>VCAZ01000114.1:432500-977500 GCA_005784505.1 Bagarius yarrelli | reverse complement strand
CTGTACACTCCAGAGTCCATGAGGTCCATGAAGACATGCTGTGTTCTAAATTGGAGTGGAAGAACTGAAGTGTCCTGTAGAGTCCTGACTCTGACTCCACCCCAGACCTCCTCACCTCACATTAGTGTCTGATCTCATTAATACGATTGTAGCTGAATGAACACAAATCCCCACAGTCACACAGCACAATCTAGTGGAAGGACTTACCAGAAGTTTGAGGGAGAATGAGACTATTTGTCCATGTAGTAAATCTACAGAGAATGTTTGGAGGTAAGTTTTTTCTTTTGGCATGTCACTCTTGCCAGGATGAAACGAAATCCAACTCCCAGTGCGTCTCAGGAAGAGCTCCGCCCTCTCAGTGTTCCGTCGCGACTGAATTATCAACACCTGCAGCTCATTTCCAGCTAATTAAGGACTCGATATAACTAACTTTAGCACAGACACTCCATTTTCGCTCAGCAGCATTTGTTTTCTGTCTTTAATCGGACTGTAGTTTGTTTACTTAGTTTGTATCTTGTCTAATCTGAAAAGTGTAATCACAGTCTATCTAACATGCTGGTTCACGTCCTGTGAGTGAAATGAATCAGAGCTGAGCTTCCTTTTTTAATCTGAGCTGCTCTTTTTAAAAGCATCTTACAGTAAGTCATGGATTATCTCCAACTGTGTTATAGGTGTCTACTTAGATAACATCACACTGTTAATAAACTGACCAAAGTTACGTGTAGGTCAAGTTCACATGTTCACATTTGGTCTTCCAGCCACATCAAAGTGCTGTTTTAAGTCACAGAAATATTCACAGCATCCCCAAACTTGAGCCAAAAGCAGGGCAGCCATAGCAAAGGTGTGTTTTCTGGCATTTGACCAGGCTCTTAAACTACTGAAGCAGTGTACCTGGCAAAAACAGACAGGTCTGACCTGGTTAAAAAAATCCAATCAGAACATCTAGTGAACATCTACAAAAATCCTAAATTCAAATCATGTAAATAAGAGAAATGCTTAGTGACAAAAATATGCATTCTCCAGTTTATGGAAAACAGAAACACATTTTTTTTTGTTGGAAAAAACAAATATCACACGCAAGATCAAAAGCCTAATTTAAGCTGTCATGGCTGTTGACCAGAGGTTCGTACTTAGTGGCCTTTAATTGTTTAATAAAAGTTCTATGCATGCAAGTATGTTTGAAAAATTACTACCATAGTACTACCACAGCAAGTATAGGGGCGTTCACATATTACCTACTGCTCCGGAATCCATCGGACCAGCAGCTCGAGCTACCCTACACACAGCAGCTTTTGGATAAAATTTGAGCATACTAGCAGCTTTGGACACAAAAGAAACTTGGGAATCAGGGACATCATAAAAAAAGTGTATTTCACTTCTCTACTGCTCATTATAAACACTCTTAAAGACAATTAAAGAGACAAAAGTTACACAACTATTTATAACAATTGTTTATTTGCGAGCAACTTTTTTTTCTTTTTTTTCAATTACCAAAAAAAATGTAATTGGCAGCTTTTCTGATGGTGTCTATTGAATTTCTGTGTCATGTCACACTCCAGACTTGTTTGAGGGTCATTATTAAGAAAAAAAGGTAACAAATGAGTGAACCTAAATGCTTAGACTAAAAGTGATTCTGATTCTTCACTGCAAGTCACTTTACATCAACATTTTGTGAGCTGCTTGCATTTCCTAGCTAGCCTGAAACAATGATTTTTTTTAATATGGCCTCCGGTGATACAAAGTAAGTGAATGTGTGACAGAATTGGCGACCTGACGAGAGGATGAATCGATCACAGCGGTGCATAAAAGATAGCTCTTCGATATGAGCCGCATGGTCCTTTTATTAGATAAGCAAGGAAAGAAAAAGATAAGTGGGGTTAAACAAGGGCCAATGCAGAGGAACACACAAATGAAATGAGATTTGGGTCCGATCGGTGGTGGGAAAACAATTACTCGCTCATGTTCCCCTTAGTTCCTTCTGATAGCCTCAGTGCTGAGGAGATATTATGTAAAAGGAATACACTTGTCACTGAGTGAGAGAGAGAGAGGGATGAGGATAATTTCAGCGTTCTCGTCATCGTAGAATGTCAGCGTTTAACCCTTTTTTTTCGAATTCCTGCAGCGAGTGCCCTGATCTCGAGTGCAGCACCTTCTACGTACCTCATCCCAGCTTTGTGAAGTTGAGAAATTAGTTTTATTACCTTTGCACTCAAAATCAATATCCGCACCAACAAGAGCGGCTGAAGGGGGGGGGGACGGGAATGAGGCAATGCACATTCGACGAAAAGAAGTGGAAGAAAATCTATAACTTATGAATATGTTTTTGGAGCGCATGTTTGCAGTTTGGGTGAGATCATTGATTTGAATTAAGAAGCGAGTCGTCGCCTGGTGGAATTCACATCGGCTACAAAAGCTGAGTGTCAAATCACATATTACACCTCGTGTTATTGGAGCGGAGCATGCGCTACATACTCGGCTATCTGGTGCCTGATTGCTGCTGTGACTAAGACGCAATTAAATATAAATTTCTTACAAATATCACTTTTGAAAACATTACAAACATGATATTTACTATTTAAACAGAAAAATAAGAGAAATGGTACCAAATGTTTGGTAAAAGAACAAATTGTAAAACATGTTAGCCTGTTTAAATTGTGTTAATGTATTTATTCTCGTTACTGTTATTGTTATGATAAAATTGGTTTTCGCATGTTTAAGGCAGAAGGTAAGTGAATTGTTTGGCATCTCGAATTGTTTTACAGTGCAGGGAATTATTAACATTCACCTTTATGGCATCAAAATATTCTATTAAACTCTTCATCAATAAATACTTTGATACAGGTTTACTACTGTAGGTCACTGTAGAGAAATACTATCAGTCTAAATCTATTTTAGGAGCCACCACAGCCCCAAAAAAATCCCATCGGGTTAGGGTTGACTGCTTAATGTGATTTAGAATCTTGATTTCCACTGTGAACTGATCAATATCCTGAACTGATCTGCAAGAACAAATTCTACACGTTGGGTGCTACATTTGTAAGGTGATATGCAGCAGGTGACAACAAATTAATGAGCAGTTATAAATGTGGAAGAGAATGAGGGGTAAAAAGGGGGCATTTTTTATAATAGCATGCGGTGCGGTGCAGTGGCTGCTGCTGCAGTATAGAGGTGTGTGTGTGGATGTGGAGCCGGATTCAGGAAGGGTGGAACTGTGGTGTGACCGGATTTAGCCAAATTATGTAAAAGTCACATAAGTTTCGACACAACAGATATGCACACATACTCAACCCTCAAGCCATCAGGATGCTCAACAGAACTGAACTACATACACACACATTCAACACAAGTAGAAAGAACAATAAATAAGCACAGTCACTTTATAATGCTATAATGCTATTTGCACTGTACTGTTGTAATTTGCACATTCCATGTCTTACCTTATTTTAAAATCTGGTTGGCGCTATTAAATGTTCTGTCCAGCGTTAAGTTCTGTTCTCTACTGTCCTCTTTGCACTGTCTTTGTAATGACTGTATTGTTTATTGCACTGTCTGTTCTGCACTGTCTGCACCAGGTTGCACACATGCACTTTATGTCTATTCTGTTCAATGGCTCTTTGTTGTTTTGTGGAATTCTATGTTTTGTGTAGCACCAGGGAGTCCTGGAGAAACGTTATTTCATTTGACTGTGTACTGCATCTGCTATATATGGCTGAAATGACAATAAAGCTCCTTGAACTTGAACTTGAACAGTTTACAATGTTGTCACATTTCAAAACATCTGACCTGTGACGGATTTAATATCACATCTGGAAGTGGCACAAATCGGCATTGAAAAGACCAGATCAAGCTGTCATAAAAGTGTGTCACATGTGGGCAAAAAAAATCGGATTTGGTCCACATTTGCCTGCTGTGTGATTATAGCCATAAGCACCTTTTTTTTAAACATAACTGCTAGTTTTAGGAAGTGTTTGGTCTTTACTTTCATATCCTTTCACTCTGAAGGCCCATAGAGCCACCAAATGTACCGCTGTTCATATCTCGAACAATTCACAATATATTTTAAGTGTTTCTGGAAAAGTATTTCCAAGTTAAAGTTTAAAAAACACAAAGCACATTTATTGTGTATTAAAATGCCAAATTTTTATGTCTATAAATAAAGTCATAATTTCTTTAACACAACAAACGATGCAAAGTCTGAGTATTTTAGATTAAAAACACCATATGGCAGCATCATATGCCTTTCATACCTGTGCTGTTAAGAGCCTATAAATACAACAAAAACTTAAAAATCTGTTCAGGATCTATTGTTTATGCAAAGATTTATTATATACTATAATCAACTGAGAAGAAGTAAATCAAGGCCTGAGGGTTGGTGTCTACCAGCAGCTTTGACTAAATGACTTATTTAAAACTTCTTTAAAAGACAAGTTAGAGAGAATAAGGAAAAACTACAGACCCTGAGGACTACATAGAGCAACGATGTGTTGTATTCTGACACACACACACACACACACACACTTCATTCAGCTTTGGGGAAGTAATGGGTACAGAAGGGTAAAGTGATGAATTGTGAACAAAAAACTTACATGCTTTCTTTTTCTCCCAATTTTCTTTTTCTTTTAGTCACACACACACACACACACACACACACACAGTACTAGCAGCGCTGAGCTATTGATGCTCTCCGAGTGTTCTTAATAGATTCGAATCCTAACTGAATATTAGCTCATTCATACATAACTGTTCAAAATTACACTAAGTGGACATTTCTAAACTGCTCCTCAGGCACAACACACTTCATTATTTCTGCAATTTGCTGTCCATTAACATCAGCACTGAGAACATTTCCATCATGCATGGCCCTATCCATATGATAGGAGGAGGAAAATTAGGCTTTTATTTTGCAATATATCATTTAATTATGCACACATCTTTGCCACTCTGGGGTATTTTTATTCTCGGTTGTACTGCCTTTTGTAATCAACAGCACTGATTAGCAATATTGACTAGCAATCAGTGTTAACCGACAGCAGGAATAGTGGTAACACTGTCCTCTAAATGAACTGTAAACACACACACACACACACACACACACACACCTTGACTGTGAGTGAGAATCCTGAAGAATACAGCGGGTTCTCTCGGTCCAGTCGGCCGTTCACCGTCAGAGAGCCGCTGATGTAGTCCAACGCAAACACGCTGTTGGTGTTGCCTAATGGACAGAAATACACCACAACACACAAAGGGAAAAAATGAACAGAAGCAGAAAAAAGAAACGTTGATCTTTTCTTTGAGGCAATAACACAATTAAAAGCTATTAATTTGGGGCAATTTGACATTTTTTAAATAAAAAACTGCTGGTTGTGCTTTAAAACATTTAGCTTAGTGTTTAATGTGTTGGATTGCTAATCAGAAGATCATGAGCTCAATCCCCCAAACACCAAGCTGCCACTGCTGCGCCACTGAGCATGGCACTTAACCTCCAACTGTTCAGCTGTATAAATGTGATAAATGCATCTGCTGAAAGCAGTGACTTTGAAACCATGAGCTACATTTGGCAGGAACCTAATGTAACTGATCGTCCTGAGAACATCATCACAGTAAAGCGAGTCAAGTTGTGCCACTGGCTTCATTATGACCTCGAAGGATTGTTCGCCATGATTTGAGCCACTTTCATATGCCAATAATAAACAAGATAAGATTTTCATAAACAATTCCTGATTTTTAAATGAATGTCGTTATGACGACACCTTTAAACTTACCATGAACAACTGATGGTAATTAGATATTAATAGAGCATTTATTACGTGTATCATATGGTAGCATGATGCGCCTAGTGGGTTGGTGCTTGTCACATCTTGTCACCTTGCCATTCACTGCTGGAAAGCCTTGTTGCCTACATCACTTGCAAAAAATGAGCCTCAAGGACTCAACAATAAGGGCCAAACTACAAAGGAAATAGAGGATTGGTGCATGAACATGCCCTGGTGCGCATTAACCAGATCCCCAGCTATGATAGCACCTTAAAAAGAGCCAAGGGCTACCAAACAAACCATAAATGCGAAGTGGAGCCCCAAAGCCACAGCCGTCTTGCCTATATCCTGCCACTGACTTGCCACTTTAATCCAAGTCAAATGCAAGTAATAAAGCAATTAATTAACTGCTAAGTGGCCCAGTTTGTTTATATAAGTTCACAAAGGTGCATCAGTCTTTATAATAGTGTTTAATAAATGCTTTAACAGAGACAAAAGATTGAAGATCATTTGGTGGGTCTTTTCACGTCACAATTACAACAGCATGGGTTAGAATCAAGAACTCTGGGGCAATAATCTCTAAGAGAGAAATTGTAGCCATTTAAGCCACACTTATGATTCACCATGTGGAGAAGAATCTAAGGCCACCAAGTTTGCCTAATCTGTGGCCCACACCTCATCTCCTGAAAACACACACACACACACACTTACTACAATCCCTCTCTCTCCTCTTTCCCTTCTGCATGCATTCCTCCTATCTCTTCATCCTATAATCGTTTTCGATGGCAGCTCAAGTCAGAGCAATTGTTATGCTAAATTGGACATGACACAATCATTTTGTCGAAGCGCCGCTACTGAATTGAGACTGAGCGCATTAGAGCATGCATGGATTCATGCATTTCAATCCAAATTGCCGCCATCGTGCAATGGGAAACCCAACAGACCGAGAACACAGGAAGTTTGGGTCTATGTGTGTGTGAAAAAAAATATCGAACACGTGCTAAGCATTGTTGACCTGGTTGTTTTGGTTGAAAAAAAAATTATCATGGTTGACTACAAACTAGAATGATTGGACAATGATGCTAAACTTAGTATAAAAATAGCAACATGTACTAAAGAGAGAGAGAGAGAGAGAGAGAGAGAGAGAGAGAGAGAAGAGAGAGGATTGAACTCCTGAGAGCAGAGAGTGAGATGGTGATGCATAATTCTGATTACAGTTCAGAACTGAGAAAAGAGGGGAGAATGCTGAAGACTGGAGACTCCAGAAGCATCACAAGCCGAAACATTTTCATTCTAAATCTAACTAAATATTTCACAATTAAATCAGATTCACGTTTCAAGCATTGTATAGTGTCATGTGACCTTTTTGTTATTATTCACTACTAATAAACTACTAATAATTGCTGCCAATAATAACTGCTATAATTGTGAAATTGTATTTTTTTTTTCTGTTAAACAATGCATCAAACCCAGCATTAAGACGTTATCATGGTTATGTACATTTACATCTGCATTGTATGTGTGTGTATATGTGTGTATAACATAAGGCTAAAAAGACGACGACCAATCATATTTGAAAATATTGGAAAGCAACGATGCAGCAGTTTTCAGGTGCTTCAAATAGCTTCTTGATGAATAAATAAATTCTTTCTCGTGGTAAAACTGTACTTTAACATCATCCAACTTTATTTTGTGCTCTTGTGTCATTGTTCGTCATCTGACAACGTCTAAACATGAGGGAATTACATATACCAGATCTAAATTCCATTCATACTATTCAGAATAAGATAATGCCATCTATCCACGACGTACTCTTTTAACAGCCTGAAAGTACATACCAAATCAAATGTAGCACCTACGCAAGCGAAATGTGATTTCAGATTAATGTTAATTCATGTTAATAAGTGTATCACTATTATTACATCACACCGGCACCACCTACACAGACCCACACCAGCTTGTTAACTTAGAGGTTGCTAGTGTAATGACCCAGCTACACCCCTTTGATCTAAACATCCAGTCTTATTCCCGAAGCTGTGACTGTAAGCCTGGTTTCATGTGTAGGAGCTGTTAAATCAGCGCCAGGCCCAGTCCATCATCACCACTGCTAATAAGCCTAGCTCGATTCTAATGGCAGCCTTTAGCAGCTCTCCTCCGCTATCTCTGCGCAGCAGACCGATTCACTACACGAAGCACTTCGTCAAACCTGATCTCAGACTGTCGAACACAGCAGCGCTAATTAGCCTACAGTTATGGGTTAGCAAACGTGCATGGCCAATAGTGACGCTCAGTTGCATTTATCAAGGCAGCCGAGCAACAAATTAGCCGACACATGATGAGTTTCATTATAGCATCGCAGGAGAATAAAGCTGTATACACAGAAAACTAATAACAAAAAAGACAGGGGAGTATAGAAGCCCTGTAATGGATACTTCAATCAACTAATTTGTGGTTTAGCTTTAGAATTTTGTAAGGAATAGGGGGACCGTTTGAGATCTGTGATGAATTTCAGGACAAAAGCATCTCAATGGCAGAAACAAGATTAGAAGTATTACTGTATCTAACCCCAACATTTTTCTTCTGTCTTTTGGCTGTTCCCAACAGGGGGTCACCATCTGTCTTCACCTCGCCCAATCCGCTGCATCCTCTTCACACACTGACTGACTTCATGTCTTCATTTATCCCATCCATATACTCCTAAGGTGAGGCCCTTAACCCTTAACTGCTTAGCGGTACAAATTTGATAAACCAGTTGCTCTGGATAAGGGTGTCGGGTAAATACCAGAAATATAACAGGAACTGTAAACCTGAGGGCAACACTAGTAAACTAAGCTGATGCAAAATTAATTAATGTTACTAATTTCTAAACATTAACTACACTGTTAGCCTGTGTCCTCCGGCCTGTTGCCATGACTCAAGTGCACCCGTGTTTGAACGGAAGGACTTGTAATGGTAGAGTGGGGTCGTCTGGACAGGAGTGAGGGCATGAGAAATTACCCTCAGGTCAGACTTGATTTTAGTTGTTGTACACTTGGTCCCTGCTTGGTCTATTGTTGGACTGTGAGTGGGGTGACACAGGGCCAGCAGAACAAAGTGGGCAAAAAGGCAAAACACTGTGGGTGATTTTTGAGGATTGAGGCCAAAGATGATGGAAAAAGAGACGGTGGAAAAGTCGCCGACTGAGGCCTGGCGAATGAGTGGGTCCCTAGATGACATGCTTTTGCAGACAATAGACAGACAGTTCAATCTTTTAAGCTTGAAATTTAACTGATGTACTACAGGACTGCACTAAAGTAGCATTTAATGATTTTATTTTTCTCACTGCAAAGTTTCTAAATGTTAAAATTGTGCAATCTCTAATGATTTTTTTGTTCAACTTTCATATAACTCTTTGTTTTGTGTAGAACCGTAACATATAACCTTAAAAGTAGTAAATATTTTCTAACACTATAAAATGTGAGATGGTTCAAAGCTAAGCAAATAATTTTGGCAATATTTTTGGCAGATATTTTATGGCAACGTGTTTACAACATTCAGTAGTGCACAACATAATGGTATTTAAAGAGCAAAACTAGATTCACAAAACAACTGAATCAAGCAGAAACCTAATGAAATCAAGCTAAAACAAAACGGAAACGAGCCAAAACACAACAAAATCAAGCCAAAACACAACGAAATCAAGCCAAAAACAGCACAGAATCAAGCAGAAACACAATAAAATTAAGCAGAAAGACAACGGAAACAATAAAATCAAAAAGAAACACAACAGTATCGAGCGAGAACACACAAAAAAAACCCCCGAAAACACCACAGATTCATGGAAAAACAATGGAAACGAGCAGTTGCTGGTCCGGTTTTGTGCGGTCTGGTTTTATATGCTTTACTGTTGCAAAAATATAAATAACAAAATGTACATGTATTTTTTAAAATCTTTATTTAAAATAAAGTAAAGATATTAAGGAGATGATTGGAGATGATTGTGAATTTCAGGAGAAACCCCCCTGCACGAACCCCCTCACCCCCACTGACCATCATTGACAGCACTGTGGCTGTGACAAAGGCATTCAAGTTTCTGGGTTCTACCATCTCCCAGGACCTAAAGTGGGGCTGTAACATCGACTCCATTATACAAAAAAAACCCAACAAAAGTTTTTTCTTTGTGAGCTGAAGAAGTTCAACCTGCCACAGGAGCTGCTGAAACAGTTCTACTCAAGTCATTGAGTGTCTTCTGTGCCTATCAATAACTGTCTGGTTTGGCTTAGCTACAAAATCAGACACCAGAAGATTACAGAGAACGGTTCAGACTGCCAAGAGGGTTTCTTTCCACAGGGTTTCTTTCCACCTTATGAACAGTTAAATGTTCCCCTATGGTGCAATAAATATGTAGTAATCTTTTATTAATTAAAAGCATGTGCAATAAAAATATGTGAAAAATAATAATACAAAAATTATATATATATATATATATATATATATATATATATATATATATATATATAAAATTAAAAATGTTTTTATTAAGAAATATTAACCTTTTTTTTTAAGAAAGTGACTTAATTGCAGGTCAACAACAAACATTACAAAAAGAGACAACAAAGATTACAAAAACATTGTTTTACTCATTAAACAAAAGATTTTAACAAAAATGTGTATTCTAACTGAAGAAAAAGGTAGGACAACCTACCCCTTAATAGCTATTGTAATATGTTTGATGGGTTCTTTTGCATGGCCTGTTTCGCCCCACCAGATCTGGGTTTTGTCTCAGCTATTCCAGGACTCTCCATTTCTTAGCCAGTCACTGGTGGATTTACTTGTATGTTTTGGGTCATTGTCATGTTGCAGGGTCCCGTTTCAGCAAAGCATCCCCAAACCAGGACTCTTCCACATCCATGTTTCACAGTTGGGATGAGATTCTTTTTTCTGGAATGTTTCTGGAATAGTGTTGCAGTGTCCAAAATAATTCAATTTTAGACTAATCTGTCCAAAATACATTATTCCAGAAGTGCTGGTCTTTGTCTACATTCTCTTTAGCTAATTTCAGTCTGGCCTTTGTGTATTTCCTTGAGAGCAAATGTTTCCTCTTTGTGTATTCTCTCTGATTGCAGAGTCGTATACTTTCACATCAACAGTAGCAAGAGCCTGCTGTAGGTCCCGTGATGACACTTGCTGTCTGCTCTTAGGGTGAACTTGCTTGGACAGCCAGACATTTTGGCAGTCATCGACTTGTAGACTACTTTGCAGACAGTGGAATGGCTAATTTCTAAATCTCTCGAGATCTTTTTAAATCCCTTTCCAGACTCATAAGCTGCTACAATCTTCTTTGATTGTAGAGGGCCAGCCTTCTTCATAAATCTAAGTAACAATGTTCTAAGCATGATGTAATACACCTGTGTGTGATTTTAGTCATTTTAAGTGGAAATAAATGTTGGGAATTTATTCCTTCCTTAATTATATGACTTGAATCTCTCAGCATTGCTTCAAATTGATATTAAATATCCTTCAAATATATAACAAATATATGTTAAAATATGCTAAAATACACACAGTATTTCATATTTCTGTCTGGATTCAAGAATTTTATCGCAGATTAGATGTGTAAATATGTTATAATTTAAATATGTTGTCATTTTGTACAACTAATTACAGACGAATAGAGGTGTTAGTTCTATTAGAGATCGTGTCAGTTGTTCTATATAAATTATATATGTCACAGTGCTTGGTTAATAAGACTACTTTTGTGTAGTGTGGGGAGATAAATCTAATAAACAAATTACCAAAGAATAACCAAATATATGCTTTCATTACATGTCAATCACAGCTTCGTCATGTCATTTTTATTAATATTGCATGTTTTCCATATAAAAAGACACTTTTATACTTTTTCAGTTCTGTAAATAAAATGTTAGCATTATGTACCATTATAAAAGCTTTTCCCAGATAAAAAAAAAAAAAAAAAAAACAACTTTAATATACAGATTTTCTTTACACCCTTGCAATAAATTTTGGTAAATTATAAGCTATAGTGCTGAAAATAAATCCACAATTTTACATATATCTTTACAGATCTTAAACCATATTACATTTTTTCAAAATCCTGATAGCTTATATAGCTCTGTAGAAAACCATAAATAAATGTGAACAGGGTTATATTAAAGCTGGCATTGATTCCCAATCCAGAAACCGAGTGACATGTGTTTAGTAACCGGTCATACAGAGAGGGTCAATGCATTCGGGATGGTTCAAAATGGCTTTGTGTGCTTGACCAGAATGACAATGTAAAGCAACAGCCTTGTATCGACTGGCCATTAGCCATTAGCCCCCTCACCTGTCACCTGCAGAGGTGGAGATGCTTCCATTTTACACACTTTTAACAAGATAAACCAATGTCTGTGAGTCAAAGACATGCTAAGTGGTGTAAGAGTCAAGCACACCATCCAATTTGCATCCATTTCTCATAGAATACACATGCGAACCTCTTTTACACATGCGTGCACTCAATCCCCCTGTAAGATTGCATAGAAGTGACGGAGCAGATCTGGGCCATAATAAGCTCCGATTCGCCGCTTTCTTCAGAGCGCCGTCTCTCCGAAATGCCACATGGGCAAAATTAAAGCCAGAAAATACTAACATAACATTAAAAAGAAATATATTAGATGGTTATTACTGGACTGAATACTTTGACTTCTCAAGGCTGAGAGGGACAAATAAAATAAAATAAACGAGTTTAATTAAGAACTTAAAGTTGTTGTATTTAAATGTGTTTTATTAATTAACATCCATTTTAATATTGTAATTAATTTAAATGTGTACACAGATTGTATGTTGGAAATATTGCACGTTGTTGTTCATGCATGTCAAATTGCTGTGTAGTTTTGTATTTTAAGCATTCCGTTAGCGAAAGCTAAATTTATCAACTTTCCTATTTCTCTTAAACACACAGCGTGCAACCGTATTGTTTTATACAATGGGTGCCTTTAATATGCGGTAAATTTTTACATTTATCAGAATAAATTAGAATTTTCACAGAAGAGTAATTGCTTAAAAGTAAATATTATGTGTGTGTGTGTGTTTCAGTGTGCGTGTATGTGGAGGTCAATACAGAGGTGTGAAACATGGGCAGATTGCCAAAGCTTTTACATTATTACCAGTAGTGAGCTGGAAAATGAGAAGCCGAGCCATCCACGACGCGCATGTGTGACTGAACAAGCACACACACACACACACACACACACACACACACACACACACAAGCACCTACACACACTAGACTGAACCTACAACAGTCAAGCATTCACATTTTTCATACTGTTATCAATTAATTATTGATCAAAAATGAAATAGAAATCTAAATCTTAAAAAAAGTCACTTATATGACATCTGTGTTGTTCCAAGCCTATTCACAAATTTCATTAAATATAAAAAAAAAAAAGACAAAAGTGCTTTTAGTTTAATTTTTTTCCAGCTCAGCTGACTGAACCCTTTTTTCCATTACCTTACATGATAAAAGTGTGAAAAGATGTCAAACGCAGGTAAAAGCATGTAAAAGTATTTCATATATCAACTTAGACACTAATAAAGCTAAAGTGCAGCGTATATAAATTTTCCATTCCAGGAAATGGTTTGGAACATATTAGTGTTTTATTCAACGCATGTCATCACCATACAATAATGGAACCCCTGATTGCGCGTCAAAACCTATACACACTTGACACCACACATATGCGCTCGTACACTCGGAGTTTAATCGGACGTAAGAGTGAGGACGGCACTTCCCCAGCCCTCAGTCAGGCTAATGCAAGGTTTAGCGTGCGTTTAATTAGCTTCGTTTCATTTGATTTGGAACTAGGCAAATGAAAAGCGTTTACAGATTTCTAGGTTTATGAGCAGATAGTATTGCTGTAGATATACGGATGGCATTGCTGTAGATTTTCTGACTTTTTCAATATCTGATATTTTGGGAAAATCTATCAATAAATCAATAAATAGCCTGAAGTATGCTGATGTCATGCCTAAATGTAAATCCTACAATATAAATAGGTCTGTAAATAGGTATGTAATAACGCAGTAGACTAATTTACATTAAAGAAAGACTAACTTTAAAATATTAATAAACAAACAAAGCAGAATTTCATCTTAAACGGTCTAAAGCATGGTACCTTTTTTTTCAAACCCACCCCTTTTTTAAATGATCATAAATATTGGAGCATGTGACTGTCAGGTGTTTCTTTCTGCCAGCTATGGACTGTTAGGTGGATTATTCAAGTAGTTAATATCTCTAAAGATGGCAGATGTCATTAAAAAAGATAGACCACCATGATGACTGAAAAGCTTTTAACAGTCATTAACATCACTAATAACCTTTACAGGGTGAAGGAGAAGCTATGAAATTCCTGTTGTAAAGACTATGAGTGCAGAAATAGAGAGACTATACGACACGATGCAAATCACTTTAGAGTTTTAGAGAGGAGCTTCAAAAGTTCTGAAACTGAAATGATGGAAAGTCCAAGTTGTTGTAAGAGACCTTAAAATTTAAACTCTATAAGCTCATGTGTCAAGCAAAGTGTTGCTTCTGGAACAGGAAATCTAACCTTTATTGATGATGGACGTCACAGAGAAATGCATGCAATTTAAATAGGAGAAAATTTATCCTGAAGCAAAACAAATACCGAAAACATTCTGCCAACACAATTGAGGACATAATTAGGATGAAAAGTGGAAGTAGCTGTAGTACAAGTCCGGGAAAGCATCACAAAATAACTACGCAATAGCTGGTGATGTCACAGTAGGATGCAGTTATCGATATAAATAAATGACTTACAGACAACCACTGATGTAAGATATAGTGACATACGATTCTTAGGAGTTATAATACAGCCAGTGCTCACAAAGAGTAACTAAGTTAGATAATTATAAAAGTAGCCAATTACTAGTGAAAGTAAATATTATTAATAAATGTTCAAATATGTCAAATAACTTGGATGCCTCAATATTAAATATGTTAAATGAATTAAATTGACACTAAATAAAATAAACTGTTATAAAACATTGTAGATTGATCTAGACAGTTTAAATGTTGCGGCGGCATGTGATGATATGCCACCGACGTGGCGCGTCTCTTTCTTCCTGGTAGTCTTACCTTTCACCTCACTGAGGGAAAACTGAAAAAATATTGATTTCACTGAAAAAGTATTAATGTGGGCCACCACCACCCTCTGCCTATATCATACAACACATTTTCAAGGGACCAGGACTAAAGCATTCACGGAAGGGGTAAAGAGCAGATACTTCTTTGAACTTGCTGGACTTGCCGTCACTCTGACTTCTGTAGTACTTTATTATTACAATAAAATAAAATTAATACTAATCGCTAAGCAGGAAGTTGACGTGTTTGTAATGACAATTGAGTTTTTAAGGAATATGACAAGTAATTTTTAATCATGTGTAATTTTTTATTTTAACTCAGTCACATATTTACTTTTAGACAATCTATTCTGATCTTTTTGGGTTACAAAACCCCGTGTGCCCTTATCAAATGTGAAACACATCTTAAATCTTAATTATCGTAAACAATTAAATATTTACAATTTTTTTTTTACATAATTATATAAAATAAATATAATATATGTCCAGGGCCACCTTTAACTATCCAGCCTTTTACAAGCCTATGCACAATAGTTAAGTGTTTTTCTGTTTATAGTAGATATTTTATGTGGGTTATTTAAAGTGAATCAGATTAAGCTCAACACACAGGGTAGATCAGCGCCCGTTTCAGAAAGGCTTTACTCACTAGTGATGCAGTCGCGGATGAACTGAAAAGGGGGGAAAAGCGACTGTGTGCATCAGCCAGGAGAGGGTTTAAAAATGAAAGCTGATAATCAGAGAGAATCTATAAGAGACACAGAGAGTCTCTGCCACACGATTTATTAGCTGGGTGTTAAGGCAACCCTTTATCGAGAACCCTCAGAACCCAGGAGAGGGAATCAAAGGCATGAAATAGACTGTGATCTTGAACGGGTCTGTATTCTTACTGACAGATCTACAGAAGATTTATAATCAGGATGGGATTTCTATCGGACATTAATGTGTTTTTTTCTCTACATATTAAAAACATTTCTTGGGTCAAGACCTGAATCTGTTCAGCTGTTCAGACCATGTAGCCGTGTTGACGCAGTGCGTAAGCTGTATGATTCTGTCTCGCTTCGAACGTAAAAGCATGTTTGAAAAAAGTACCAAGATTCTATTAAAGATAAGATACGATGAACTACTTCTTTTCAGTTATCACACATGAACACTTTCGGAGAAAGAATGGGAAAAAAAGTGGATTTTTCAGATCACACACACACACGCACCACTGCCAGCGACAGTCACAGCTTACTGCCTCTAAACAGGCTGCACAAAGCATGTGCCAAATGAGCCTCAGTGTGTGTATTGATGTTTGTGTGTGTGTGTGTGTGTGTGTGTATGGGATTAGTGCAGCTCTCAGGATTAAGTCCAGTTTTTCTGTAGTTAATTGAAAAGCCACAGAGTGGTTAGATAAAGATCCTACAGAGGAACATGATGGGGACTGTGTTAAACTTATGAGTCAGGTGGACATAAGGGTGTAGTGTTTGTGTGTGTGTGTGGTTGTGTGTTTTAGCTGTTCATCCAAGACAAGGATATCTTTTTATATATAAATATACAGTATATGATACAGTTAATGTACATTTCTACATTTCTATAGACATGTAAGTATATAATGTATATGTGTGAATATATCTGTATACCTAATATACTTATATATGCTGTACATTTGCGTTATATACACTGATGGTTTCTATAAATATTTTGTAAATGTATATCATATGTTTATTTATTTATGTAAATACAGTGTCTCTGTACAGATTTCTATACTGCATTAGCATGTTGCACTGCTGGTTTGATGCTAATTGCAATGTTTTTTGTCTTGTACCCATGTGCCATGACAGCGTTAAATGTAATCGAATCAAATCCAACTTAAGTTGATTTTTTGGCTTGGCTCTTGTGTAAAGTACAATGTGTGTTCCTACTATTTATTGTTTTATTTTTTTTATCAAACTGAAAAATTGATGGTTAAGGCCTGGCTTTTAGTGGTGCTAGGAATTGAACCTTCAATCTTTAGATCAGCAATTTAACACCAGGACCAATAAGGTACTATATCAAATTTTTTTTTTGTTTTTTTTTTCGAAATAAGCAAAGTCTCCAATTAAAATATCGCCTTTACTAGAAGTATATTGATTATTCAGGGTCAGTGGACTGTTTCTATTATCCAGCATTCTGGTGTGTAATAACCACATTATCGTTGCTGCACTATAGAAAAAGACAGTAACTGTACAGCTGCACTTACATGTCTGATAAAGAGAGAAAGTTTGGGAAATAATTGGTCCATATAACTGTCCACTTGTGCAATTATACCATAAACACTGATGCTTACATTTAACTACGGTTGCTGTGATCAATAGAGCCGAGCGCGAGTTTTTACATTATAGACAGCAGAGACATTTACGTCCACTTAAACACCAGGTCACATGACTGTGCCATGCTTGAGATTAAAATGTGTCTTGCTCACAGAGATAAAACATTATTAACGAATGCTGTGTAAAATGTTTAAAGGGATAAGCTCAGTGGTTAAAGGTGTTGATCATAAGGTTGCAGGTTTAATTCCCACCAAGCTGTCCTTTCTAGGCCCTCATTCAGAGCCCTTAACCCTCAACTGCTCAGTTAGATAAGAGCATCTGTTAAACGTCGTTGTTCGTGTCGAATGTGCTAAAAATGTCTTTCTGTGAAAATAGGCAGCTCATTTTTTCTTGGTCTGTGGTAACTGGAATCAGTACAATCACGAAGGCAGCACGCTTTAAACTTCATTCTCATGTCATTATGACCTCTTTTAAAAGAACCGAAAAATGAATCCATTCTTTAAAACTGAAGGCATTGTACCAAGGCTGGGATTTGAACTCAGAACCATGTGGCCACTAGTGAAGAAATTGGACTGCTGAGATACCGTTCACTATGTAAATGAGATCCCTATGGGAACCGAGAATCACAAATCCTCCTCTTATCACCTTCTGGAGGCTGGACTGATTTCAGCAGGCTTTAACGTTAGCTCTTAAGGCCACTGTAGCTGAGAGGGTTAGCAGGTTATATCTGGCAGAGGTTTTCTTTTCTGGGGAAAATTCATTCTCCTGTGGCACTTCATCATGTATTCATCAGACATGAGTGCACTTTGAAGACCTTTTCAAGACTGCCAAGAGGATGGACACACAAGTCACAAATCTGCTACGCCTTTCTCTCACCACCGAAATGTGCACACACACACGCTCACACACACACACACGTACGGCACTGACTGTTCTTTAAAAGAGCTCAGAGGGTCACACAGTTATGACATTATGAAAGCAGCCACTTCCTAGTTAGACTTGGATTTTGTTCATTGACCCGATGATGAAGAGAGCAATGGTTTTTTCTGTCCACCACTACTGAAGTGACATATTTAATTGTTTCTGGTTAATTTATCTGTCGTTGTAACTCTGTCGGCTTTTAACAATGAAACCTCTCAAACTGCAATCTGTGGTGGAAGCTTCGCCCACTTACATCACTTGATTCCATTTAAGACCAGCGAGGATTTAGAGCCAGGATCTGGGCACCGGGCCAAGACTTTTTATTGAAAAGGGGAGCCCGGTTTCTGATTGGGCACCGGCACCGGCCCGGTAAAAAAAGCGGTATTAGTGACAGAGGTGGGGCTTTATGAGGGAGGTGTGGCCTGTTTGGTAAAGCATTTCTAGAACAAGGTTGCACTGATGAAAATTGTAGATTATTATAAAGCGATTTAATTCAGAAGAGCAAAAATATAAAAATAAAAAGGATAAAAATTACATATATAGCTTGTGAAGTTGTCAAAAAAATAACAACATATTAGCACATAATAAGAATATTATATTGCGTACAAGAAAATCATACAGAGACATAATGTTATTTACTATTTTTCTTTAATTATTTACTTTTTTCCTTATATTAGAAACACTTTTAATGCATGTTTAACTTTTCCCCTAACTTTCATTCCAAGTATTGAGGGTTTTTTTTTTTTTTTCCAAAAAAAATACTCTATTGTTATTTGTTTCTCAAAGCTTATTGATTTATATTTTGGTCAACAGAGGGGAAAATGAGTTTCATTTTCTATTTAGAAATGACTAGAGCGCATACTCCAGCACCGTCTGTCTCTTTGCTTCCAGTTCAAATTACAATCACAATGTGACCGTGTGTGTGTGTGTGTGTGTGTTTCATAAACTGATAGTAAAAATTTTCTATGTTATCATATGATTCAAATTGCAGTTTGATTTATTAAGTGTTTAAAAAGTGCTTGGAAAGCATTTCAAAACGAACTTTATGACTCTTAAAACTCGGTGTATTGATCTCCACATGCTGAGGTGCCTGATGGAGGAAAAATCCCTCAAACTAGGCTTAGACCACAGCTCTTCAGGACTGGAGTCCACACAGTTTCACCCACAGTTCAATACGCTTAGATAAAATTTTCCACTTGAAATGCTGCAAAGCCATCTCATAATGCTCTGAAGCAGACAGAGAGCAGCGGGAGCGGCACCAAGAATCAAAACACACCTCTGAAAATCCAATAGTTTCCGTAAAAAAACCCCCCAAAAAATAGAGAGAAACATACAGATTTGTATTAACAGTAACATGTATGTGCTTCCACTCAAGTGATTATACACCGAGCTTCTAAACAACCTCTTAGCTGCTCTTATTGAGAAAAAAAAATGAGCAAAAGCATGAGTCAGACAGAATAGTAAGGATGCTGGATATGCTAATCTTCACTCTCTAGCTCATTAACACACATTGCCATGGCAATTAAAAACACATTCATCTTAATTACTCAACTAATAATACGAATCCCTGAGGACATGCAGTCCCACAGAGGACACCCAGGAACAAACAAGCAACTACGCACAGACACACAGTACAGAGGGGAAAAAAAGTACAAGTAGGGCACTGACACAGTCAGATATATTTTAATTTAAATCCACATCCTATGATTATCATTAGAACAACTTACTTTATAAATGTCTGTAAAAAATGTTATGCTGTTATCATTTTTATTAAACTCGCACTCATGTTTAACAAATAATTTTGAAGCAAACAAGACAAAACAAAAAAAATTCTTAACGCAACTGCAAATTTATCATGGACAGTTACTCAAAATATGCTGAAATTTAATTTTTTTCATACATTTTAAAACTAGAAACTGCATCAATCACAAAGCTCAGTTTAAGTATTTTTTTCCAGCTTACGAGTAGTGCCGGGTTTTTTATCAGGTTTCTGGTAAAGTATCTCATCTACGATTCACACTCATCAGGTGACCAGGATCAGATGCTCGTTGCTTTGAAGGACGCTCACGTTCCAAGTGCAATTGATTTTGCTTTTAGACATGAGTGTGTTTGGGGAAATTATATGTTGCTTTTAGTACAAAAAAACCCTAATAATATTTTACGTGAAGACAATACAAAGGCACTTTTACTTTCTTTTCCCCACTCACTTACATGCTCTCTCTCTCTCTCTCTCTCTCTCTCTTTCATACACACACATAAACACACTAAAGGAAAAAAACACTTGAGAGTAAAAAACACAAGGCGTACAAACCAACCACTCACACTGAGGTGGAGTGAGTAAAAACCAACCTATTCCACTAAAATGAGAATACATATGGGTACAATGATAGTAAAAATTACCCACTTTCTCTGTCATGAGACTAAAATTCACACACACTTACACTAAAATGAGGGTACATATAATTCAGTCTTACTGACATAAGAGTAAAAGTCACCTAGTTCCCCAAACAAGAGGTTAAAAATGAGCCACTTTCTCTAACATGAGGTTGAATATAATCCACTTCCACTAAAATGAGGGTAAAAATGATCGATTCACACTAAAATAATGAGTGAAAATCATCCACTCCCAGCAAAAACAAGGGTAAAATCATCTCCTTTTACAAACAAAATAGTTAAATCATTCACTTCCACCAAAGTAAGAATTTAATGATCCACTCCCACATGAAAAAATACCTGATCTATTCGGCTAGATCGTAACCCACACCTATACAAGGGCTGCTCTCATCCAAATTTCCCAATCTTCCCATCCCCTTTTTCCCATTTTTTTCTCTATCCCTCATGTTAGTATTAAACAGTATTGGAAAATTGTTTAAAATTAATATTTCTATATCCATCACTTCTCTTTATTATCCTAGCAATCACTTATAAGTCAAGGCTGATATTCCCATCTGTCTCTCTCTTTGCATTCATGCTCACTGATTCCTCTTAAACTCCATTTAAACAAGTTTCTTTTTTGTTTACTTCTTTGTTCTTTCTAAAAAAAAAAAAAAAAGATTTTTAATGTATAATCAAAAAAGAACTAGAATTTTATCCAAGAAAGTTCATGCGGGTGTCTTCTTATCTTCCAAAAAAAAAGTCAGTTGTGGGCCTGGTGTTTCATTTGAAACCAACACACACACAATTTTACCACAGATTCTGTTTACACATATATAATATTACATATATAAATATAGATATACAAAAAAAATCATTTATCAACTTAGCGGCACAACTTTTTAAAACGCTGCGATTTTCCATCAATCTAAATCTACCGCTAGAATTGCTACATGTTTCTAGCTTCATTCATTGTACTGAATATAACTGGGATTATAGGCTTAAACTCTAATCATATCTCAATATCCCCAAAAAGTGTAAATAAGACAAAAGCAACCCAAGAGCCTATGTTTAAATCTAACTCACACTCATGAAGCTAAGGTAACGTCCATCAGCCGGTTATATCAGTCAGTCGATCGGATGCCGAACAACATTATTTCACATAAACCATCCCAAACCGAGTGTGTTTGAAATGCACCAGTGCACCACGTCCTTGACTGTGGACATTTACAGCCACGTCACACATATCAAATAGCTCATTCTGACTTGTCGGAAAAATAAATGCCAACCAGACAGAGTGAAAGATGGAGTGTGTCCTGTATGAGCTGACTGACTCGAGTAATGAGTATGATGAAGTATGAGGAGTGGTTCTCTGCTGCAGTGTTTAAACATTTGACCAGACTAAAAGAACAAACATTTTGAACTACCTTTTACCAAAACTTCAGATTAAAGCAGCGGATTTGTAAGGATTAAAGCTGCTTAGTGCCTGGAAGGTGAACTGTAATGAACACTTTGACAAGACTTTACCTGCTGTCAGTCAATTGGGAATAGAGCACATTTATCTACACAGCATTCCAGGGGAGCCTGTAGTCTATCCAAGGAGACTCAAGACACAAGGTGGGGGACAATATGGATGGGCTGCCAGTTCAACACATGGCCCAACCTCTCTCTTTCTCTCTCTTTCTCTCTCTTTTCTCACTCTTTTCTCTCTCCCTCTTCCTTTCTCTTGATCATACACACACACATATTTTAGAAAAGCCTGCAAAACATTTCTTAGGATTGAGTGAAAAAAACCCCAGTGTTCTGAAAGGAAAGCCCTGAGGCACAGGAGGATCACGCAAATTCATGTCGTTTGTTTCTTTTGATCTGGATGTGAAGTGAATTATATGCTGAAGTTCCGAAAGATAAAAAGAAGCAAATCTTTGCGCACAGAGCCCATCCCCAAACTTATCTTTTTTTTAAATGAATGAACTGCAGTAGACTGCAGGAACCTAGATTCAATAACATTAAGGCCGGATATCACAAAAGCTTATTAAATTCCCATACTGTGACAAACAACATGTGAAGTAGTATGTCCTTATTTGTAGTATGCATAGTATACAAAAATCCACTCGGATTCAGAATTACACATGCAGTAAAGTATGACGGAAACTTTACTATCCCATGAGCCTATAAAAAAAATCCACAAGTTATACAAAAGTAATGGAAAGCATTAATGTCTAAACACAACTTTACAGTTCTACTTGTGAACAAGACACCGATATTTATTTGTGCAGAAGTTTGTAGAGCCACAATCAGCACACAAATCAGATATTATCTCAAGTTCAGTTATAATTATGGAAAAGTTGCCTGGATCAAATTGGCGGTAGCGACGTTGACGTAAGATCCAGTAGCCAATAAGGCGTCTATGTCTATAGATTGCACCACCCCCTGGTAAAAGCAGCTGGAGATCTTTACTCTACTGGCCTTCCTGCAGTTCCCAGATATGCAATGTTAAATATTTAGCCGAATTTGAACCAGTGAATTTGTGGAAGGAAACGGACCAAAAACTTCCTGTCAAATTTCATACATTGTATTTTAAAACAGGTTAAATATTGTGGACGTGAATCCTAGAGGGTGAATATGAAATATTGAATATTCAATAATGAAAATGTGTGTGAAATAGTTTGAATTTAAATAGTCACAGCTTAAAAAAACAATTTTATAGCACTGCCAATGCAATGTATTATTTTTAATTAATACATATTATGTAATTTTCCATATTAAAGGTTCTTTTAATTACTTTTGATTACTTTTGGTTTGAAAATCCAGTCCTACCTAAATGTAATTATAAAATGGAGCTTCAGTCTAAAGCTGGAGTGTCTTAGAAAGGAGTTAATGATCTCACTGACCTGATACAATGGTGTATCCGATGCCTCTGGGTTTGCCCAAATCCTGATCAATAGCTCGGATCTTACGCACCTCATAACCCTACACACATACAGAACAACAGACAGATAATAAGCACATGCGGTCACACGCTCTTAAAATAACATTTTGAAAAAATCTGTTAAATCATTTTCTGATTATTTTTTTTAATTGCTCCAAAAGAAGTGCCGTAGTTCCTCAAGAAGGTAAAACTACTATAGATTTATTTAAGTCAATGTGTGTTTATTAATGGCCCAGGACATAGTTTTTGTCTATTAACCTGTTGTTTACAACTAGTTTTACAAATGCTGGAATAGACGCAGAACATGTCCGTGTTTATTCTTAAATTCATACACAATTTCCTCTTTCAAGGGACACAAATCTACTCCCACTTCCACTATAATTCACCATAATCCATGTGGACCTTTTAAAACCTCACTTTGTGCACAGCAAGAAGACAAATACCAGAGGAAATAATAGTTTTATTTTCTTATTATCAATAAAAGGTAATGCTTACTGCTAAAAAAAACAAATGACATGGTTCACAACCTTTTTTTTTCTCCCTCTGATATTCCTTAGCTATTGGTTCATGATCTATACAAAGATATGTGCCAAAGTGCCAAACTTTATAAAAAAGCTAAAACCCTGCTTTAAAGTCCATGATCCACTGATCATTTGTGTGTGTGTGTGTGTGTGTGTGTGTGTGTGCATCACAGAGAGGGATGACTGAGCCATTTAAAAACATTTTTGTCATGCATCATAAGTAATAAAAGAGCAGGCTGCACCAATTACAATTCAATTCCCCAAGCTGAAACAGAAAGAGGGGGGATTAAAAAAAGAGAGAAAAGAGGAGGATAAGTGAGAGAGAAAAAAAAACATGAAAAAAGGGAAATGATGGTGAAATTATTCGAGAGCTAATATTATGCTGTTAAGACGTGTACAGTGCTCACGTAGCCAAATACTTATCTGTTCTAATATTTTAGGAAATAAGAAGAAAATAAGAAGAATGATTTTTAATAATAATCTATTTCAATAACAATAGTTTCTCTAGAATTTGACAACATTTGATTTTTTGCTTTTTTATTAGAATTCAGATCCTTGTAAACTTAACTAACTAGCCTGACATGCATTTTCTGGGCAGCTAAAACATGCGACCAGGCTGCTGGAGCTTATACATGACTGGTAAGGAAGAGAGTTAACATGTTTATGATTTGCCCGTTACTGCACATTCATTTGTTAGCATCTGAATACAATATACAGCAACAGAACAAATACAATTAAAAGGAAAAACACATTTGTTTTAGTCTCCAGTAACTGAAAAATAATTTTTATTGGCATAAATTCAGGAAGTAAGGCTTTAAGGGACTTGAGCCAGGGAAGATTTGGCAACCCATAATACACATTTGTCATAGAAGATTTTTCTCAGACAGAGAGCCAAGAATTAGCAAGCATGGAAATCTCTCTCTTTCTCTCCCTTACTCTCTCTTTCCCTCTCTCTCTCTCTCTCTCTCTCTCTCTCTGATCTTCGTTGGATAAATCAGCCAGTCACCAATGCTCATTTCTGTCACATACAGTTAAAAATTCTGACATTTCCCAAAAAACAGACAGGGGTGTAAAGAAGTCCTATAGTAACTTTTTACTAACCACCTTTCATCAAAAATGCAATTTTATATTTTCTGATTTCTGATTTTTGCCCTAAGATGTTCACAGCAGCCATTTTATGTCTACATCTTGTTGTTTTTGTCTTAGGATATTACAGACAGGAACCTATTAGGGATGGGCATTTACTCCAGAAGGGCAGGAGTTTGTGGATGTGTGTGTGTGCACTGACCAGCGGTGCTTCCTCCTCTACATTGGTGCTGTAGGGCATGTTGGTAAAGATGGGGTCCATGTCCTGAATGTCGGAGAGAGTTATGGCTAAGTTAGCCAGACTGGATAGAGGACGAAGCTTGTCCTGGTCCTGTGACAGAAAATAAAACGAGAACACAAACATATATGTGTGTGTTATTGTGCTGTGAAAGACAAATTGAGCACAAGATTCCTGATCACGAAACGAAGAGTTCAGTGCATTTCCATATTTTGTCCCTATTATGTTATTTATCCTATAAAGGTTGTAGACATGATATTTGTCCGCAATTATTAAATCCTAGAAGAAAAGTGTTCGTGTGAGCCTAAAGATCCATGATGATGATTATTTCTAATTGTAAAGAGAAATTTGTGGTTATGTAAGGAAGCCATGTTTTATGTTACTTGATGTTGACTGGCGAAACAGTATATGTGTGTCAATACCGTAGCATTGACGGTAAGCTGGTAGGCACTTGTAATTTCGTAATCTAGACGCCTGGACACAGTGACAATTCCTCGGGCTCCGTCAATGGAGAAAAAGGGAGACGGAGGCTGGAACGAGAAAAGCACGCTTCCTCCGGTGCCTTGATCCGGGTCTGTAGCGTTAACCATAAAGATTGACGTTCCCACTGAAGTGTCCTAAACACACACAACGAATAAATGCAACATGAACCATTCACATTTTGGTGCAACGATGCATTGTTTCAAATGATTCTGCTATAAATTACCACCTGCAGTGAGCTGCAGATCACAAAAATACACACTCAAGGCAAAATTCATGAAATTCTTTCTGTATGGGAATAGTAAATATCCGCCCTTTAAGAAGTGAGGATCAGGAAAGATTCAAATAAACGATAACATCAAAAACATATGAGCGTAAAGCGAAAGATAGAACAGATGAAAGGAAAGAGGATTAGAGAAGAATCAAAAGATATGGAATGTGGCTTAAGCTTTAACTATAAAACACAGAGCAACGTAAACTCACTGAAGCCCTAAAGCAAGACATGGTGTTTAATTCAACACCATACACTTAAAAAAAAAAGAATTCAGTGAAGAACACTAGGGGTCCAACCCAGACAATAGATTTTTAAAAATATCTAATCAACAGTTGGTTTCACCATTAAGTGGTCAAAATAGATAAATAAAATGTATTTTCACTATTTTAGAAAGTCTCTGTCCTAAACTTTACCATGTAAATCTTTAACAGAATATACAGAAACATTAAAAGTCACATTCCAAAATTAAAGAACCACACAAAAACCCACAAAACAAAATAATACGAACAAAGATCCCGAATAAAAGTTTAACTGCTAAGATGTAGGAAAGGTGGACGTCAGCATTGGAATGCTAGGATATCATGGCATAGAATATTTATAGAATTAGTAGGAATGACTATCAGTAGAGTTAAACATAAAAAGTATCCTGTAAAAGAAAAAAAGCAGAGAGAGGAAAAAGGTCCCATGGAGTTACAAAAAAGGCATCAAACACTGTAATGCAGCAGAGACAAAAAGTCTACAAGCACGTTCTGGAGAACAAAAAGGAAGTGAGCGAAGACAACGCTAATAGCCATTAGGAAGTGCAAACACAACTGGGAGTCCCTGTACTCTTTTAACTGCAGGCTTGGTGTATAACGTAAGTGAGATTATTACCCAAAGCACTTTGAAAGATAAGCGGGCAAAGAAAGGGGGGGGGGGTGGTTATGGTATCAGTCTGCCTTAAGGATGACAGATTTGTGAGTTTTGCCAGTGAAAAGCCTCCTGGGGAACTGTTAGCAAAAACACTGAGGGGCAGCAAGGTTATAAAAGACAGGCGATCCAATCCACTGACTCAGAGCATGGAGAATTGAGGCTTGGCACAGGCTGAGAGATGATGTAGTCGGAGGTTAGAAGGTTAGACAGGGAGGTGTGAGACATCAGTCTTTGTAGCAAGTGGCCCTCGAAACATCATGGGACATTATTACAGAGAGTGAAGGCAGACCTGCTGACCCACTGCTCTGTGCTCGAACTCATTCATACACTTGACGCTGCCCAATGTACTCACGTTATTTCCTGATCATCTTTCAAACCTCCTACTTAATCATGTCATTAGAAGACGTCATCCGGGTGGTTCTGTGCAGATAGAAGCTTAATATCACTGATGCAATCTTCTTTTCTAATAACTTAATAACGTTTGTCTGATTCCAGAGCACAGACAAAGCTGATGAAAGTCAGTATCTCAGGCATCCAAGACAAAACTACTGACAAAGTTTTTTTCTTTGAGGTGTGCATTTAAACCACATTTGCATTGTGAACACCTGCTGGAAAATATACTACACTAACGTACAATCTGTTTCAGTTCCATGACTATGAAAATTGTATACATTATAGTAAATCAGTAGTATTCATTAAAATAGAGCACACTAAAGTTTAGATTGAGAATAATAACACAGACAACACACCCTCTAGACAGACTAAGACTAGGTACTGAATTTTAGAGCAATTCTAGAACATTAGAAAAGTGGACAAATCAGCAGTACAATAAAAAGGAGTGAATTTAGTTATCCAGCAGCAGAAACGGAGCATAAATAAGACAGTTATAAAAGTAATTTTATTAAATGTTACCTTAACATACTAAAAAAATTGCTAAGCAGTCGGCATAAAAATGCCTTATGCCTCATTTAAAGAAATGCTATTTGGTTGATAAGGTATATATTTTAAGTATTATATAACATTTTGTGACCCTACTAAACAAGATTTTTTTTTCACTGAGCAAAAAATTAGTTTTAAAGCATTAGCAAACATTTAGTACAGATTTAAACACATGCTAGCCTGTTAATTGCAAAAATGTTACTTGCCTACTGAGCGTTTAACTGTTGTGAATCTTTTCAGCCTGAATTCTGGCACAACATTATGAGGTGGACTTGATTACAATTATAAAGTTTCTTTTTTGCAGAGGCTAATAATGGAGGAGGCATGTGGAGAAGGTTAGGCCTAAGCAGGGTGTTACGTACAGCTAACAGCTAGGGCTAAAGGGTTAACCAGGCCTTTGTGTGGATGATGAGTGGGACTTAGCATAAAGCTACAAAACTGAAGCATAGCTGAATGGCGACTGTGCTGCAATTTGCAGACAACGGTGCTCTTTGCTAAAGGCCCGGCGCCATAGCGGCAAGGGTCGATCTGTCCAGCTGCTCCGAACAATGTGACATTGATTACACCTACGCTAGTGCGAAAGGCCAGATTCCAAAAGCTGCGCTCGCTGCACCTAGGAAGCTGGGAACATGATTATAAAGCTCCGTCTGGCTTGTTCTGCAATGTTCACATCCTGATTTAGTCTCTCTAGCATTTACTCTGCTGATTTTTTTTTTTTTATTCTCATCTTCTCTCAGACTGAAAGAATTTACCTCCGACGGCTTTGAATCATTACATGGTGTGTAACTGAGAGCTGAATGAATAGGTAATGTATAATACATAGTTTTTTATTAAAAAAATCTTATAATAACTCAATAAAGTTTTTTTTCACCATTATAAAACATTCCTTTACTATTTGTATGTGCTATTTTGTGTGCATAAGCAGTTTAAGCTACACAAGTGAGCTCACTAAGCTCATTGGGTGTTTTAATAATGCTAAACGCATCTGAGTTATTTTTAAAGTCTTTCACTGTTTTTAAAGTCTTTCACTGTTTGTTCGAAAATACATATTAATGTCTAAATAAAAGGTGTTGAAGGTTATAAGTAAATTTCATGTATTCGGCAGGAATGCGACCACTACTACACCCTCATTCATCACACAACCCCATCCATCAGCTGGAAAATGAACTGCTTAATAATTTAACATTATTAAAGGAGCAGATGCTGAGAGTCTTTCAACCCAACAACCTGCAGAAAGAAAGAAAGAAAGAAATGAAAGAAAGAATGCAAATAAAAAAGAATGAAAAAAAAGAAAGAAAGAAAAAAATACCCCTTTACTCTAAATTCTCTTATAACTCTGATCAACCAACAATCAGCTTTTTAACTATGATCCATTTTATATTCTTTACTTCACTTTCCTGTCCTCCCTTCATCCCACTGTCACTGAGGGAATAGAGGGAATGTTTGGTGTGTGTGTAAACTGTAAACTGATGGCTCCCAGTCATCCCATCTTTAAAACAACCTACAGACCAGCCAAAAAATGCAGGACCAAAGCTGTCTTTATCATCATCACTCTCTTTACTGCCACTGAGTAACAGCTGATGATGACAACAGGACACACACACAAACACACACATACACACACCCTATCTAGATGATGGCAGGTCAGAGAAGTGGTGAATGATTTTGAGAGTCACTGAGCCACACCAAATGATCTCAAGCCATCGACCTCATACAGACAGGACAAGGACAGGTGTGTGTGTGCGTGTGTGTTTGTGTAAATCTGCATGCATTATACACAATAAATCACAGCATGACTGACTGAGAAACTCCTGCAAGAAGAGAACTTAAAATATTTTTACACTATAAACATTTGAATTAATGTGAATTAAAATTAATATGAAAATTCTTCAATTCTGCTATTCTCCAAGCCTAAGAAGGAAATATTGTCACCACTACTGGCGATGTTTTCCCTCCGTCTGCAGAAGTAATTATAAAACACCGAATGATGAACTCATTAATGTAAATAAAAACACAGTTAGAGATATCTGACATTTCCAATGTGAATATAAGCAAATATAAAGATGATTAAAAAACTCCTGCTTTCCATACAAATGTTGGAAAAAAAAAAGCATCTTATTTGAGCGGGGGGGGGGGGGGGGGGTCAAAGGGGGAGAGAGAGAAAAAGGAGGAAAGATGGATAGGTAAGAAAAGAAAGAAAGAAGAAAACACAAGGACAACAAATCTGTGATACAGCGACTGCTTACTTCATTCTGCACACTTTTACTCATTCAACCTTGTTTCCATGCTCGCTAATTTATCCTGCTTTCTTAGACCCTGGGGACATGAGCCAGGGTCAGAGCCAATGTCAAACACACACACACACACACACACACGCAAATTGTGTGTGAGAAAAAAGAGCTCCAGTGAACGCAAAAAGACAAAAAGCTGGAACTTTTTAACCTTTTTCTTCGAAACTAAGCTGTAAGTAAAGACATTTTATTATTATTTCTTCAATTGAAACAGTTTATTGAGAACAGAACAGAACAGAACAGAACAGAACAGAACAGAAAGAGAAGAAGAAGAGAAGCATTAAACAGTAAAATATATGTATAGAATTCAATGAAATAAACAAAATAAAATATTTATAGAATAGAATAGAAAATATAGAGAATAGTATAGAATACATATCATATGTATGCATACATATTGAATAGAATAGTATATGTATAGACTATAATAGAATATGGTGTGGAATAGAATACATATCAAGTAGAACAGAATAGAATAGAATAGAATAGAATAGAATAGAATAGAATAGAATAGAATAGAACAGAACATAGAACAGAACAGAACAGAACAGAAAGAATAGATAGAATAGAACAGAACAGACAGAATGATAGAATAGAACCAGATATACAGAACAAATAGAATAAGAACAGAAAGAACAGAATAGAATAGAACATAACAGAACAGAACAGAACAGAATAGAATAGAATAGAATAGAATAGAACAGAACAGAACGAATAGAATAGAATAAGAACAGAACATAATTAACAGAACAGAACAGAATAAAATAGAACAGATAGAACAGAATAAGAATAAACAGACATAGAATAGAATAGAATAGAACATAGAAGAATACAGAAAACAGAATGATTAATAGAATAGAATAGAATAGAATCAACAGACAGATAGAATAGAATAGAATAGAATAGAATAGAAATAGAACGAATAGAACAGAACAGAAATAGAATAGAATAGAATAGAAGAACATAACAGAAGACAGAACAAGAATAGAATAGAATAGAAACAGAACAGAATAGAATAGAATAGAAATAGAATAGAACAGAATAGAACAGAACAGAATTAGATAGAACAGAATAGAACAGATAGAATAGAATAGAACAGAACAGAATAGAATAACAGAAGAACATTAATAGATAGAATAGATAGAACAGATAGAGACAGAATAGAAAATAGAACAGAATAGAATAGAATAGGAGTAGATAGAATAGAAACAGAATAGAAAGACATAATAGAATAGAATAGAATAGAATAGAACAATAGAATAGAATAGAACAGAACAGAACAGAATAGAACTAGAATAGGAGTAGAATAGAATAGAATAGAATAGAATAGAACAGAACAGAACAGAATAGAACAGAACAGAATAGAATAGAATAGAATAGAATAGAATAGAATAGACTAATAGAACATAGAATAGAATGAATAACAGAATAGAAAGAATAGAATAGAATAGAATAGAATAGAATAGACTAGAATCAGAATAGAATAATAGAATACAATAGAACAGAACAGAACAGAATATAACAGAATATAATAGAATAGAATAGAATAGAATAGAACTATAAAGAACAGAATGAATCGAACAAACAGAATAGAATGAAAGAATAGAATATAATAGAAAAGAACATAGAATAGACAGAATAGAACAGACAGAATCAACAGAACAGAATACAGATAGAATAGAATAGAATAGAATAACAGAATAGAACAGAATAGAACAGAATAGAACAGAATAGAACAGAAATAATAGAAATAGGAATAGAAACTAATAGAATAGAATAGAATAGAGAACAGAATAGAACAGAACAGAATAGAGAATAGAATAGAATAATAGAATAGAATAGAATAGAATAGAATAGAATAGAATAGAATAGAATATACAGAAACAGAATAGAATAGAATAGGAATAAATAGAATAGGAATAGAATAGAATAGAATAGAATAGAATAGAATAGAATAGAATAGAATAGAAGAATATAGAATAGAATAGAACAATAGAATAGAACAGAATAGAACAGAACAGAAGAATAGAATCGAATAGAATAGAATAGAACAGAACAGAACAGAACAGAACAGAACAGAACAGAACAGAATAGAATAGAATAGAATAGAATAGAATAGAATAGAATAGAATAGAATAGAATAGAATAGAACAGAACAGAACAGAACAGAACAGAAACAGAATAGAATAGAATAATAGAACTAATAGAATAACAGAATAGAAGAATAGAATAGAAAGAAATAGTATTGAACAGAATAGAACATAAACAAATAGAACAGAATAGAACTAACATAGAACAATAGAAATAAACAGAATAGAACAGAATAGAAGAAATAGAATAACATAGAACAGAATAGAACAGAATAGACATAACAGAATAGAATAGAATAGAATAGAATAGAATAGAATAGAACAGAACAGAACAGAACAGAACAGAATAGAACATAGAATAGAATAGAACGAATAGAAGTTTAATGTACTTATGGATGTATTAGATAATTAAAAGCGCTGTCTAACTACAATTTTTTTAATCACTTCCTTTTCTTCCTCCTCTTTATTTCGGTAAGACTCATTCCTGTGTGTTCTCTCCTTCCTCTCTGTAATAAGGTGAAATGTATTTTTAAATGCAAATGAAGGCAGGTTGATTATCATATAAAGGGGTGTTGCCTGAGGGGACACAACACTCTGAATTCATTTACAAATTTGATTCCATTTCCTCCAAGTCTTTTTACAACTGTGTGTGTGTGTGTGTGTGTGTGTGTGTGTGTTGTGTGGTCTTGCCTCTCCCTACAGTCAATTGCAGTACTTACAAACACTTAAACTCAAAACACGTTTAAAGATCTATTAGACAAATATGATTTCTTTGTGTGTGATGTCACTTCCTGATCCGTTGCACATTTAATAAGTAACTTTTATACAGTGGAAAAACTACTAAATGTTTTTTCTAAGAGCCCAAAAAAAAAAAAAAGAAAACAGGAAAATAAACTGTATCTGAACTTTTAAGCAGGAAAAATAAAGCAAATCTTTCAATTTTAATGTAGCCACCGGTGGCATCAACCAGTTTTCTCAAAATACAGAGATATTGATGAGTGTGTAAGGCTTGAAATCCCATCTAATATTATCTGATTGTATTTTGTTTTGATCATGATTCTGGCAATACTGCATTTTTACAGCCATTAAACACTTCCTAGTTCATCTTCACCCACCCTGTACATGTATAAAGTCCTGGTTTGTGTGTTGTACAGGTGCGATAAGGCATATCTAAGTGTTAAATCCATCATCATTTATTTCACAGGATGCTGGTTCCAGTTCTGGTTCAACTGCTCAAAGACACTTAATTCCCAAACCCCCAAAGGGCCGATCGGTTAAATCGAGTAATTATTTCCACACCAAATTGAATATTGAAAAACAATTGCGTTTGGTTTAGAAAAGCAGCCAAAAGGAGCTCAGCGTGCGGGAACTTTTTCAATACTTGGAAATGCATCTCGTCTTTTGATGAATTTTCTAAGAAATAAATGCCAAAACATGCAAAGCTGTTTTCATGACTGCTATAACAAGGTAAATGCTTTTTAACTATTAAGTACAATTTTGTACAATTGCCATGGAAGAATTCCGTCAGAGTTTATCTTTGCAACTCATTTTGTTTCATAAGATAAACAGAATGCAGTGATAAAAAGAGATAATAAGTTAAACACTGTATAGCTGCATGTACATAAAATGGAATTCAATTGCCCCTCATTGTGATGGTCCTACATGCGACCGTCTATAAGTCATGGGAAGAGAGAACTAGTGACCTGAGAACTATAGAATATATGCAAAGACCCTCAAGGTCTTTGGTGTTTTTGTCATAAAAAGCATTTTACACAATTTGTGCCGATTAATAAGAGGCGACACTGCAACAGGAGCATGCTATAAGCTTTATGTGAACGGGTAATGTCTTCTAGTTGCCCTAACACTTGTGCCTGTAAGTTTCAAGTATACTAAGCCACACCTTAATAAGCTAGTTCAGGTGTGTTTCATTAGGGTTAGAGGTAACTCTGCAGTGACAGTTGAGTTTAGTGACTCCTGCTCTATTAACTCTTAAACAGAGACACAGAAGCGGTTTTAAGGTATAGACATTTCGTTTGACGCTCTTTTGTTTAAAACATCTTACAGATAATTTATTTTCAATTATAGATTTTCATGTGTTTATCTATGGTCTACTACAAACTGGCACTAAGTCACCAATTCATTAAGTTAAAATCGCAACACACGTCTCATAATGCAGAGGAAATGGGCTGTGTGTAATATAATGTAGCACATACAGTGTGTACACATGACTAACTTTGATACTAGACCTTGAGGTCATGCGTAACGCTGTCTCGCGCACACACACACACGCTCAAACGAACACTTGTAGATACGCTCTGTGATTTTACACGCCATCCTGATGTTCCAATCCTGCATGAGAAACAGTGTGTGGATGCAAGCGATTTCACGTCAAGCCTGTTAAAACTACAAAACTAAAGATGAATAGTGTGTTTAGGTGTGTGTGTAAGGCGGGAGAAAGAACTGAATTTCTAGCACAAGGGTAAGCGAAAGTTCACAGCCATTTTTAGACACGTACAAACCAACAACTGAAAAAAATTCAGACTGATGTATGAGACATCCTGCTTGGTTAGGGTAAACTCAAGAGACAGGCGAGCCGCTGTAGATTTCCTACAATCCCATCATTTATAAGCAGCCCAATAAACTTGCTTCTGCTTGTTTCTATTCCTACAAATTGTCCATGAGATTAAGTTGGTAAGATCCGCACTGACAGTCATAGAGATAAATCTGATGTCCAATTTCTGATATAAATAATTGCAGTCACATTTCTCAACATTCTATGAGCTGTAAATCTCTGAATGTGTTTCTTCGTTCCCATCTTTCTGCACTCTTGTCTGATGCGTACATGTAGTAGACATGAAAACATCTGTCTAGGTTGTCATTTGTCCTCTTCTGTCTGTTCTCTTTTTGATTCCTCCGTTCCGTTGTCATTTGTCTTTTTCTATTATTATCTTTATTCCTTTTCTCTGTGTCCCCTTTCTTCTCTTACTTTTCTATCCGTCTGTCTTTCTGTCTTTGTATGCTCGGTCTGTCCTTCCACCTCCTGTGTAAAAGAAGTGCCTATAATCGTTCTTCTCGGTATGTGTCTCTGTAAACGGCACAAACTGTTATCTCAGCATGAGCATGAAACTCTATAGACATTCTGCATGTTAACCTCACCAGAGACACACACACACCCTCTCCTAGCTTGGAGAGTCTTTAAATGGTTTGCATAATTTCTAACCACCAGCTGAGCCATATCAATCTTAGGCATAGCAAAATAATTCCTGAATACGTCTCACTAATTAATACAGTTTGTCCACACAAGCTTGATGAAGAACGCTGAAAATAGCGTTCTTTTTCTTGTCCTCTTTTTTATAGATATCTTATGGTTCCTGTCCATAGTTTTATTCCTTCATTCTTTATAGAGAAAATAGAGAAGAAAGAAAAATGAGTGGAAATATAGACATGGAGCAGGACGCAATTACACATCAAAGTTGGGCATAAAAGGGGAACGGAAGAGTAGAGCAATATAGAATGAAGAGAGGAGAACACCGAGTGCATATATGTAAATGTGTGGAAGTTATTTTTAACACAGAAATTCTGGTCCTGCAGTTTTAAAGTTTTACTTCACCCATGTTTTCTGTCAGAGGCATAATCCAAGGCTACCACGCATAGTCCATTTTTATTGGTATGTCACAATTTTTTACCTCTATTAAAACGCAATTCATAGTAAGTCGTAATTCAATGGTTAAATTGTTGGAAGGCTAGTCAGACAATAGTGGACTTAATTCCCAGCACCACCAGACTGCCACTGCTGGGTCTCTAAGCAAAGCTTCTAACCCTCAACTGCTCAGTTAATAGAAAAAAAATAGATAAATGTAAGTCACTCTGGATAACGGCATGTACCGTGTCTGAAAAAAAGGATTTATACGCCTTGAACTTTTTTACATTTTGTCACCTTACAACCACAAATTCAATTGTATTTTATTGAGTTTTTATGTAATAAACTAACACAAAGTAGCAAAAAGTGGTGGAACAAAAATTATATACGGCTTTCAAAATTTGAAGCAAATAAAAATCTGAAAAGTGTGGTGTGCATTTGTATTCAGTCCCCCTGTACCCTGTTACATCTTATAAGTTAACAGAGTCTAGCAGTTTGCCACAAGAAATGTAGGGGACACAGCAAACATGTGGAAGAAGTGCTCTGGTTAGATGAGGCATAAAATCAATGCGCTATGTGTGGTGGAAAAGTAACACTGCTCATCACCCTGAACACACCATCCCCACTGTGAAACATGGTGGTGACAGCATCATGCTGTGGGGATGCTGTTCTGTCAGGGACAGAGAAACAGGTTAGAGTTGATGGAAAGATGGATTAAGCTAAATACTGGGCTGGAAGAATCCTAGAAGAAAACATGTTGGAGCCTGCAAAAGACTTGAGACTTGGAAGGAGATTCACCTTTCAGCAAGACAATGACCCTAAACATACAGCCAGAGGTACAATGGAATGGTGGATCAACAAGTATTTATGTGTTAGAATGGCCCAGTAAAAGTCCAGACCTAAATTCCATTGAGCATCTGTCACAAGACTTGAAAATTGCTGTCAAAAACCATGTATCGTTTTCATTCCACTTCACAATTACATGCTACTTTGTGTTGGTTTATTACATAAAATCTCAATAAAATACATTTAAGTTTGTGGTTGTAAGGTAAGAGTATAAATAATTATATAATATAATATAAATATAACTTTCAACATCCCAATATAATCATGATCACATCCCCAATTTCACAACAAACATGTTCCATTTACGCCATGGAAGGAAGATAGTTTTATTACTGTTCTATCCATCTTCCAACAAACGCATTACAAAACCACAATGGTCATTGCTCTAACTTCAAAACTCTCTTTTGTGGTCACAATCCAATCCCTTCATGCTAATGTGTTATTTAAACCATAGTAGCAGCCCACGCTCACCATTGGTCTAATTCAATGTTTACCAAAGGCACATCTTAAAATTACCACAGTCATTTCCACTATCTATATACACACATTTTAAGTCCATTTTTCACTCTGCCAAGTTTTATTATAGTTGCCTATTAAAAGTATAGTGTTTTATCCTCATATATATTTTTCTAAACAAAATCTTCCTTTCTATATTCCTGTATGTTTCATAATTTACTTATTTCCCTCAGTCTTATAAAGTCAAATAAAGAACTCATAATTGATAAACAATTTTCTTCTCTATATACTGTAGCTTGTACTAATAAGCTTTTATTTGGGCACTATATTTAATATGGGGACACCTGATACTGAAAATGCAGTGGAAAACAGAGAAATAGAAATGTTTAAAATGAGGGATATTTAAAGTGAGAGGATGCTGGGCGGACAGCAATAATAATGTCACTGAGGGAAAACAAGAGATGAGGATGTAAAGGCTGTGTTTGTTTTTTGGTCTGTAATAGTCCTGATTCTATCATAAACATGAGGCATCACTGACCCCTTTCTACCATAAAGAAGCCCTTTTATAGTCACCAGGTCTCAGTCTCACTTTAAGCAAGTTCTATTTTTTTTACCGCAAGCATCTGCCTATCAAAATATGGGTGGGACCTAATTCTATCCAAAGCTTGTCCTTAGAGAACTATGGACAGGTATTATTTTCACACTGTGTGTCTCCCTTAACTATTAAGCCCCGAATAAGTAAGCCATGGTTGTATCCTGGGCCATAAGGGGGCCTCAAGCAGAATTTTATTTGGGGCCGCTCAGGTGCCACCAGTATGACTAATTATTGTAAATCCTTGATTATTTGCATATACTTATTATAAATTTTATTTGTTGTAGTTATGTTGCTTAAATTATACCATTGTTTTTTACTTCGATGTATCCCGTTAATGTTTTTTTTTTTATTGTATTTTTGCATAATGACCATTGACCATTGACATTATATAGAAATAAAAAAAAACATTGTCATTTCATGTTGTCTTGGGGAGTCCTGGTGGCTGCATAGTTTGCTTATGCCTTGGGTTGACTCTGGTTCTACGCAAAAAACATAATTTTTAAACCCTAAGCAGGTTCCTATTCGTACCACATCATATCCCAAATTAATCATAGATAGGTCCAGATGTCCTGGTCCACCCTTATGCATATTTACATTATTAACTATAGACAGGTTCCCAGTTTTATCGATGACATGTCCTGATTCTACCAGGAGCATTTCCCCATTCAGCATTTATATCCATACCCCTTTTATGTCCTTATTTAACCATGTATAGGTCTATATTCTACCAAACAATATAAACAAATGGTCTGCTGTCTAGTTTCAGCTGTTCATAAGGTAAACATGGTGTTTATAATAAAAGATTATAACATTACATATAGTGTACAGCAGAAATCGGATCAGCGAGTTACCACAGAGATTTGTCCTTCAGCTCGGAAAAAGTAAAAAAATGCTGTAAACCGAAGAGATTGTAGCAAAACAGGAACATTTAAAATAAGGGGTATTTAAAGTGAAGGCACGCTGGCAACAGAACAGTCGTGGCCTTGATAAATAACAGACAGCCGGAGATTGAGGGAGAGATAGAGAAAGTGCAGAGGGTCTTTGTTGTGTGTGTCATTTCATTTTTCTCCCTCCTTTTCAGTGTCTTTTCTCTATCACTCTCTTTTTATTCCCTTCAGTCTCGCGCACACACAAGCACACATATCTCATCCACTGTCAGAGAACCGAAAAAAAACCTTTTTTTATATATTTTTTTAGGACTAATCGAGACCTGGACTGTGAAGGAAAAAGTGCTAAGAATTTTGGGAACAATATTAGGATAAATGGAGAATCAAATTTAGCACAAAAAACATAACTGAAAAGCTGAATATACAAAAATATATATTTACATCAATATTAATAGCTCTCTCCATAATCCTGTCGTTTTTATGCCAAGGGATATTTTTTGGGGCATTATAGACTATACAGCACCTTCGTTAGCGTGAAGATGTTACAGGAAGGATGTTGGTGCATTAAAAGTAGAGAATTGTGTGTAGTTAAATATTGTGGATATATTAAAATATATCATTTTTTTAATTTGCAGGCTATTTCAATTAAGCCTATCTGCATTTTAATACCACCTCACAATCGAGCTGATTTAATGAACAGATGTGGCACCCTTAGCAATTGTGCGACAGGTGTTCGATTAGTTTGGTTAGTAAAACTTTATTTATTTCTTTAAGCCTTACAACAGGGTCTTAAAGTTGATAGAATGCAGATAGAAATTTAGGGCAGTCACTAACAGTAAAATTGTGGTAGTATTAACCTACATATTGGTAGCTGAGAAAGGAAGTACAGTATAAATAAGAGAGAGATTGAACAATAGAGAGTATTTGTGTGTGCCAGGAACTCACGACTTAAGAAACACAGTGACAGGCTGAATTATTCAAAGTTTGTGAGAGTGGAAGAATCAAACTTTAATGGATTTTAAGGAACGTACCTTTTCTTTCAAACCATCATATCCATATGCACAAACACACATTTGCTCTCGTACACACGCTTTCGCACAGTTATTTTGACAGTCTATAGCCATTTACACACATTGAGCTTTTCCTGAAAGGTGAGTTTAAGAAATGCAAAGACATGAAGGCAAATCAGAGGTGCTCTTCACGCTCAGTTAAAGAAAAAAAAAGGAGAAAGAGAGAGACAACGAGAGAGAGAGAGAGAGAGAGAAGGGGAAAGAGAGAGAAAGAGAGAAAAAGGAAGAGAGAGAAAAAAGAGAGACAAAGAGAGAAAATAAAGCGATAAAAAAAGAGAGAGAGAGACTGACTGCAGCGTATTACATATAAACTTTATTGTCCTCGATTAACACAAACACATTAAGAAATGATTTTAAAAAATCAACAATAAATCAAAATTTATGAAACAAAACATATATGTATAATAATAGAAATATCATTTTATACTAGATAGTTTTTATAGCTATACTTTCTCTTACTTCAAATTCAGTGCAAAGACGTACATTCTTTTTTTAATTTTTTGTGAATGACTGATGAAGCTGAATAGATTATTATTATTATTATTATTATTATTATTAAGTTTCGCTTTTTTTCGCTTATAAGTATACACTTTTTTATCAACGCTTTCAGCTTCTTGCAATTTGTAAAATATTGTAGGATTCAGGTGCTGTTGTGAAGCATAACGAGGGAAAGTGTTAGCTAACAGGAAGTTGGTGTAATCAGGAAACGTGAAGAAAGAGTGTAAGAAATAAAGGTGTTCATATCGCAGTGAGATTTGTGGTTCTGGTATTATAATCATATACGTTTTATATTTAAAACCAAAATGAAACACAGGCATCAACAGCCGGGACCCAGGTGTGCTGTTACAGTAACGTATGCATAACACATGTGCATACACACACACACACACACAGTTCACAGATCCAGTCCACATGGAACACGTTTTCTTACTTGACACTATTTAGCACAGTAATGCTGCTAATTGCTATCAGCTACGAATAAAATCACATGAAAAGAAACTCTTCTTGCAAAAGAATCATCTTCAAAACCTCACACTTAAAGGAAGCTACATTGACACCAACAGTGAAAGATAATTTGTAATATTCATATAAAGGCTTCATTTATTATTTTTTCTCCAGACACCTCGCTTAACAAAATACTGAGAGATCTCACACTGATCCAAACCGCTGTGGTTGACATGGCAACAGATCAAACACCAGCATCGCACTACAAACACTCTTCTATTCAAGCATCCACCCACCCAGAGTTTCTTTAAACGTTGAAGAAAAAAATAAAACTTTTGGAACAAAAAAAATGTTCAACAGTACAAAAAAAATACTTAATTTCGTTATTTCAAATGTTTGAAAGAACCCGCATGCAAATAGCGAGATCAAAACATCTCAACATTCCAGAGTGCAGTAAGCGCACCACATGTCATTGTCAAGGTCATAACAAGAACCAACCAATCGGCTTCCTCCCCTTTTCCCGTTACTCTAAAACCTCAGTAGAAAAATGTTGGAAGAGCTCATCAATATGTTTTATTTCTTTTCTTTGTAAATAAAATTGGAAGCAGAGTTACAGCAAAAATTTAAATCTATTGCTGAAATTTTCTTGTTGTAATGGAGAGTGCAGCTGATTGTTGCTTAGCAACCACATACAGCCGTTAACCCTATGTTTAAACCCATAAGCTGTGGGTTTCCACATTATCTGGAGTGGTTTTGTTCATCTGCACTGTCTGTCTTGCACTTCTACCCTTTATACTAAATCCTCCACCCCCTGGCACCAGTAAAGGATGTGGTAAAGTTGTTGGCCTGCTGATCTGAGAATCATAACTTCAATTCCCAGTACCACTTCCAGAAAAGGGCTCTAAATAAAAGCGCTTCACTTGCACAAATGACGTAAACATAACCTTTGCCCTCTAAGACACAACTACATCCAGCTTATGACACCCTAAACCCAATGCTCTAACTTCCTACCCATGTACACTCATATCTTCTAATCTAAAAATACGTTCATCTGCTACAGTGCAAAACAACTACCCAACCACACACACACACACACACACACACAAAGCTAAATTGAAATAGTAAACAGATAAGGCTAAAGTTTGCTTATCTGTTTTGAAGGCCTGCTTGCTTCTGTGTTTGCCAATACTTTCCAATCCATTTATATAGAGAATTATAGCAGGCGAATAAGCGCTCGCTTCACCTTATCAAATGTCTATCGCTGCAGTCTTACCTGACAGAGAATGCTATTCAAATACGTGTCTACCAAACAGATGAGTGACATGGCACATACTGCAGCGACTCTGCTATTAAAGAGTGAGAGTGTGAATTTTAATTTGTAGGGAAAAAAATATTTGTTTTGGAGCCATTTAATCAGTAGGAGATCATTAGACAGGGAGAGACAGCTGGGTGCCATAACTGTGAGAACAAAAAAGAAAATGAAAAGATAAAAAAAAAAAAAAAATGGGTGGAAATAATAAATCAGAACTTTTTACATAAGCTGTATTTGAGAGTGTGTCATGATGTCATAAATGTCGCTGTTTAAATGCTCGGGTCACGGCGCTCGAAGGCGGCTGGCGGGGGGCAGAGGGTGAAAACAAACGAGCTGACTACAAACAAAACAGAGAAGCTGTGCTGTGTAAACACACCCCATTAACCTCAACTTTTAGACATGACAATGTCCAAACTGATGTCTGGGTAAAAAATAAATGGGCTGGGCTGCCATGGAGGTTGATGAGCACAGGGTAGAAATATAGTAGACCGAATTAACACATACCTCTTCTCCAGTGAGAGAGATAGTAGACTGGTTTGCACTGGCAAGAAGGAGAACCTGCTATGTAATCAACATGTGAACTTTTGCTATCTTTCTTTTTTAACTTGTATTATTTTTCCAACTTTTTGAGCGCTTTCTTTGTCTGTGAATCAGTTCAGCTTTGTGGTTGCCATTTCTCCCATTATCTCCTCATATATAAATTTTCCCCCTCGCGCTACTTTCTAGTTTGATTTGGATTTTTAATAAGACGAAAAAAAGTTGTATGAAATCTTAATATATTTAAATAACAAATTTAAATAAACCTCTTTTTATTTTTATTTAAGCAATTGTAGTTTATTTAAGCACTGTTCTGCGGAAAAAAGAATTTACGTTATTTAATGCTTTCATTGTGAGAGTAATTGTATAGTAGAATGAACAAAATGCAGGTGCAATATGTTAAAATAGACACATGAATTCAGGAGTATGTGGTATAAATTTTAAGTTACATTTTACTGTGTTGTTTTTGCAAAGCAAATTAAGTAAAAGTTCCTGAATGGCATCTGGCTGATTGTTGAAAATAATCGTCCACGTGCTATTTATGTCTATCATTATTAAAAAGGTTAAACACACACACACACACACACACACACACCCACACACACACATGTCCAGATGCATGATACTAGATTGGATGACTATACATCATTTTGTGTGCGTGTGTGTCGACAGCAGCATGGCTATTTTTCCCTTTTGTAACACACATTTCGAATGTCTAACAAGCTCCATTCATCACACAGCCCAATTCACTTGTAAGAACATTCAGACTATTTACTACGTCTAATTTATCTTCTCACCTCCGATTACACTGTGTTTGGTTTGCTCCTTGCTACAGTGACCTTTCTTTGATCAGAAAACTCTCTCTTCCTCTCCAACACAGACACACACACACACACACCAACAAATGCAAATGAAAGAAAAAAGAGCATGGGATATAAATTTCTCCGGCTCATTCTAGCTGTCAGACAGGATGCTAGCCACCTGCTCCCCTAATGTAAAATGCTTCCCAGATTTTTACGACCCCACAAATTAAACATGCAATTACAGGACTATACACATACACTCGCTCTGCAACAACCAATTACAAGACAGAATGTACACCTCGCTCCTGTTCCCCACCATACTTCCTGGTCCAAGTTCGGGGTCACATGGTTTAATCAATCGTTCAACAAAAGACTCAGACATTCTGTACAGGAATCCTGTAAAAACAGAAACATCATCTTCACACATCACTGACTTCACCCAACCACGACTTGGATACCTAGTAGTTCATTCTGATAGTAAAGTACGGACACTGTTATGGTATCCTAACCATTTAACCAGTTATGCATCTTGTTTTTCACTGATACGTATACCAAAGCATGAATCCGATTGGTCAGAAAGTGTTGATTAATGTTCTAAGAGCAGCTCTGAGTGGAGTGTGAACTGTGGATTAAATCAGAGTTTCATCTCCATTATTAGTAGAGATAAAATAACAGAGTGACCTGTATGCAGGATGCATCACGTTAAAAAACAACAACATTAATTTGTTCATATGAACTTATAGAAAGCTAAAACAGCTATAGATCTGGATGGGTTTTATTTGAGCCTCAGAAATCTTTTTATTCCCACCACTGCCTCTGGTTGTCTAATGAGGGATAGATAAAAGATTTTGACTTCATATTTTTATTCTGATTTTAATTAAATTTTTTTACCACCAATTGATAAACTATCCAATAATGATACACAAACCCAATTAAACTAAACTGAAATGGACATTTTTTGTGAGGTGAGGTATCTTGTTGTGTGGATGCTATTTAACATGAACTATAACTATTATTAGTTAAATATACAGAAATGAACTTAATAACATTTGCCTTTTGCTGGACACACAAATGTCCACTATTCTTTTCTTTAAGCGTGAGTGCAGCACATCATTTGAGTGACAGATTGATGAAGTGATGTTGTGGTGAGTTTTCCCTGACTGTGTGGGGTCACTGGAGGTAATGATGCCATAAAAATGCAGTGAGAGTGAAAGTGGAGAGCAGCAGGAGTGTGTGGACGAAGGGAGAGAACTCAACAAATAAGCAAACAGGGGTCTGGGACTGAAAGGGGGGGGGGGTCCTGACAAAAACCTGTATTAAAAATTGAATATTTTTGTGGCCCATAATTAGGTTAGGGTTAAATTTCTTAAACTGGCAGACAATAAGATCTCAGTTTCTCTGGGCAGTTTGTTTTTCTTTTTTTTCAGGAATAATTTCTACTGTATAAGAGGCCTGACTGTAATATTTGGGGGGAAAAACACAACTGATTTCCAGTCTGAAAGGTAAATCAAACCCAGTAAAATGTCTTGATTTGATATCTATATGCATACAACTTCATCAGTTACAGTTATAATAATTATCCGTAATTTGAATCAAGCATTGGCGGAAATAATTCGATGTGTGAGATAAGAAAACTGAATCCATTTACAGATTCGAATCCTTCTGAATAACTCACTGAATGGATCGGAGTCATAAAGTAAGTCAATTGAGTCAGCAGGGATTGTGACTGCTTCTGCCATAGTATTGTACAAAATGAATTTTCAGAATTCTCAGAATCCTTGGACACATAAATGTCACACAGTGACTCCCTGGGATCCAGCTGTTACTCAGATAAATCAGTACCTGCGATTTTAAGTCTTTTATGTTTCTGACCATACAGGAAGTTTCCTAATAAAGTGATCCACTTGTTCCCTTATTTTCAGTTTGCATTAACCCATGATATTTTTAGCAGCATGATAACCTGGACAAGATAACTGATCCGAGTATATGAAGAGAATGATTCGTGAATCCTGAGTCATATAAAGAATCGGGTGGATGAATCCGTATTCTATGTGACAGGACAGTAGCCGACCACTAAATACAAAATACATCTATTATCTTTAAATAATAGAAAAATAATCACACAAAACAAATGAAATCTGACCTTTAAAATACAGCAGGTTCTTTCTAAAGCTGTAATATATTATCAAGTCTAGACAGATTAAAGGCAGAAATGATTCTGTGTAATCTTAAAGGTGTGTGGATGTGCTTAGTTTATGATCACCGATTCGAAAAACAAGAGAATGGTTTGCATACTGAGTGCTGAGTATTGAGAGAATAACCTCAAACGTCCCACCTCCTTCATCCTCCTCTATCATGTGAACGCAGATTGAGATAAATACTTCGCTCTTCTTTTTTCTGTCCTTCTCATTTATTCATTGTGACAAAAGAGAAAATGCCTAAAGCTTTGAAGATTTGAGCATGTGAAAAGTTTGCGTGTGTTTTTGAATGCCTAATGAGTGAGTGAGTGTGTGAGTGAGTGAGTCAGTGAGTAAGTGAGTGAATGAGAGAGAGAGAGAGAGAGAGAGAGAGAGAAAACAGGGGAGTGAAGACAGGCAAAAATAACAAGTATTAGGCGGGAAAAGCGACAAGCAAGAACTCTTAGCAGGAATCCAGACAAAGGTTCCTCACACACATGACCACCAAAATAAATGGCAAAAAAAACTCATTTACATATTTCATCATGTCCATTTTTTTTACTTCCTCTGTTCTCATCAGATCACTTGACATAACATTTTACCGCAAAAATCAGCTCAGATCAGGATGCTAATGGATGAAGTAAAGAACAAACACAAACAAACTTTTAACCTATAAACAGACAAAAATACAATTAGACAATTATAGGCAGTTTATTTCTTTATGGAAACTCAATATTATTTTAATGCACCAGCAATTTGTCTATTGCTTCTGTTTATGCAGAGACTGGATAAAGAACTGGTTACTAGTAACTTCTTTAAATACATTCAGCTTATAATCAAAAAGCATGTGAATCCGGCAGAAGAGGGCAAAAGTCTAAAGACAGTTTGATGTTTTAATGTGTCAAATATTCTAAAAATATTGTATTTCCTTTCCTACGCTAGTCAAGTGAGGAGGTTAAAATGGCTATCAAGTTTCACATAATAACACCCTGCTGTTAACAGGTTTATTTGCTCTTCACTCTGGAGGACACTCTAGATAATTGAACTAAAGTAAAAAGTATTTTAGAAGACAGCTAGAAACCAGCCACTGGCATTCTGTTAAGATGCAGGTAAGATTGCATGAGATGCTCTGAGACAGACTAAAGCTCCATTAATCTCAAGGTACTAGAATGAAGTCCCCTCATATACAACAAATACAATCAATATCTGAGAGCATGGCCTTGAACTTTCTGCAAGAGATCCATAAATGTGTTCAAACTTTATTTGTACCAAAAAGTAAAACGGAGTATATTGCTGGACCTGATATTTATATCTGGGTGTAGACAATTAAACAATAATAAACAACAAGGGAATATCTTAGAAAAAAAAAAAAAACAGATAAGAATGCCTGTCAGATAGAGGCTACAATTAACCTTTTTTTCTGTGTATTTCAAGTTATGTGAAAGATGACACGGAAAGACTGTTTTATACTATTAGTACACAATAAATCTTAAAATAAAAGAATGAATCAAGAAGGTTAATGGAGCTGGTCAAGAGAAGTGATTAACTTACTTGCTAATTGAAAAATTATGGGTTCAATTTCCGAGCACCACCAAGCTGCCACTGTTGGGCCCCTGAACAAGGCCCTCAGCCCTCAACTGCTTAGTTAGATATGAAGATAAATTAAGTCGCTCTGGATAAATGTGTCTTCCAAACGCCAGACATGTAAATGTCTGCTGTGCTTGAATAGGAGGATATTGTGTCTACTGCTGTGTCTGTGATGCTTTACTGACTCCAGAGTCTGCGTCTAAAATAGCTGTGTGGGATCAGGGATGATCTATTTTTTGCACAACAGTAGCAAGTCATAATACAACAACATAAGGTTTTTTTACATAAAGCTTTAAGAAAAACAAGAGAAACAACTGTGGGAGACTTTGAAAGTGTGATTTGTGCACACTCTCTGGGGAGAAACCCTACTAGATTTTCCTTGTGTCACATTATAGAATGTATACTTGACATTACTATTTTTTTCATCTGTGGCTTCACCTAGTAGGATATGTTTTTAGACTTACAGTACATGCTACATTAGTCTGCTCTCTTTGCTGCCTGCTGTGCTGTTTTTCGCACCGCTCTGACTTGTTGGCATTTTCACAGTGGTGATTATATTAATTGACACTGGAGTCCCTGTGGTGATGTTTTGGTGTTGTACATGCTGGGTATTATGGTTTCACCTGCCACTTCCCTGTCACTACATCTACAAAGCTCAAGCACATGTTGTGATCACATGTAGAATCCTACACAACTCCAAGTGTGTTCCACAGTAACTCCTATCCTTTGCCCTGTAACTATGATTAAACTTAAGCCAAAATAACAAAACAGTACAACCTATACACAATAGTGTCGGTATAAAGTTTGTAATGATTGTGGGAATCCGACATTCTTCAATTTTTAGATTAAACGCCTCCTCTTTGCGGTCACATTAGCTGCTGTAAATATAATGATCGCACACACACACACACACAGAAAGATAGAGCTTGGTACCTCTGCTATATTCACAGTGTAAGGCTGGTTATGGAAAGACGGGGCGTTGTCATTGACATCACCAATCTGAATGTTCACTGTGTCCTTCACCACCTGCACAAAAGAAACTCAGTGACCTTCCTGTTGTCCTCTAGTCAAATCTCACCCGATTTAAAAGTATTGATATTAGAAATATAGTTTTATTTTTATGTAACTGCTTAAAATGAACACGGTTGCATGATTGCAAGGCAGAGTAAAGGAAAGTATGTTGTAAAAGTGTAAGTGACTAAACGATTAAGTGTGTGAGCGAGAGTGTGTGCTTACCCCTTGACTGTCACTGACAGAAAACACCACCTGCATTTCAGACTTTGCCTGTCAACGGAAACAAAGCAGTAAATTAAAACATATATATATTTTCATGTGGATCTTACTTAAAAATATACATGAATACAGTTTAAATTATGTTCAGGACATCGTGTGGATTTTCCTCTAATGGTTTTTCTCTATTTCCTTTTCCACCTCATTGTGTGTATTCTTAGCGCTTATATGTACAGTATGTTCGCACCTCTCGGTCAAGCGGCTGTCGAAGCCACACCACACCGGTGTTTTCCTGAACAGCAAAGAACCTCGAGGCCTCCTCACCCACCACACCGAAAATTAGAGGCTCTCCATCGGGATCCACTGCTGTGAGTTGAGTTATCGAAGAACCTACATAGGCACACAAACAGAAACACACACATAGATGTTTTACGTTCTCACATCACTTAAAAAAAACCAGCTTGCAGACATTTTACAGCTGTACTACTGACAGAACTGAAGAAAAGAAATTTAACAATCATTTTTATAATATTTACACATACATGTATAGGTTTTACCTTTTTATTCTAAAAATATTAAAGGATATTGATTTTTGTTGATTAGTGGCAAAAAATGACAAATTTAATGTTAATACTGCAACAAAATAGTATAATTTGATTATATTACAAACAATTCTAGCCATAAATAAATAAGAATGAATTATGTCAAAATTGGACAAACTGCTGTTAGAACAAATTCATATTGGGCATTTGGCCACACACACAAACACTGATATAATTTTCTACTCTTTAGTGTGTGTGTGTGTGTGTGTGTGTGGGTGGCAGGTGTGTGTTTATGGAGGCACCTGGTAAGGGGCTCCCTGACCCATTCTAGCTTCAGATGAGATCAGTGTGTTTCCACAATGGTGCTAAAACCCACACTAATATGAATCATCAGAAAATCCTCCCAAACTAACTTAAATCCAGACTAACTATAACAAGGTCAAACACACACACACACACACACAAACACTAGCATTGACTATTCAGTCTCTCTGTATGCGTGTGTGAATACTGTGATACATAAAACATATGAAGCATAACCTCTATTTAAATCTACAAAAACAACCTACACAAGCTACTACAATAATGGCACACTAACAGGCGTCGCACTAACAAGCACACACAACAATACACACACACACGCGCACAGCCTCCTGCTTTTATTAATTCACACGACTTTGCCGTAAAATAGATGAAAAAAAGAACTAATTAATAGCACGATTTATGAACCCTTCCATGTCATTCTAATGAGATTTATGCAAATTCACTTGCTTTTGGTACGAGTCGTAATTTGGTCGAAGACGGTGCAAATTAAACATTTTACTCGCCACTCATTAATAACTGGCACTTGACTTTTTTTTTTTCCTACGCGCTTACGATTCTCATGTCTCATGAAAGAAAAGGGGACATCCATCGTCTGGATAACAAATGAACTTTTGTGAGCTATCTTGTCTTCCAGCTGAGGGAATGCAAGACATTTTCCACCTGAATGCAAGTCAGAGAGCATCAATTAAGACCTGCTGGGAGGGCAACTGCTCTACAGTTTAAAAGTACATCATTTTTAGATCAGTTAATGAGTTTACCCATAGAATGTTTCGTTTATTCATAAGCTTTAATTTTAGCTATCCTTACATGACCATGGTTTCTGTTCTTAGACTTTATTGAACATATTTATTGATGTCGATTAAATACAATTTAAAGAATTATGTCTATAAAGAGAAGAAAAAAATTCTACTAAAAAAAAACACTCCCAAGTAGCTGAGTTAGAGAAATACATGGGTGACAACTAATTGATCAAATTGAAAATTCTCTTAAAAGTAAAAAGAAAAAAAAAAACAGTTAAATTATTTATTACATGTTGATATTTACTATTATATCAACAAAAATATTATCTACCTAATGTTGCCACTACAATTTTTCTGAAAAAAAAAAGATAGATGTTGGGATTAGCGGCCATGAACTTTTATTATTACAGTCCTGCTGAATTGTATAGCGAATCAGGTCTATGTGTGTGTGTTTTTTCTCTCATTCTCTGTGGTTATCAGCAGCCGGCCGTGTCCTCGGTTCCTTTCCCCAGGCTCCTGTTCCTATTGACAAATGATGCCATTTAGGCAAAAGTGATGCCGGTATTAAGCTTATGAATGATACACTGCACATTAACAGCCTCCAGAGCAGAGAGCCACAGACAAGAGCAATGTGCTGCAGGACTCATCTATCTCTATCGTTTCTTCCCTTTCTTTCTCTCTCTCTCTCTCTCTCTCGTCACTCTATAGTGCTGTCTTAACACAGCCATGTGTTTAAGCACTGACCTTGTTGACTTGGAAAAATGCATCGGCTTTAAATAAGTGACCATCAAAATGGGAGGACCTCTGATTAAAACAGAATTGTATTTTTTTTTTTTTACCAGTTTTAGAAACCTTTTATAAACTTGCTAATTATAAACTTACAGTGAAGATCACTTCCTCATGCTACAACACTGCAACACCTCTGTTGTCTCTATTTGAGCATCTCCTAAGCTATTTGTATGGAAAAATTCATATAATCACTTGTATGAGTTCACTTGTTTTTATTAAATAATACAAAATGTCTTTTAATATACTTGCTGATAATTATCTGCATCTGGAATTTGTCCATTTTTAAATGAAAATCGTCCAGTCATGGTGGCTTTACTGTCAACTACTGTTTTACCACCCAGCTTACACATTAAGCTCTGCGGCGTCTAGGTGAAGTCATGTTCTTTTATTTCTTTGGTACTTAAAGAATTCCTTTGAGAAGTCTTACTGGAGCTAACAGTCTTAAAGCAGCTGTTAACGTCCTGATAGCAGATCCCTGAGGGGAAACGTACAGGGAAAGTCGATGAGCACTCATTTAAATCTAAAAGCAGCACACAGAGCCTTATGGACCTGTCAGACTGACAGACATCTGGGGCAGTCGTTTCACAGAGCACAATAATAAAAATGTAAAACGAGATCAGATCTTATATTAAAACTGAAAAACATAACCAAATGCTGGTCCCAAATATCTTTAAAAAAGTTTTATTTCCAGCTATAGGTTTACAATTTTTTTCTGGAATATATTATTGTAATTATTTTATTGAGTCTCTTAGGCGCATGTGCAGCTTGGTTGAGGCATGGTGTAGACACTGGATATTCAAACTTTCTCTACACAATTATTGATAGAACTTCCTGGGTTATAGTACAAAAAAGACACAGGCCCTGTCCTAATACCTGTACTTGCACCCTTTTGCCCCTCGTTTGCGCCTTCCCGCTGAGGGGTTTAAGTGGGTAATGTGTCCCAATTTACAGGTGAACTTCTCTGTCCTGCCTACTTGTGCCCTTAATGCATACTTTCTGTAAGTGTGGGTCCAAGCAGACTTAGCTTAAGGATATTACCTAGAGTTCATCCGGTAGTGTGACTGGTTTCTTTTAATTAGAAGTATATAGATTTTGCCTCAGTCTCCCACAACCCTAGACATATTTCTGAAAAAAACATTAAGTCAGTAAATATACATTATCTAAATCTTTTTATCCAACTGAGCAATTGAGGATTTAGAGCTTTGTTTATAAGCCCAGCAGTGGCAGCTTGGCGGTCCTGACACCTGAACCCATTATCTTCCAATCATCGGCCCAACCCCTTGACCATAGAGCTTGCCACTTCCCCCACTTTTTCTTTCTATTTCTGACTTGTGAAATGTATAAAAACTTTTGAGATATAAACTCAAGGATATGTTATTAACCAAGACTCTAAAGCGCTACTGCAAAATACTCTTACTAAATGTGTTTGCTAAATTTTGCATAAGCCTGTAATGGGATGACAATAAACTTCCAGGAATCAGAATTAACACGTTTTAAATCACAGACACTGATAACTACATGTTTGGACATTCATTGAATTAACGTGAATCTGTCAGCTTGTTATTAAAGAGTGTGGCAGGAAGCAGGCCAAAGGTTATGATTCAACTGGAAAATTCAAACATAAAATGAGCATCAATTTCTTTAAAGTGTGTGTGTATGTGTGTGTACGTGTGTGTGTAAGTGAGAGATCAAGATGGCTGTGTAAGTACAGAACCCGAGGCTGCCATATGTTTAAAATAGCTTGAGGTTTGTAGAAGACGAGGCCCGTGGGGCGTTTAAATCTTCCCACAGCGAGCGTTCATCCCTGAGAAGATCAATAGAGCAGCTCCTCCAGGGCCCCTAAAGACAGGGGCAACACACCTAAACTTTATTAATGTCCCCTTCATCTTGACACACAGCTGGGACACTGAACAAGGAGGAGGCTAGTGTGTGTGTGTGTGGGAGATCTTTACTATTTTATGCCTTTTACAGCAGTACACAAAATACCCTAGCAGCTGATCTAATCATTTTTCAGCTTTTGGGTTTCTTTAATAATAGTAGGGGGAATTCCTACCCTTCCTCCAAAAATTTACTGGATGATTGTAAATAATTTTCTTGGGTATATAATGAAAACCCTGTGGCATTAAAATTTGAATTTAAAAATTTTAAATCATTGTAGATGAAATTAAAAAAACATTTATTTTTGTAGCTTAGCAATAAGATATATAGATAGAGTAGATAGATAGATAGATAGATAGATAGATAGATAGATAGATAGATTTTGCTATGTATGCCTTTATAATACGATATTGCTGATTTTTATTATAGAAATGTTATTTTTTTTTGTATAAAACGTATAAAACTTATTAAAAAAAAATACAGCTTGGTAGCTCAGTGGATAACGTGTTGGATTGCTAATCAAAGTTCGTGGGTTCAATTCCCAGCACCAACCTGCAGCCCCTTGAGATAAATATAACTGAGATAAATATAAATTTTTGTGACAGTTTTTAAATGGTTTCAGTAGGTCCACATAAATAAACCAAATAGAGCAGCATCTTGGCATCTATCTATCTTAGCGTTTTGTCTTTATCGGCTACATTACTTGTATGACGCTTCTGTAGTAGATGCATTAAAGGAACATGCAGAATATTTAATAAAAATTGTTTTTATCTGGTCAAAATTTAAATGATGAAGTTAGCTGGCAGGATGGGGGGAAGACCACGAGAGCATTAAGACTGATTTTGATGATGACACTTGCTCATCTACAGAGCCACATGACGGTAAACTGATTTTACGCTATGCCGATTCAGCTTTGGTGACGCTGCATGGACACCGCTGACAAGCAGAAAAAGTTATAATATTTGTATTTCCTTTTAGTGTAAAATTTGGGACACCAAGATTCAACATTATGATTTGCTACAGTATATACAAAATAAATAAATGTCAGCTTTGTGAAATTTCTTAAACAATGTATTGGCATCAAATTCAGTAGTTTCCTTATGATATTAAAATAAAAACTGTGAGCATAGATAATAGATTAAAAAAACAGCTAATCAAAATAAATTATACCTAATCAGAATGTTTTGATCCATGTTCAATAGCTTGAGATCCATCAGGCATTGTTTTAATAGCAAGTGTTTCATTAATATGCCTGAACCCTAAATCAAGCAGACTTCTAATTGGCTGTGTGTCATAATCTTTGTAGAAAGCAGTTCTTCATGCATGCTAACGTAATGCCTTAACGTCCGTGTTTCCTTTCGGCTAATGAGCAGGGAGCAGCCGAGCGTTCCTCTCCTAATTTGTTCTCAAGCTGTTGAGAAAGGTTAACCCCTCCCAACTTTCATAATGGTGCACTCTGTAATATGTTAATAGATGGGGCAAATTCCATCCGGGAGGAATTGAGGGGATCAAGGATGAAAGTATGTAATATTGTAAATCTTTGACCCTGGCTAAGAATTCGGCGGTGTGAAGGATTCGTTTGGGATGATTTTCCTCCGCAGACAGCTTAATGTTATCTTAAATGTGCCTTTAACAGTAGCTACACACAAGTCGTTTGTGGTGTGTGTGTGTGTGACATGTTGACAATTCTGTTCATAATTTAACCTGCAATCCCTTTTATGGCCCCCTATAGGAGTAAACATAATCCGGTCTTTACCCCCTGCAGCTGCTTCATTCAACCGCTCATTCACAATTGCACTACTTTCTCTCTCTTTTCTCTCTCTCTCTCTCTCTTTCTTTCTCTCTCACACACACACACACTTATTCACATTTTCTTACCATGCACAAACGGTCAATCGCTCCCAGACACTGGACCCACTCCAACACTCATTTGCAGATGCACACATTCCACCTTAACACAGATAAAACACACACACACACACACACACACACACACAGCCCCTCTTCTCTATTCACCTAAAAGTCTAATGAAACATTTTATACAGGTTTTCTCCATATCTACAGTATAGCACTATGAGGTTATCGTGAATGCAGTAATTAAAGCCATATGAGCGTTCATTTCCTTTGCTTAGCTTCTTACCCATCAAATTAAAATCTTTCTGTCTATTTCCTCACTAACTACACCAAGGTCTAAATGTTAGTACAGCATCATCCTCCTTTCCTCTGACCATTGTCCTGTCATTTCAAGTTTCTGGTTCTGTTGTTTTTAGATTTGTTCAGTTTCTGGTTCTGTTTTTCCTCCTTCCTTTTTTTTAGTTCTTACACTGTTTCTGTTCAGTTCACGCTCTGTTTCTTCCTAAGTTCTTGTTATGTTTTGCCTCTGGTTCTGTTTCTATCTCTGGTTGTGTATCGTTTTGTTCTCTGGTATACTGATATTTCCATACTTCTCTACAGAGCAGAGCATGTGGATTGGCCTTCTGTGTTTAGCTACTCAAACAGTGAGTTCTCGTTAAAGCCAGGTTTGTAATTAGCACTACACTGAGACGATGTTTGACATTCGGCTTTGAAAAATAATTCTTAGAAACAGTGTGAAGAGCAAAAACAGTCTGACCTTCTTGTCCAGCAATGTGCCAAATCTCATCAACCATCAATGATTATACTCAAAAAAATAAATGTAGAATTGTTTGGAAAATCTGGTTAACAAACATCTTTAGACACGTGTAATGAACTGCAAAACACACCAGTAATGGGGAATGGTTTAAATAGACCCACATATAAGGAGTAACAAGCAGCAGGTGAGAGCAATTATATACCATGGCAACATTCTAAGGAAAAAAGCTGAATCTGATCATAAAAGAAAAAAAATATCTGACATTTTAAGACAATTTTAATCTCTACTAATTCCGTTTCCAATTTATGCTTCAGCCCAAATCTCTTTCCTTCTCTTCCTCCCTCATTCTCACTCTTCAGTAAGTACATTAATATCAGTGTTGATGGAAGGGCACGCGACTGATGGAGTTCTAGGGATTCTCATGTTTCACCATCACACACAAAGTCCTTGGGCCGGTGTGTGATAATGCTGCAGATTTATGGTTATATCTGTCACGCTTCAAAGCCACAAAACCTCTCCTAACATTGTGCCGAAGAACAAAACACACACACACATACACACAGCATGCGCAAGATATAGATAAGAGAGAGAGAGAGAGAGTGAGAGAGAGTGAGAGAGGAACAGCTATCCTTTATTCTGATGTTATTCAGAAATCACAAAGATGCACACACACACACACAATCACAGCACACACAGGCTAAAGGTTATATATGCTGCTGTTGGTCTAAGTTGTTTGAAAGTTTGCAGATATGATGCGTGCTGTGCTGCGTTGCAGCTATCGAGAGCTATTATATCATACAGACTACGGCTCTGTTCCGAAATCGCATGCTTCCACACTATATAGCATGCTAAACTGAGTACGCCGAGCGAGTAGAATGTCTGAATCCGTGATACAGTAGATGAAAAGTCCCTAGATGATCTACTATGTACGCCTGGAATTTAAAGTATGCATATGATGGACACTTGATTGACATACTATCCTATGAGCCCAAGGAAGACTCGACTTCGCGTCAATGCAGCACTTTTCAGGTGCCATTAAGTAATTCAGAAAAAACTGTAGTAATGTAGTCAAATGTAGTACTTACTTAAATAGTATTAGATTTTAGATCAGCCCAAATTTGCATCTATGCTGGGGAGTGTGATGTCACACAAACAAGGCATTATCCAAACGTCCAAACTAAGTAATACGAGAGCCTCCGTTAGTACAGATGTAGGTTAAGAAAAGACAGCACAATGTGCATCACTAAACTTTCTTTTATTCTAAACCTGCCTGAATGATTACCACACTCACATGTGTGCACACACACTTGCCCTCCCCCCACACAGCACTTACACAGGCCTAATTTATCTGTCAGTGTAAGAAGCAATTTAAAAGGCTATTTGGGTGATTCTACCCATCACACTTGTGCACACACGTTTCTTTCTCTAATGGTTCACCCTACAACAGGCATCAGAACCTGCCTGTCTGCCTGCCTACTTGTCAACCTCGGTGTCTGCATCTTTTTCACTTTCTGTCTGTTTTAGTGTCAGTTTTTATCTCTCTGTCTGTCTGTCCTCACTGTCTAGCTCTCTAATTTTGCCCATATACATCTATCTTTTTATCTACCTGTGCATTTTTATGATTTTTGCCTATCTGCCTCTCTGTACTCTTTTTATTCTTGCCTTTTAACTGATCTGTCTGACAATTTGTCTTCCTTCCTATCCACCTATTTACTTATTTGATGTTTGCTTTCATGCTTCAGGGAAGTGAATAGCTGATTTTGGTGCTGGACTGCTGATCAGAAGAACATCACCAACTTGACACAGCTGGGCCTGTGAGCGAGGCTCTTAACCCTCCAATACTTGCTTAAAAATGAGATAAATAGATAAGGGCATGCGTTCTGAGCTGCACATGCTATATTGACAAATTGGAAATTTAAACTGTATAGAAAATAAACAATTAATCTTATCCTATTACATAACAGTAAATAATTTAATGAAACCACATAAATAAATAAATAAATAAATAAATAAAGAGTGCTTATAATTTAATAGTTGAACCAAACTATTTTTTTAAGGTATATTTTAAATGTCTGATCTTGTTGTCTTTACAGGGCTACAATTTTTTTTTCAAGGTTTAGTTTCCAGGACATTTCACATTTCATTAGGATAAAAAGAAAAGTCATGGATCACAGATTCACCTCCTAAAGTAATATATTTCTCTATCCAGAAGTTATTAAAAGGTACACATCATGGACATGATTTAACAATAAAATCAGACATACACACACACTTAGCTTCTGATAATAAACCCCCTCATCACAATTGCTCAAACATACCTGCTTAGAGACATGTCCCTTCACTAAACTTCAGGTGAGTGTGACGTTTCTTGGCGGAGTGTAACAGCAATGGAAATAAGGAACAAATGCAAACATGATACTACTCTTCACCCTGCTTTTCACTTAGCTGAGGGATTTAAGCAAAGGACCTTAAACCAACAACCTTGATGCAGGGCGCTAAGTCTAAAAAATAGGAACTAAAGACCAGAAAATTAAAATCAAATTGCCTTTTAAAAGTTAAAAAAGTAATCATTCTTGAAATTACAGACCATAATGTTCATCCTGGGTATATACAGTGCCTTGAAAAAGTATTCATACCCCTTGAGCTTTTTCACATCTGATCACTTTACAACCACAAAATGTAATTTTATGTGGAACTAAAATGATATACGGTTTTCAAAATTTTGGAAAGCCCCCTGTACTCTGATACCTCTAAATAACATTCAGTCCAATCAATTGCCTTTAGAAGTCACCTAATTAGTTAATAGAGTCCACCTGTGTGTAATTTAGTCTCAGTATAAATACACCTGTTCTGTGAAGGCCTCAGTCGTTTGTTAGAGAACACTAGTGAACAAACAGCTTCATATAGACCAAGGAACTCACCAGAAAGGTCAGGAAGAAGGTTGTGGAGATGTTTAAAGCAGATGTTTAAAGTTAGGTTAGTTATCTAGGAGCACTGTTCATTCCGTCATCCAAAAATGGAAAAAGTATGCCACAACTGCAAACCTACCAAGACATGGCTGTCCACCTAAACTGACAGACCGAGCAAGGAGAACACTGGTCAGAAAAGCAGCCAGAAGGCTTAAGATGCTGCAGAAATCCACAGCTCAGGTGAAAGAATCGGCCCATAGGACAACTATAAGTTCCACTTCACAATTATGTGCTCTTTTGTGTTGGTCTATCACATAAAATCTCAATAAAATACATTTAAGTATGTGCTCGTAAGGCGACAAAATGTGAGAGTTCAAATACTTTTTAAAGACAATGTAAAGACTGTCCCACAAAAGGAAACCAATAATTTATACAAACAAGACATCTATGTATTTAAGCACAGAGATAGAGAGAGAGAGAGTGAGAGAGAGAGAAAGAGAGTACTTTCACTACTAATTCTATCACAATAATAAATACTAAACTCAACCTGTGCACAGTTTGATGTAATTACATTAATTTTAGCCAAAGCCAATGTTTCCACTTTTATCCAAAAATGGACAGCTGGCCTTTATATTCCTCCATAAACAGATGCCTACTGCTGAAAATGCTGCCTCCCGAAGCGCCCCGTCCCTCCATCTGCTTCACAGTCTAACTCTTTGTCTCCTGTCAAACACAGAATTTCTGCACCTCACTGACACTGTGTCTCCTTGCAATGTATTATTACATCAAATGCAGGCTCTAATTTCAGCACACAGCCCTTGTTCCTAAACTCTGAAACTCTCTGGTCATTCTGACCAACAGCACTGAGAAGAATAGATTACAGGATCCCAAAAACAGTCAAGTACCCGACATGAAAAAAAAAAAATTAATACCTACTAAACCTGTCTGTATTGTGTTTCAGACATTTACAGACTCATGCAGTTCGAAAAACTGTCTGTGACTGACATTTTGATCAAGAATGGCACTAGAGCAATGTTGAAAGTAGCAAAGCTAACACAGCAGGGTAAATACCATCATGATTTTTTGGCCTATTAGAGGTCTTGTTTTGTCTCACACAAGTAAGGTTTAGATTACAAAGAAGACGCTCTTGGGGCAGGGGTAGTTTAAATGGTTGTTTACCAGAGGATCGGGTTTCAAGCCCCACTACTGCCAAGCTTCCACTGTTGGGCCCTTAAGCAAGTCCCTTAACCCTCCTTTCTCCAGGGGGGCTCTATCATTGGCAAATCTACACTTTGAACCCTCCGTAAGCTAAAGTATGTACAAAAAATGTTATGGTGCAGTTATTTATAAATAAAGACTTACTGTCTTACTATAGAAAGTCTATTTGTTTGCGTGAACAGCTCACTCACACCCAGCTAAATTTTGTTGTGTATCTTGACAGATTAAAAAAAAACATTAACACAGTTTCCACAAGTCTCCAGTTTGCTTGATTGAAGACACATCAATTCCTCATTTCCATTTTTTTTAATCTAAAGTTGTTTGTCACATTTAAGATCACAGGTGTTATTTCCTTCAGCCCAGATAAAGGTGTGAGCCATGGAGCATAATGATTGAGGACGGGTTTTGGTTGTCAGACGTGGCTTGTCGAGACGAATACATTTACAGCATCTGGCTAATATGCATGTAAACAGGGTTTATGAGACTTTTATTTCAACACATAACGACTTTACACTCAGAGTGTAACTGCGGTTACAGTACTAATCTGGTGTCTCATTAAGATCTGAGTGAAGGCTGTAAAGTCCCCAAATGCAGCCATTGATTTCATGCTAGAGTAAAATCCTTGGTGGAGTGCAGGGCGGAAACTTTTTTATTATCAGTTCCCCGGCTGTATTAGTGGCACTAATGATAAATCAGTTGTAATACAGCATAATAAGGAACCTCATTTAAACAGAAAATGAATTTACAAATATGGCAGACACTTGATGGAGGTATAGGAATCTGAACCTGTGTCTAATATTTTCTGAGATTCTTTACTCTGAGTTTTATTTTTAATAATTGCCAGAGGAATGTGTGTCAGTTTTGGTTATACCGATGGTGTTATTAACGGCTCATCAAAAAAATAGCCACTTATGTTTTGTCATGTTTTAAAAGTTTTTTGTGCTCTCAAAGATTAATAGCACCATCTTTAAGTACTGTTATTATTGTTTATTATCTTACAGGAGATAATCACATCCCACACTGAGTAATGTCATCTCTACTCTTGTAGAACAGACCTGTGGCAAAGAAATTCAATATACAAATCAGCATTTAGCATAGACGCATACCTCAAACTTCTCAGTGCTCTGCGGTATCTCAGAGATTCAGTCGCAGGTTTTCTGATCTGCTAACAAGCCACGGTTGCTTTATGGATTATAAATGAACTAATTATCTGTGACGCTCATTAGCTCGCAGGTCCTAATTAGCAAAAAATTAATATTGGTTTTGATAAAGATGTTGGCAGAGGCAAACTGGCAATTGACCTTCTCTTGCAATCTGGAGAGGGATAAAGAGACATGAAGTGTGTGTGTGTGTGTGTGTGTGTGTGTGTGTGTGTGTGCTTGCATGAGAGAGAGCTGGAAAAGAGACAAGTCTTTACACGGCAGCTGGGCTCACAGATTTGTCAACATTAATACACGAATTACCGTAAGCACACACACACACACACACACACACCTTTTTAATACCCATACATTTACAAACCTAAAATAGATGTAACACAAATCACACATTAACTGATCATTCAGATAGACAGCTAAGATCGACAGTCCAAATAATGGAATGAAACAGGACATGGACATCCTGGTGGCCTTTTTCCTTTCCCTTTTCCTTCTACCCTTAAATAATATTGACGGCTTTTAATAAATTTTCCGACTTTAACTAAATATGTTGTTTTGAATAATCAGTTTATACGTTGAGATGTGACAAAATGACTCATAAAATTTTTTCTTAGAAAATCTGACAAATCTGATTAATCTATTTTGTTGTTAGGAGCTCAGGTCAACAGGTTATCCCTACATAACGCACGCACAAGGGTAGAACTAAGAGAAATCCATAAGAATAAACAACTCGGTTCGCTAAACCACAGTATAACACGTACACAATCATTTATAAAGTGAAAGCGTGATCAAGAGGTCACCAGGCGTGTTTCGCACAAAAGATAAGTAAAAAGATGCGCTTGCCAACATATATATCAAACTTTAGATCATTTAATTCAAATGGCATTGATCAAGTAAACAAACATTCACAGCACCACACGTAGAGACATGCTTTTATATTGCACATGTCAGCAAAAGTAAAACAGGAAAATAGCATTTAAAAATAATTTTCAAAAATAAAACTGTTCTAATAAAATAAGAAATAAAAGTATATAAAACAGGAATAAGTATAGAAAAATATGACTGCTGTGAAGGAAATGTGCATTGCCATGTGCATTTTGTGCAATATTTGCAATATGATCTGTTGAAAAGTCTATTTGATGTTGTGCAGAAAATTACAAGCTTTAATACTATTTGTTGTTCTAGTTGTTCATAAGTCTTAAACTGATCTTTTAAAGTATTAGGGTAATTATTGGGCTTTTCATTAGCGAATGCTGGTGCTTACTGATGCAGGAAACATTTTACATGTCAGGCTTGGATGTTTCCAGACGTCACTCTTATGCTTAAGATCAAGAAATCTTTTTGATATTCAGACAGCTGCCCTGCATTATTCGCACACACCCTGGTGTGTAACTATAACAACCAACATGGCTACTGAATAAGATCTGGTCACTGTATGACTCAGAATTGCGCTGCTGTAAAAATAAGTTGCCTATACCCAGGTCATGTAAAGATTTTTCGTCTATCTTTACTTCTATATATTATAGTTAATGTGATGTTCAGGACCAGTAAAGTGCTGACAAGGAAGAAAGGCTTTGTCAGAAAGCACGGGAAAGACAGTACAGGTGATGGAGAGGAGAGTGAAGCCTGCTTCTCATGTTAAATGTCAAACATCTTCTCCTGCCAAAGATAAGAGGGAGCACTTCAATTTTCCTCCAGTAATTATATTTTGGTCACACGCTCTACACACACACACACACCCTTTTCTCCTGATCTTAAACTAAAATAAATACAGAAGATCACTGCATTTCCTGATACTGTCAGATTGAGGACATAATTGTCTGGGCTGGCTTCACGTAACCTGAATGACAATGACCCACAATAAAGTGAAGAGATGGAGAAGCAAACAAAAAGTGCGAGAGAGACACAGAGAGCAAAAGGCATGACTATTATTTTAAAGGGAGTGCTTATAATCTCAACTTGTTACCTGTATAAAAGACACCTGTCCACAGAACGATTAATCAATCTGATTCCAAACTCTTCACTATGACCAAAGAGCTGTCCAAGGATGTCAGGGACAATATAGACTTACATAAGACTGGATCGGGCTAAAAGAACCATCGCCAAGCAGCTTGATGAGAAGGTGACAACAGTTGGTGCAATTATTCACAAATAAAAGCAACACAAAATAACTGTTAGTTTCCCTCAGTCTGGGGCTCCATGCAATAATGTGCCTTGTGCGCAATGATCATTTGAACAGTAAGGAATCAGCCAAAAACTACATGAGACAATCTAGTCAATGAGCTCAAGGACTGTAATCCATCAGCACCTGTAAGGTCCCCTGCTTAAAAAAAGCGCATGTACTGGAGAACTGGTTGTGGTTTTAGGGAGACATATATCAAGGTTTTTGGCATCAGCTTAACTCACTGTGTTTGGAGGAGGTGGAAAGTTTCCTATAACACCAAGAAAACTAAACATGGCAGTGGAAACATTATGCTTCGGGGGCAAGCCAAATGACCCAAAATAGGCTAAGGCAACAAAGGAGTGGCTCAAGAAGCAGCACATTAAGGTCCTGGAGTGGTCAAGCCATTTTCCAGACCTTAATCCCTTAAAAACAAATCTGTTGAGTGAGCTAAAGGTTTGAGTTGCCAAACATCAGCCTCGAAACCTCCAATGACTTGGAGAGGAGCTGCAAAAAGGAGTGGGACAAAATCCCTTCTAAGATGTGTGCAAACCTGGTGGACAACAGTCTGTTTTGCAAAAGGGTTAAATATTTTTTACTCATTAAAATTTAAATCAATTACAAACTTTTGTGAAATGTGTTTAGCGTTAACTGCTTAGTTAACCCTACATAAAAACAACATAATTTCATATAGCTGCATATATAACACTTTAACAGACAAAAAAGGGAAGAAAATGTGTCTTCCCTAAAACATTAATAGCCGTTTTAGTGATTAAAGTTTACAAACAAGTTAAATATTAAGTCTGGTTTTAGTGGAGCTAAAAATATAAATGAGATCTGATTATTTTAATATTATCTGAATATGCATTTTTTTTACAAAGTTGAACTATTTTGCATTGGTTAAAATGTTTGAATGAGCCCAATACTTGCAGTGCACATTAGCTGAAATGCAGACACACACACACACACACACCACCACTGTGTCAGTCGAGCAGAGAGCAGGGCGCTGATGTGAAACATCAATTTCTAGCTAGGCTGCTCTCAGTGGCTCAGCCAGGTATCAGCACACACACACCTGCAGCTGATAAGCAGCTGCTGCACACTGATCTCAGCGTAACACACAGACACACACATACAGTGACACACACATATATACTACTGCGTGTATACACAAGCAACATTAAAGCAAAGGCTCTCATAGACACACCACATCAAAAACACACAGGGTCACTAGCACAAATAGGTCTCACAATCATAAGCTTAGACCACACGCACACACACTCACTTTACACACACAGTTATGAGGTCACATCAGAATTTGCATGAATCAAAAGGCGCATGCACAAGTCCCACATACACAAGATTAAACCTCAAATACACATTTGCTTTCAAATACACACACAAACACACAAGTTATAAGCATGTGAAATAAAAATGTACACAGGAATTTATTATATGAGCAAAAATATTGCTACAACGTTCTCAAATGTGTTTTTGGTAAAATATGTTTCTTCCAGCTTATGCACAATATTGGGGAAAAAACAGACATTGCAAAATCTAGTTTTTCTGCGATATATATTGCAACATTACAAAAAAAAATGACCAGATAAATTGAATAGCTCTATCTGGAAAGGGTTCGTTATTTTAGAATGATTGGGGTGATTTTGTAAGGAAGTGCAAGTGCGTAAAATATACAAATGATAAGAATAGATAAATACAATAGAACAAAGATGCTAATTAAATAATTACTGCTTTATCTTTTTCTGGAGATTCAGATACAGAAATTGAATAATCACATGTAAAATCACACTGTATAGTCTTCACTGTATAAATAAAATACACTGGGGGGGTTAAGGGCCTTTCTCAGGGGCCCAGCGGTGGTGGCGCTGGAAATCGAACCCAGGTCTTCAAGTTGGTAGTCCAACACCTTAACCACTGCACTACCACTTCCCCACATTGCAAATAATGTGCAAATGCTAAACTTTGACTCAGTCACTTCTAATCCACACTCGACATTGCACATCCTGCAGTGTGACTATTGCAGATGCAGACATCGTGATGTTGATGCGAAAACGATATATTGTGTAGCCCTAGTTTGAATTGGATTCGGTTTCACTTATAGGTCACTTTGTATAAAACAGTGAGCCAAATGAATGCATTTAAATGGAGATGGGAAAGAGAAAGATTAAATAGAAGCAATGGTGTAAAAGGGCTAAGAAGCGAGCTGAATAACCGAGCGGCACAAAAAGGCATTAAAGGAACCTACATGTATCATTGCTCTCGACGTTAATGTTAAATGAATGTACAAACACACACACACACGCACACATACACACGGAGATTGCAGTCTGGTGAAGCAGGCAAGATACATGCGAAGATACGTGTAAGTTTTTTTCCCCCCACAGCAGTGTCCTTACTTCACTAACCCCCTCCACCGAAAGTAAAATTACTCTCTTTACACTGTCTTTTAAGGGTGACAGTTTAAAGTGTGAGAAATGCCCAACTCAAGGCTAAGTCAAAGTTAGAACAGAGTCTTAAAGAGGCCATAAGTCCAACTGAGATAAAGATAAGAAAGAAAAACATTAAAAATTAAATCTATTTTAAGGTCAAGTTATTATTTAATTTGTATGTTCTAAAAGTACTACTTAGCAAATGTTGTGTATTAAGAAAAAAAGAAATATTATTTTGCAAAATTTTCAAGTGAGACTAAAGCCATGTCCCAATACCCACTCTATCCCCTAAGGTCTTCCACAAAGTGTGCAAATATAAGAGTGCACATTTTAGTTGATAACTGTGTAATGGAACAAACAAGCTGACGTGCAGAATTGAGAGGGTTTAGGCCACTTCACCCAACTGTGTCAAACTTTATTTCTACATCATTGTCACAACACCCCTAAGACAAAAATAGCGGTGTCGGTAGTCATGCTGTAAACATTGCTGCTAGAACTTACAATTACATAAATAAACTTTTACTTACACTTAGCTTTCCTATCCTTGTCCCAACAATTCACCAATTTCATTAAAAAACCCTAGGTTACCTCTTCTTTTCTGGTAAATAATAAAATTCTAAGATAAGTATATAAGTTATGGCACAGAAATTTACCAATAAATGCAGTTGTCTATTTTGGAAAGAAAGACACCTAATACAAGTTATTTGTCTCTGTTTCTTCTCTGTTAAATAAGAAATCTCATACATTAAAAAACATCTAAACAAATTTTTCCTTAAATCAACATTTACATGTAAATTTGTTCAGATTTCATAGTTTTCATAGTTGTAATAGTGTGATGACTGAATGAAAATGAAAGGGTTATGCAGCTAAAAAAGGCTGCATGACGAAAATCTGCTGGAAGTAAAAAAGTGTTACCCGAGGCCTTAGAAAGTCGTGTGAGCTTGTATAGTGTTTAGTGCGTGCCATGTTAGTGTGCAGGGTGTAAGAGAACTAATGTGACACATAGCCGCCCCGACCTGATGGATGATGTGTTTTGCTAACCCTGCTCAAGCGTATAAACCATTATTTCCAAAAGAGAAGCGTGCAAGCGAGGAGGAGATGGAGGACAATGGAGGAAAGAGAAGGAGAACCAAATAAAAAGCAAGAGAAGCGTTATGGTGTAAAACCAATCCAAAAAACCCTCATGGCAGATACTTCACATCGCTACAGTCTGATATGAAGGAGAATAATAAACTGGTACTTGAGGGCTCAAATAGGTATGATAATAAAAAGGCTAATATGGAGATGATGGAAATAAAGGAAATATAGAATGTTTTAAGATAAAGAAATGATTGTTCCTGTAAGGCATTGCGAATGGACAGCAACTGGAAAAGAAATAGCAATGCCATGTCAGTGTGTGTGTGTGTGTGTGTGGTTTTCATTTAGCTTTTAATAAACAAACAAATCTGCGAATTGTTATGAGAATTCTTATCGCAAACTGACCAGCACTTGTCAAATCAAAACAAAAAAACGTTTTTTATAATGAATTCGTCTTGCTTAAATTAGTGCGAATGCAGCAATTGTTCAAAAACGTACTTATGTTGTTGAAAAAAAAAGAGTTAAAGATCTTAACGAACATGTTACAGGCAAGTGCTGTTGTGTCATCAAATCTAGGAACCTTTAAGGTCCTATTATGCAAATGAGGTATTTTTATAGGTTTATTATCATTTGTTTTGACACATGGGTACTGGGAAAGAGGGTGGAGTTTGTAGGGCATTTCTAATTCGCATATTCATAGACGGCAATAGGCATTATGGGCAAATGGGCAAAATGCAATTGTAGAGGAAATGTCTGAACTGCTATAAGTCCTAAGATCATTACGCATTTACAAAAAAAGCATGCAATAAAAAACTGAAAAACCCTCCAACTGGGTAAAAACTATAGGCATGTGAGATTTATCTGTGATTTTATTCTATAATTAAATTTATTGAGCCTTGGTCGCTTAGTGTTTTTCCTCTGGGTACTCCATGTGTAGTAGACTAGTAGTAGTTTTCCAATTAAAAAATCATATCTAATAATCGCTAGTCAAAGACACTGCAAGTTAGCTTACAGCTTTAAAGACGCCGGAGTTCATAAATCATCATAAAAGTGTTGCTATTACTAGCACCTCACTTTTGTTTCTTAAACCCCCGCCAAAGACTGATATTTGATGAAACTTCTATTTTTCTGCAGTGACTTACACAACAAACACTCTAAGGAAAAAAAGCAACAGAAATAAAGAAACTGTCTAGAAAATAATGAAACTGACGGGAAAAAAGAATGAGAAACCTGAACACATTCTGGGCTTTTCAGTGCTAGCGAGAGCCAAGAGGTTCAAACAGCTTGAAAATTGAAACCGTGCTTGACAGGTGATCATTTATGTTGGATTTTTTTCCTTTACAAATATTATTAGATTTGTCCTACATGGCAGAATTGTAAACTATGTGCTAATAGAAGAGTAAACCCTGTTTCAGCTGTCCCAATAATCTCCATGTTTCATCGTGACACCATGTGATTTTCAGTAGCACTAAATGTTTTGGTAGCCGTAAATAAATTTAAGTAGCCCGGAATTTCATCTAAACATCTTATTTCAGCAATTTCTTTACAATAATTTTTAGGAATTGATGCGCAACAGATCTGGCGCCTCACTGACAAATCTCGTGTAAACAATAAAGATACACACATGACATTTTACCAAGTAGAAAAATCTCAGTGTGTGTAACTAGGATAATGAATGATGTCAAAATGTCAAAAGAAATGTTAAGGGTTAGAAATGTATCTGACAATAATAATGCATTAGTCATATGCTGAGAATTCAAATAAAAAAAATAAATAAGGTAATATCATCGTATCAACAGCAAGTGGAAATGTTCCTGCTTTAGTAATTAGTAGAATACTTATGTATATTAAAGAAAAATTATTTGTCGCATATACATTACTGCATGGTTACATTTTTTTTTCACATTTGCCAGCTTAGAGTTTGGGTTCAGAGCGCAGGGTCGGCTATGATGTGGCACCCAGAGAGCAGAGACGATTGGAGGTCCTGCTCAAGGACCCAACAGGGGGCAGCTTGGCAGTGGGGCTTGAACCCTGATCTTCCTATCAACAACCCCGACAATTTAATATACCACTTACCCAAGATAAAAAAATATGATTAACAGAAACAAACATATCTGGTGTAGAAATGAGATCTTACATGTATAAAGCTAATATGGTATATGGTATATAGTAGTCTAAATTACTAAAGCGGAGCCTTTGTGTGCCTTTTAAATCACTGGGTGTTCTTCAACAACTGGCTGACCCTCTGAGAAAAAAATAACTGCTATTAAGATCTACAAATTCACTCGTATTAGAGTGCAGTGTACAAAAGTGCAGTTATCCACAAAGATAAAAAGAACCAGCAATATAAAGCAGCACAAATGGTTAAATTATTAGTCCCGCTGATGCCTCAGCTCTTATGATCGTCACTCACCCGCCGCTTAAGCGTAGCGGCCTTAACGGTTATTTAGTTTGTCTTTCTGAGGGAATTTGAAAAGGTTCTAGGCAGAGCGTTAGTGAAGGCCGTTGGAGTGGAACCTTTTTGAAGCTAATAACTCTTAATGATCCGAAAGAGAAACCCTTTGCTCTAAGAATGAAAGCTGCCTTAATGAGTATTGGCAGATCTTCTGTATTATTAACATGTATTAATTTTACATTTAAAATCATTTTTCTATGATTAGCGATTGCTTATCATGACATGATCAAAAATTATCACATTACTATTAAACCGCTGCCATTTGATTAAATAAAGATTTCGGATTTGTGTGTGTGTGTGTGTGTGTGGTGTGTGTGCGGAATCCAAAAAATCTGCTCTGCATTTAAAAGGCTAAAATCGAGCGACTGAGGAATTATGTGCAGGAAATAGTGAAAGTGTGTGTGTGTGTGTGTGTGTGCCCTAATTACCCTACAGAGAGAGTAAGTTAATCAGGCTGATCAGAGTAAAGTGGATTATGAGATAAGAGGGTTTAATCAAACACTACAATTGCATTAATCACACACCAAACCCTAAATACAATCAGCTCCATTTGCTCTCAGCCTAGATTCTAAATCCAGAGTTCTCGCTCACACACACACACAGACAGAATGATGACACACCCTCAAACCCGCATAGGCCAATAAACAATGATCGCAAAACACAAACACCACTAGCAACGCAGCAAATATAAATGAAGGTGTAAATTAGCATGGCAAGATGTGCTAACAGGAGGAATACCTTGTTTCTTTTGCCTCTGAATCTGGAGATCTTCACGGTGAAGGGCATTTGAACCTCAGATGCAGGGATAAATCACAAATGCTTTAAGAAGCAAATGGTGATTTAAATACTACTGCAGTTCTAAAAATTGATCTTAATGATGAGCGCTTTGTTTGATATTTTATTTAGAAACTGTGGCTCTGCCATACTGTAAGAATCTTTTCCTGAAGCAGAACATATTGCAATCGCTGTTTTCGTCTGGTCTCCTGCAGTCTGCAGAGCTTAAGGGCACGTAATAAGGATTTAATACAGCAGTTGTTCACGCTGTAACTAAGATTTTCAGATTATTGACTAAATATGTTACTAAAATGCATAGACACAATGTATAAAATGTGATGGAAAAGGCTGTATCTTTGGTGCATGTTGCAATTACAGGTCCACAATCTTGTATCTTATAGCTGCATTTAATAGAAAACACATTTAAATGTACAGCATTAGGCAGATGCCTCTCCAAACCGATGAACAAATATTGGCAAATAATGAAGGAACACATTTACTTTTTTGGCATTTGGCAGACACTCTTATCCAGAGGGACTTGCTTGGTCCAGCTGAGCAGTTGAAGGTTAAAGGACTTGCTCAGGGGCTCTGCAAGTTAGAGGTGGGACACTTTGGGGTCCCCATAGATCAGTTTTTAGTAGTAACCGTGAAGGATGTGTGTGCTAACAGCGGTCTAACCCATGATCAGCAGTCCAACACCACCAAAATGCCAAATTATAAAAAAACTAAATATTTGATTGTTATTTTATAAGCAGACAGATCATAAGGTTTGGTATATGATGTTATATTGAACAAGGCATAGCTGTGAAGAAGTTCACTCCCAACAGACTATACTGCTTTTAAATATCAAAATTACAGCAAAAATAAACAAAACCATCATCTTTTGCATTTTCCATCCTATTTGGGTGCTAAATTTTAAAAGTAGTTAAAGATAATAATAAAAATAAAAATAAAAATCATTATGATCATAATAATAATAATAGTATTTGTAGCTTGTGGACTATCCCAAACTATGTAATTTAGCGATGCAAAAAACCAAATTTGAATTAAAATCTATTTTAACAATCCCTTCAGGCGGTTAATTACCAGGATTCTTACTTACTTACTAGATTCTGTTTGTAGCTCTGTGTGTGTTGTGTGCAGTGAGTGTAAATAAGGCCAGGAGATTCTCTCTTCTTGGATTAAATATCTATGTTGTCTGTGAGCCAACTCTATTACTGCTGCAGAGAAACACACAAACACACACACACACACACACACCTTTGAACACAGACATTCATACATTTTCAAAAGCACACAGTGTTTGTATTTAACCCCCACATAGACTTTAACATAAACACACACATACATGTATACAAAACGCAAACAGACATAATCATGCCTGAATGTATTATAAATGCATATCAGCTTGAAAACCGGCTTGAACAAACACACACACACACACACACACACACACTATACTATGCACAAATGTTATGCAGAATCAAATCCATATATGTATGAGGGCATTTAGGTTCACACACACAGTGGCACTGTCCCAATAATCACACTATGCCCCAAGGTTTTCTAGGAAGTGTGCAATTTTGGAAGTGCACACTTTCACTGATAAGTGCGCAGGGGGAACCAGTGCGCTGACGTGTAAAATTGGGAGGGTTAAGGCACGTCACCCATCCGCGTCAAATATCGTTGCTACGTCACCATCACAATACCCCTCAGACAAAAAATTACACTTCTTCCCTGTCCTTGACCACCTTTCAGCTTTGTTTTGTTCATTGGTTAAAAACGTCACACCAGCAGATGAATTCTGGGTAATATCCTTAAGCGATTGGATCCAAACTTACAGTAGCACAGTAGGTTGGACGAAGAAGCTCACCAATGAATTGGCACACTCTACGCAATTACACCCCTCAGAGGGAACTTGTAAATGAGGGGCATAGGGGGGCAAATGCGAGCATTGGAACAGGGCCAGTGAGGTTCTTACCAACCTCACCATGACTCAACTTGATACACAAGTAGGTAACTGAAACCAATCCACCATTAGAAACCTGATCGCCGATCCACAGTGTAGCGTGACCTTAATGTACAAACTTCACATCACGCCACTGAACAAAGACACACACTCATAGACAGACACTCCGATTAACAATTAATCACACAAAGACCCTGCTGTCACAGCATTTTCTCATTATAATATAGTAATACACTGATAATTAATATTTGTGTAAATGCTTTACTTTATTAATCACCTAAATTTTCTGCTACAATCTACTATAGATTTGTTAAAACTTTCCTCACAAACACACAAAAAAAAAACCTCAGATGCATTTAAACCCACATGAACTGAACAAGAGTCAATTTAATATCAATTTATCAATTTAATAATCATAAATGTGGTGAACCTTTCCAAAAGAAAACATGTATTCCACATATAGAGCTTACTTACTGAATTATTGGTAGCAGGATGTGCAGGTAAATTGTTTTTCATCAGGTTATTAATTCAAATTATTAATTTCAAAGTGTTGAAATGACTGTATGTTTAAACAGGTAAATAAAAAATGTAAATCCAACTATGAATGTACACAAATATAAAAAGAAACACTTTGAGTTGATGGAGGCTGAATTCTGATTGGTCGGAGAGAACATGAAAAAATATTGAAATTATACTGCAGTCGACAGTACATAATGATCAGCGCTCTGGAATACACTTACTACTAATAAACAGCGTTAAACTGATGTTACACTGCAAAATATTTGATTTAAATACTCACTTGATACATTAATAAATTAAATGTTGTATAAATCATAGATACAAATTTATACACATAACTACAGATTTGTCCATTAATGTTTTAACGGAAGCTTTTATTCACTGCAGTGACACAGTTATAAATCATCACATTGTTTTAATTTTACATAGTTTACTTGTCATTACCTTTTCATTATATCTGTTCGTTCTTCTTCCAGTTTCATATTCTACCCCTATCATTATTATTTTTATTATTTAACTAACGTTTAAATTTAGCTTGCCGGTTCAACATTAACAATGTCTCTCAAAACACTTTTATAATCATTTATATGGAGCGTTTTGCATATATGGAGTGTTTTTGAAGAAGCCTGTCGCATTTTGTGTGCATGCATCTTGGGATTTAATTCCTATCTCGAATCTGTAATTTGCCCAAAATATTTTATATTTCCCTGAAAAGCTCTTAAGTTGCACATTTTTGTATATTCAGAGCTGGAGAAGTATACTGCCTCCTAATAAAGCAATTAAATTGCCAATAGCTTTAGTTTTAGATGAATGAATTTATGTGCTTTTCTTAATATACTGGTTCATGTATATTCATTAAATGTGTGCATGTAGAAAATATACATGTAGAAAGGAAGTCTACTTTCCTAGGATAAATACACATCCACTCTAGTATATCTATTAACACGCTTTGACACAATGTACATTAAAAGACAGAACACGTCACAGTGCCTCTGACCCAAAAAAGACAAACATCCCCAAAAAAAATATTCAGTGACTGGGGACCGAACACGTTTTCTGCTACATGAGCAAATCTGCGAGTGGTCGGTTATAACATTCCACACATTGGTTAAATAGATCATCATCCTTTTTGTTAATTACTCCGCACTTTTGCCGCACTTCTTCTTCTAGTGTACGATTTGGGGCACAGAATGGAACAGATTAACAGCAAATTTGCATAATAATCATTTACGCAAGTCACAAACTATCATGATTATTTTACTAGCCTATAAATGATCATTAAGATTACACACTTTAAATGATCATTAATCGGTATTTCCTACTACATATTTGTATAAAGAAATGAATTCATTAGAACATTCTTACAAGATAAATGATAAAAAAAAAATGATAAACTAGCTACATTTTGGCTCTGCCCCAGCAAGGAGAGTAGTCCAGAGAACCATCACATCTCTGTATACGGATGTATTAATATGCCTAATCCGCTTTAAAAATTAGATATTGTTTAAATATATTTTTTCTTATTCTGTATCCACTGATCCTGTTTATGCACTCAAATGCAGCTAGAAGCATAAGTCTTATTCATTTAAAGCATAATTTTGTATTAAAAGTTTAATCAATAAGTAGTTATTGCATATTACATAGTATTACTTAAGACTTAAAACTAAAAAGTTCCCCTGTAATCCAGAGAGAAAAATGAACAAAGACGGCCACTTTTACAATCTGCAACACTGTCTCTCACCAGTCTCTTTTTTCTTCCTTAAATAAATAATAACACACACCTGACAAAGCTAATGTGTAGATAAAAATGACCAAGACCGTCTAATCAAGCATATTTGGAAAAACTAACTGTGCTGATGTAGAATAATTGTACGTAAACTGGGCGTAATTTAAAAATTTTGCACCGACACGTTAATGGTGGTTCCAGTGCCTTCTTTTATTCATAAACCCTGTATAGGATGTCCAATCCACCACACTGCATCACACCCACACATTTACACTTAGTAGTAACTTATATGCTTGTGCATGCTTTAGAAAAGTAGAAGAAAACCCACAGACTCAGGGAGAACATGTAAAACCACACATGGCTAGAGCTCAGGAGTCCTTCAGCTTGACAAAATGATAGATTATTAATGTGCAACATTTAATGTGAAATGTTTGCACTCAGCTCACTAATAAAATACAACAAAGACTGATCAATAAAAGCCTAACCTTGTGGGTTTATCAACTTCCCATCTGTTTTGTTTATTTGTTTTTTTAATTACCTGCTTATTTTACATTTTTATCGTATTCTGAAAATAATAAATTCCTATGTTTCATTAAATGCATTAATGTTTTATAACACAACTTTGAACTGACGAGGAAATCGTTGAGTAATTCTTTAAAAAAGAGACTAGAAACTGAAAGGAACATTGATATAAAATATCAGAAAGCGCTGTCTTATCTTCCCAATGCCCTTTACTGAAACGGCACATGATGCATTTTGTCATTTCAACAGATGAATGCATCTGCTACAGTTAGCTAATTGGCTAATTAGTCTAATGAAGTCACTTGCCAATTCAATAGTAGGCAAACACAGCGACCCCAGAGGAATTAACACGCACTCAGGAGTAATATATTGTTGGAATGTTAAGCTATTGCAGAAGAATCATCATGATTTTTAGGTTTGTCTAAAATGAAGCACCGCAATCTGGATAATTTTGCAGCATAACTGGAATATTTAAAAAGAGCGCCATGTGAAAAAACAAAACTAACAACAAAAAATGTAACTGAAGGAAAAGTTGCAAACGTAAAATGTAGATCCAATAAGCAGGGTCTAATCAGTCTAATTAGTCCATTTATCACAGTAGTCAGTTTCACACACATACAAACAGGACTACAGAATCAATTGTACCAGTTTTAGTGCCATTTTTATTGTTACTTTATTTCATGTGGTTCTTTAATAACTAAGAAAATGTTAGTTAGGGTTAGAGCGATAAAAGGCTTCCCTAATTACCTTGTTTAATTAAAGTAAGCTAATTGGCCAAAAAATCCTTGTGCATTAAAGATTTATACTTAAGTATTTTCTTTTAAGAAGTTTTAAATATTACAAAAAGTGTACATATATTGTGTACATAGTATATTTTTTTAGTAATTGGCATGAATTCTTCATGTATGAATAAGCATGATAATATTATATAATTCATTGTAATATTGAACTCATATCCTCATACACACATTCCCGTAGAAATAGATCTTCATACACACATACACACTCTCCAGTGGGTGGCTAATTCAGTGTGTTGTCACCCAGCGGATGTTCTGAAAGTCCTCCTGTGCTAGGAAATCTGTGACACTAATAAACCATAATGCTGACAAATTGGTAGCATCCGATCACACACACACACAGTCTGTCAAAACAAGCCATCACCGTCATCCAATCAGACACAGCTGAGGGCTCCAAGTCAGGTTCGGCAGAAAGGACAAAGGGGGTGTGTAAGTACGTGTGTGTTTAAATGTAAAGGTTGTGTACAGCTCTTTATGCACCTTAAATCCATTTTTTTTTTTGCTTAAATTTGTTTAACTCAGTATAAATTAGCCTGATTAGGCTAAGAAACAGTGATCTAACCCTTCCCTTACAAAACTCATAGCACCCTTATTCCAATACCAGTTTTGCTGTGCAGTGAAGAAGCTACTGGCTTTTGACCTTAGAAAATAGCTTTATGAGGATATACGCATGCTTCAGGTACACAGAGGACAGCATTTTCGTGTCTGTGTTAAGAGCAAGCATGAGATTTGTGGCTGAGAGCGCCTTCTATCAGCTAACTTCTATATATCTTTTTTAATTCAGGCTTCATGACAACAACGGGCAAGGTGAGGAAAAAGCTGACACTCTCAAATTGCCTTGTCAATCATTGGAGTCATCCCTAAACTGATGAAATGGATGGATGGTGTGAGAAAAGAGAAAGAGAAAAAAGCAGAGAGAGAGAGCGGAGAGAGAGCTGAGGAGAGAGAGAGAGAGAGAGAGAGAGAGAGAGAGAGAGAGAGAGAGAGAGAGAGAGAGAGTGAGATGGCCTTAAAGAAAAGTGAACATATGAACAGACAGAGACTGAGACAGCATGAATTGTAAATTAACCTTGAAGAAAACATAAGTTTAGGACGAAGTTCAGAGACATTTTAGACTTTCCATAATATTTTCTGTCTTTGTATTCAAGATTATTAATAAATAATGCAGTAGGTTGAAAAAAAATGTGCAAAGTGTTCAGTCTTATAACAGGTACTGATTCTTTAGAAATGTTATCCAAAAGCATGTCTGAAATCAAACAGCTTTTTTTTTCGTTATCACGATAATATACAGATGATTCAGTACACAATAAAGTGAAACAGTGTTCCTTAAGAATTATATACTATATAAAACGAAGGACTAGACATTACAACACAACATAAACTTTTCATTTCTGTACACAGCTATGCAATTAATGAATTAATTCTAAAGTAAATAACAACAATAGTTTTTATACCCATAAACTGCCTTTTCCAGTGACTTCATCCACTGTTGTATGTAATGATCTCATTATCTGTCAAGGTATCAATTATGTATGTCTACGGTGGTAATAAGAAGCAAAGTGTGTGTGTGTGTGTGTGTGTGTGTGTGTGTGTGTGTGTGTGTGTGTGCACACGAATGACTTACCCACTGGAGTGTTCTCGTAAATGAGTAGGTATGACTGAAAGAAGTAGTTCTGGAATCGTGGAGGTTGGTTAAAAGCTACGGGAGAACAGGGACAAATATTAACAAAGCAGACACAACACACAAACACAAAAAAAAGCATTGGAGCATTCATGTTCGCGAGACATTTGATAAGAAGCAACAAAGAGAAACCTAAATCGATCAGACATGACATTAATAAAGACCCATGAGATGCCAACCCATTAACTTTATCCCACTAATCAATATCGGTGCAAAGTGTGTGTGTGGATGGGTGGGTGTGGGTGTGGATGTATCCATGTAAGTGTGCATGTTTGTGCTTCAACATGTCCGAGGTTAACATACATGTGTCTCTAATCCTAGGTCTCCAAACCAACACAAACACACACACACACACCTCAGAGCATAGTGGAGGATGCGTGAATTCATACAGTATATAAAGTCTTAATGCACAGTGTTTATATGTCTCTATAGGTATACGAGTATATAGTTATAAAAAAATAATAATAATTTTATGTCTGATTCTTGTATTATAGCTACACACTAAAAGTAATTTATACCTTTATTAGTGATACATAAAAAAATCCATTAAAATGCTGGAATGGTAAACAGTTAACTACCATATTAGCAGGTAATAGTAAGAACCACCCATCCAGCTACTGAAACCTAATCCTTTCTTACTGCATTATCAATACAATTTTTAGAAGAATTCCTCCAGATTATCTTATATTAGCCAGCTACCTAACAGGAATTACAAATCTTCTCAAGTTTTATATAAACTACTGTTAGATATATTTAGAAAGATTTAGATTTTACAGATCAACCTTAATGTCCTCTTAGAAAAGTCTGTCAGGTTATCTCTTATTTTTAGCTGGGCTAATTTCTTTTAGAATAATAACCTTTTTTTGAACATAATATACAACAAACACAGACATCTTAAATAATAAAATATAAATAGAGGGGGAGGGGGGGTTCACCATATATAAATATGTCTTTAAATGCCCTTATACAATCCTTTCAGGTTAGCTTGTTTTACCTAGCCACTGGTAGTAAAAAACTTATATAACCATTTCAAAAATGTCTTAAAATCCTCTCAGATAATCCTGTCAGGGTGCTTATTTTAGCTTGCCATTATGTAATTAAAGAAATGTATAAAATATAAAGTGAAATCCTCACATGAAATCCGGTCAGGTTAGCTTCTTTTAGCTAGCCACTGGTAGTGAAAGAAATTTAACTTGTAACCTTTCACAAAATATGACTTAAAAGTTTCTCAGAAATTCTTGTCAGATTAGTTTACTTTAGTGGCAGTAATGAAATGTATAAACATTTATACACCCAAACTAAATCCTCTTTAAAAATATCCTGTCATATTACCTCCTGGCTAGAATTTATAATGTAGTTTAGAAATCCTGTCAGGTTAGCAAAGTGGCTAACAAAACTCATAACTGCATGCTCGTTAGAATACTTCCATATATGGGCATAAGTGCATGTTGCTCCTGGACTTCAAACAGAAGTGATCAGCTCCCGAGTGTTTGAGAACATCAGGAACAACAATGTGTGTGTGTGTGTGTGTGTGTGTGTTTGGAATAGATCATAGTGTAAGAAACTTCACATACACTATAAGAGGAAGTCTCATGTTCAGTCACATCTTTTCTTCTCTGTTCCTTTCCATCCCTGAATCACTTCATTCCTCAACGCTTCATTCCTTCATTGATTCATCACTCCATATCAAGCAGACTAGGTTAATTCAGTCTGACAACACATTCATCTCTTTTCCCTACTTCAGCTTTCTCTCTTGCATTCTTTTTTACTTTCTCTTTTCATATTTCTTCATTAATTTCCCTTCTTCACTTTTTTTTTACTAAATATTTTGCTAATCTTTTTTCTTATTCTCTCATTCTTCTCAGTCATTCATTCCTTTACTTCTCCCCTTCCCACCATAAAACATCCCTTTTTTATTACCTCAAATTAACCTTTCTATTATTCTTTCATTTCTCAATCCCCTCCAATAGTTTTATCTCTTCTCTTTTAGTCTTTCTCTCATTCTCTCCATCTGCTTTCATTCCTTATTCCCTTCTCTATTTTCTCTTATAGTCTCCAATCTTTCTTTTTGTCCCCAGCCTTCTCTCGTTCTTTATTGTCTTTTTTTTCTCTCTCTCATTTTTTGGCGCTATTATTTTTTATCCTAAATAATTCTTTCCCCTTCACCCTCTCCTTCCTTTATTTGTTTTCGCTTTCTGCATGCTTAATCTTTCTGTCTTTCTTTATTTCCGTGCATCTCATTCATTCATTCTAGCAAGGTTTCCATGTTATTTATATTTCTCTCCTTCTCTAAATGATCCTTTCTTACATTCCTTTATTTCTGCTGTTCTAGAACATCTTTTTTATTTTTTTTTTGCTTTTCTCTTTTTCTCACTTGCTGTCATGTCTCTTAATCATTCTCATTTAGGCTTCTTTTATATTTGTATTCTCTCTTTTATTCTTCCCTTCCTGCATTTATTCTTGTTCTTTTACTTTCCCTCATCTTTCTTTTTTGTCCGGTTAATTTGTACCACCCCCACTGTCTTTCTCTCTCTTTCTCTCTCTCTCTCTCTCTCTCTCTCTCTCTCTGATGTAAAGTCATTATGCTCAGTGTGTTCAGGCATGCAGCAAGCAGGACGTCTCTAATTTACTCTCGTTTTCTTCGTGGGGCCACAAAGCCCTTAACAATCACTTAGGTGGTAATAACCATGAAAACGCTGCTCCAGTAGGATCAGACATGGCTATTAGCTTAGACAGAAAACGAGCGAGAGAGAGAGAGAGAGAGAGAGAGAGAGTGAGAGAAAGAGAGTTTAAAAGAGAGGTGAATAGGGGAAAGGCAGGTGGAGAGGACTGGAGCATCAAAGCATCATTCAGCATGTTATGAAGTGGTTGTGGCATGGCGTTGATAACTCAGCACAGCATGACTGGAGATGTCTAGCACACACACAAAGCTGGCTGTTGATCTAGCAAAAGAGTGAAGGGCTGGTGGGAAATCTTGATTGAGCAGGTCGAACAGGATGAGAGGACGACAGGTGGAAAAATAGAGTAATGAGACATCACCGGAGCAAATAAAAGAGTGGAGCTCAAGAGTATCAGGATGAATAAAAACAGACAAGAAGAGACGAACTGAGTTAATGCAAGTCCACAATGAACTTCAACATTTGTGCGTGTGTGCGTGTGTGTGTGTGTGTGTGTGTGTGTGTGTGTTACCTTCACTTAATGCTTGTAAGAGGAAGGAAGAGAGTAGCAACCTGGCCACCGTCATCCTGCCACCGGAACCTTCACTCCACATCACCTGCACCTACTCCAAACTACACAAACGCATACACACACACACACACACACACACACACTTATTAAAACAGCAAACAACAAAACTACAGCAGTATAATCAAACCAGATCGGATTCATAATAACTAAGTGAATACATAATTTTACCCTGAGCACACAACTGTTTTAATTTTAAAGACTCTAAATGTGTGTATTCTGATCCGTGCATGTATGCTAAGGTTTTATTATGGCTGGCTGGTATAAATGAGTTTGCATAGCTAAGTCCCTTTCAGTCAGATTTTGTTTTATTTGTTTTATTTGTCTCATGACACGTATCATAATCTATATCGTATCGTGAGGGCCTTGTCAATACACAATTCATAAAAATCTGTTTATATGTATACAAAAGCTGCAACACTTTACATGTGCAATTTAGATATTTGTTCTACTCCACTGACCAGCTCTTATCACTACACATAAAGTTCCTATTTTAATTGAGATCCAAACCACCGCAGACAACTAAAATGTACCTATAAACAAAACATAATGAATAAAGTATTTCATTTTAACACTGCCTGGTCATAGGCAATATTAAGCAGACAGTTTTTAGTGTAGATAAATGCCAACAAATGACTCACAAAAAAACACCAGTCTATTCCATAGACGCTGTAGAACAATAGTAAATTATATACTGTACAAATATAGGAAAAGTGTTACAGGTATAGAGTTAATAGGGTCAAATCTAATTTTTAATTTTCCGCTTATTAATTCAGCTCATTTAGGGCGACTTGCTATATTAAAATTAACGACGTGTAATTGCACTGTGGGTAAACCGTGTTTTCTCTGTGGATGATTAGCGATATTATGTGGTTACTAAAATTCATCGAGGATGCTGCATGAGAAGAAAGTTCGTAGGCTACTTTAAAGGTCGCTGAACTACAGCAATGGTATGGCACTACTAATGGGAAGGTTGTGGGTTATTAAACCCACAGTACTACTGCTGGGCCCTTAACCCTTAACTGCTCAGCTGGATTCTTCTTCTCCTTTCGGCTGTTCCCTTTCAGGGGTTGTCACAGCGAATCATCTGTCTCAACTTAACCCTAGCTGGTCTCACCACTGTCTTGTACACCTTCCCCTTAATTCTAGCTGATATTCTTCTGTCACACATCACTCCTGACACCCATTCCAACCTAACTGTACTCGCTTCTTTACCTCTTTTACACATTGTCGACCCCAAGTACTTGAACTCTTGTACCTTCTTTACCTCTTTACCCTGTAATCTAACTGTTCCACTTTCATCCCTTTCATTCAAATACATGTACTCTGTCTTGCTACAACTGACTTTCATTTCTCTTCTCTCCAGAGCCAACCTTCACCTCTCCAGGTTTTCCTCCACCTGCTTTCTGCTTTCACTACAGATCACAATGTCATCTGCAAACATCATTGTCCAAGGAGATTCCTGTATGACCTCGTCTGTCAAACGATCCATCACCACAGCAAACAAGAAGGGGCTCAGAGCTGATCCCTGAAGCAGTCCCACCTTTACTTTGAACTCCTCTGTCTGACCCACTGCACACCTTTCTACTGTCCTGCTTCATTCATACATATCCTGCACCACCCTGACATACTTCTCTGCTATTCCTGACTTCCTCATACAATAACTTTCTCATACAATAACTTCCTCAAACAATAAACAGCTTAGCTGGATAAATGAGATAAATATAAGTCACACTGGATAGGGACATCTGCCAACTGAATTTAGCTGTCAGAAAAGAGTATACTCTGTGAATTACTGCTAAATGTTACCATCTGTTGTTATGGTACTAAGTAACGCATAATAAATAGCAAAATTATAAATAAATTATGCAACATCAATTACTAATCACCAGGACAACAAATTATTAATACGTCTCCCTTTTATGTCTAACGTTACCATGAAACAATAAAGTAAAAATGCCGGATTTCACTGCTAACAATTATTGCATAAAAGGGGTTTGTTGGTCATTTTTTATCTAAAACTGTGAGATCCCTATAGTGGGGTCAGCGGAAAACTCTGTAATAAACTGTATGAACTATTTCAAATAACTGTTAAAATCATACTAAAGAACGCTACCAATGTTGTTACTGTTATTATTTAATCACCATGTATGTAAGTAAGAAAGATTTTAATGTAGTTTCTGTAAATAATAAGAATTATACTGTATATGATGATGAATACACAAATTAACTCCAGAAGTTGATAGAAGTTTCATAACAATGTTGTTAAAATCACATCAGGTCACCAAGAACCACAAAAGGTTTGCTATTTGGTGTCACGGTATCTTATTACAACGAAGCAGATAATCTTATTTAGGCTATAATGGTAGTGAATCTCCAACACTTAATTAGAGGCTAAAGCGAAGGCTTAAAAGGGTTCTGAGAAAACTGAGGACAGAGGAGGCGGGCTACGGTTACAGTGCCGACAACAGGTGCGCGGAAGTGCATGGCGTGTGCCAGACATGCAGCAGATGACTCAGTAAACAAGCAATAGGTAGAAACGAGACCCTTGTTGTCTGCCGGCTGATTCATTATTTAGAGCTTACTCGATTCTCAAGTTATAATGCATTCCAGCGCTTATATGCTGAAAATAACTTATGTTTCCAGCACCAGCTGAATATAAAGCAATATCGACACTATATATTATACACACATACCATGCATACTCTTCGTCGCCACTAGAAGCAGACTTGACTAAAAATAAAGACAGGATACATAACATTTTGATGTCTGTAATATGTTTGCTGCATATTCACACCTTTGATGCTGACAGCACTTAAATAGAAACTGTAAAAACTTTCATTTACCTTCTCATTATGTGACTAATGTGAAGAACCCTAAGTTGTTTAAAGCAATGACAAAGTGACAGAAAATCTTTGTACATAGTTGATAGGGCCATTCTTTGATTAACAGTCACTGAAGTGTGAGAAATATTTGGTGGCAGACACTTTTAAACTTGAAAATGAAAAGGTTATTTTTGATTACTGTTTTCTTACATACATAAAGTCATAGAGCATGTGAAGAAAGAAAGTAAGGGAAAGAAAGATTTGCTTTTATTGTCCCTGGGGTATTTTTCGAGTGTGATTACGAATGGAGTGTTTTGTGTTGCACTTATTTACACTCACACAAAAACACTCTCATTTCGCAACATATCAAATTCATCGTATTTAGTTTTACAGGAAAACAGTGTTTTTTTTTTTTTTCGTTTAAGAGATTTTATAAATATACTCCCTGGGATTTGTCATCTATGCAATTTAATTTAGATTCACCGTCTCTTTTCCAACCAACTAACCAGTCATCTGCAGAGAGTAAAGAGAAAGGTCTTTCACCATCTACGCTGGGATATTTTCTAAATTTCATTTTGAGTTACACTCATTACGGCACATTTTACACATTCTCATATGAATTATAATTCATATTTTACTATAATTCGCATTTTACTGATCAGAATATTTTTGTTAATGAATATTGCGAGGTGGGCTCGCGTTCGTGCCTGCATTCACATACAGTGTTATATCTCAAATGATTAATCTTTTCATACACTATACAGCCAAAAGTCACATTTATCATATGTAGTTTTTTTGTAATATGTTGCTACTAATTTAGAAGCACACATTTGTCCAGGATGTCTCTATATGCTGCAGTTTTAAGAACTCCTAACAGTATTCCAGCATGACAATGCCCCTTGCATAGTGTCTTATGGCTAAGTAGAAGAACTCAATTGAACACTTTTGGGATGAACTGAAACACCAACTGCATCCGAGACCTCCTAAGCCAGCATTAGTGTCTCTATAGGCACAAATCCCAAAAATGTAATAAAAAAACAACTGGTCAGTTGTCCACTAACGCTTAGTCATATAGTGTAGTAGCATGCAAAAAGATGGCAACACAGCCTCCCTATTTTTGTTCCAGTAAGGTTGCAGCACCGATGCTAGCATAGTGACAGATAACGTTAGTGTTAGTCTCAATCAGAAAGACGAGCTGTCGCTCTGTAGAAAATGCAGGAATGACAGAGAGACACAGGACCCTTCAACACAACCCAGCAGGGATGCTTGTAGGGCTTTCTCTTTGGTTTGACATGCTTCAGCCATTTTGAGACGTATCGCTAAGGATAAAGTTGCAGTCAGACTATCTTGGTGCAGGTGAGAACCAGCACCTTTATACTTTTCTCATATGCGGCCCTGAAATCCTAAAGTTCATAAATTGGACAATTAATTGGACAGTACATTTAAAAACAAACTTAATGTGGAAAGCTTATCTTTTTTTTATTTAGCCATCCAACCTAAACACACATTTTCAGTGTTATAAGTCTAGAGAGAGATCACTATTTATTACAGATAACAATCACACACGCACACACTGCAAACCCTCCCTTCCTAAACCCGACACAATGCCTCTGCCAGCTCTGAGCGGGCATGATGGATTTGATTGTAGCTATGTAACTCCATATGTGTAGGTGTGTGTCTTAGCGACGCTATTTTAGCGTAGTTACAGTTGCATGTGATTTCGCAGAGTTGTTGGTGAGTAGTTAGAATGTAAACGTTTTAACAAGTTGTTATTTTTTTCCCGCCCAAGATGTTTTACTGAAAAGCACTGTTTCATGTACGTTTCCTTTCATTCACCTCAACTCTGCAAACTCAACGGGCAGTCGTAATATCGGCTGTTCATTGAGTAATAAAAAATACTTCGAACTTTGAACGCTATAAGCAGGTTGTGATTTATTTACCTGCCAACTATGCGTTTTTATTGACACGTTTGTTGCGTGCTCGAAGTGCTGGACAATAATTAAATATCAATATATATCGCGATAGAACTTATTGCAATAACGGTAATATGATTTTTAAACACATTTCCGATATTTTGATATACATTCATAACTGAATGACCTTCAGGGCACAGCCATAAGAAAGCGCAGAACACAATTGGGGAGTTGCGTAGTGTAACCCCCGCCCTGTCATTTGCCCTGGCCACTCCCCTGAGATCTATATATGCTCCGCGCAGGCGGATACATTGCACAAAACAGCCATATCTTAGATTTCCTACAGTGTCAAGTCGTGCACACGCGACGGTGAGCAGCAGATACAGACTCAAGAAAGTAGTGTGTTGAGGGCGTAAAGCCTTGAATCAGTAATAAAAATAATCTTATTTGTGCCGTCTTCTATCAGTGCAGCACCTTAGCTTTTATGATAAAACAGCGTGTGGCTTGCCGGCTTTGTTACTCCTTAAGTTTGATATGAAAGAAAAAAAATACACGCATAGACGTTTTTTTTGGGGAAATGTCTGTCTGTGACACTATTCGTATACATGACTGTAGGAAAGGTCTGTGACCCAGATCAGAGGCAGACACAGTTTTACGCGACACAGACACACACGCACACACAAACAAAAGGCTTCTCGTGCTCTTCCGCCGCGTCTCTCTCGCTCGACCTCAGGCCGCCACCACTCACTCACTGTCGAAATACAAAGAGCATGTTTCTCTTTCGGCTGCAAAGCCGTGCGCTGCCAAGCCCCCAGTCAGCACCTTAGCTTTTATGATAAAACAGTGTGTAGCTTCCAGGCTTTGTTACTCCTCAACTTTGATATGAAGGTAAATTCCACAAATGTTTTTTTTTTTGGGGGGGAAATGTCTGTCTGTGACACTATTCGTATACGTTTAGATTCGGCTCTATTTCAGTGCCACTGATTAATGAAGTCTAAATACAAATAAGCTAAATACAAATAAAATTTGACACTAATTAATTTGTACTGTTTTTATTTTTAAATTATTATATAGTTTTATAAGAAGTTTTATAGACCTGGCAAATAAATTTTTTAGATATTTCTAGGTACAGACATCCATTTGAAGTTTTTTGAGGCTTTTGTAATATTGTTCATATCGATATTGAAATTATATACATTTCAATTACGTATACACGCAAGTGTTACTGTAGCTTTCTTCCTCACGCTTTTATATTATTTTTATTTTATTTTGGTCTTCCTTGTTGCATTTATGCAGTAGATAAAAAATAGATTATTTGTTTTTAGTCATTTAATTTTATGAGGATTCTACCACCCATATTCACCTATCAAATTTCGTTATTCATGAGAAGTTAAATAATGCAGTATATAAGGTACTGTCGAATGCACTATTTTTCTGGATGTAAACCTCAGGCAAGTGTCCTTTGAGGTCTGTCAACCTTTTTATTTCCTCTTTTTTAAACAATACTACACACGCACACCTTTGCACAACCTAATTAGATTATTAGCATCCACTAATAAGGTGGACTTTAATCCGAGCACAGAGCTGAGCAGTGGAAGGTTAGGGGTTTTGCTCAGGGACACAGCTGGCAGGGAAAGGATTTTAACTTACAACCTGGTCACGAGCACAAAAAATGACCATAAAACAATTAAAACAGTCTTAGGTTTTGGTTGAAGAACTAAATGTAGACATATTCTATATATTAAAGATACACTGCACTGTTGTTTGTGTATAGTGTCTCATATAGTGTTTTGTATTCATTCTTAGACAGCCTTTTTGTTTCTATTTCTAATTCGATCTTTCATTACAAAAGTAAAAGGCCATCTGTAACCGGTAAGTTACAGTAGAACTGTTAAATATCTAATGGACTTCAACATCACCTTATAAGAAATATTAAAAAGTAATCATTTAAAGAAATAAAAAAATGTGCTACCACACAGTGCAGCTAAAATTTTATTTTAGTTGTGACAAATCTCAATATTAAGTCTTTTTTTCTACCACACCGATCATCAGTAGAATAAACCTGTGCATGCGTCCAAAGTTTCCCTAAATCGCTCCAGACTTATCACATTTGTAGCCGGAGATAGACAGGGTAGAAATTGGTCGAAACCACAAAATAGACATAAAAGCTTTGCACAGATTGAGAACAAGCTTGATGAACTTTTCAAAAGTCACACATCTGTATAATGTAAGCCTAATAATTGACTCAGTTGATGACATGGAGATTTTTCTGCAACAGTTATGAAAGGTGTCTCCAGTGTCAGGACTTTGTAGGTCAACTCTGAAGCTGTTTAGTTTTACATATACTGACAGCGGGACAACATTTTGGCTTTTTTTGTTGTTTTTATTAACCTGCCAATCTGCACCTTTAGCAGTTTAAAGTTAAAGAGAGAGAAAAAGTGGAGCTGTTAAACAACTGTTTATACTGTAGCTGTTATATCATAAGACGATGACGAAAACTTATTCCACAACAATTAACGTAACTACTGTATAAATGCCCAACTTATTGGTCTTTAATTAACAAAATATCATTATTACTGGCAAATTGCTGTGGTACACACAGAATACTTATTTTGTTGTTGATGATTTTCCTATAGCATCTTTTGGGCTTTATTATCTTTATGTTTTTTGTAAATTTACACTTGGAATCTTGTACGAATTCCGTTTACTGCAAGTTTTGTAGCTTAATAAACATTTCTTTTTCCTTCATTATCCTAAAGATTGAATATTTCTCAGGTTATTACAGTCACTGATGATCAATTGTTTATCACAATTAAAGGCGCCTCGTATTACCTAAGGCCTGGTGTAATGAACACGCTTTCCCTGTCGAGATCACCGCTAATCGGTTTAATGTTTTTCCAATTCGATACGTGTGATGCTTGATTTGGATGAGTTTCATTAAATCGACGGCTAATTTGATTTTAATTGCTCATTTTTCTGCCTGTGGTTGATCGGTCACGAATTACAAATTTCTAAAAAGAGCAAAAGGTGCCGTTGTGATCACAGATTGGAACCCAAGAGAACAGTGGGATACACTATCCTTACTCCTCTTTCACTCTGTCAAATCACTTTACTGTTCTTTCTAACTCTCTGACTTGTCCTTAGTTTCACCCTGTGTTCCAGCCTTGCTTGTCCCGACTTGGCGTTCTTTAGCCCAGGTTTTTTTTTTCTTCTCTCCTTCAGTTGAAGTTCACGGAAATGACAGAAGGTTAATCAACACCAAACACAGATTTCACAAGTCTAATAGAAGGAATTCAAATAATAACAAACAAAAATAACACCAACCATCTGCCAGCAGCAGCTACCATAAAACCTGACTAATCTTTCCCTTTCTCCATATTTTCTAACAGATGACCTCAAATTAACATCAAACGCAGAGTAGAAACTTGAAACGACATCATCAGTAATCCTCTACAAGGGCTGTTAAACCTTTTAACATGGAGCTATCAATACAGCCCAATTGTAATCATTTTCAATTTAGTCGACTATAAAAGCTTAATATCCTGCCTGAGCCATCTGGTTGGGGTGATGTTAGCACTCCATCAATTAATTTTTTTAACGCTCTCATCAGCCTAAAGCTCTAAAAAAAAAAGTTTTAAGGACTTTTAAAGTCTTCTCATCTTGCTGCTTCAGAATAACGATGAGTTGAAAATCGAATCTCTTTCGCTTTCTCCGTTTCTTTCACTTTCCCCTGAGAAGTGGATCCCACCTAAAAACTCCCACTTGATGTTATTGATTGCAGTAGGATTGTATTTGACAGGACTTATCCTCTCTCCTTCTCTCTCTCTCTCTGGAAGCACTAAGAGTTTTATGTTGCCTTAACCTTAGCAAAAGACCAAACACTTATTCCCTTCAATCGCAAACGATTGAAGACATTTGTCCTCATATAAATTGTGTAAACAGAAGCTGCTAAATGTGGGACTGCTACTGTATATAAGTACCACAAATATTTATTGGTCATATAACTATTGTTATTTGGGGTGTGTTTAGACTTGGATGTGAATGTGGATGTGATTTTGCCAAGTAGGATGTGATCCTGGATTAACATCCTTTGATGATCCTTAAACAACCTTTTAATCAACCAATCATAACCATCTGATGTCATCAGTGTTTGTGCTGAAATGAACCAGGTAAATTTTTTGTGTCTTTTACTTGTTCTGACAAAATTAAGGAATTACAGGAAATAGACATAACGATGCAGGTATGGACACGAGTGTCTAATCTATTTAATGGTTAAACAGGAAGAGCAGACAAAAAAGACACAAGGAGTCATGACATAAATACTCCAACTAGTGCAAAGGCAAACTATAAAGGTGTGAGTATTGATAAACACATGAACAAGACAACCAGTTGCAAGACAGACGCAGAGATCGGACATAAACTAAAAACAAACACTTGACAAACATTTGGACGAGCTGCTACACGCACTGAAAGCCTCGGCTTGCAGCACTTGACGGGGGGGGGGGCCACGGGGGGGGGGGGGGGGGGGGGGCAGAGTGACAGTGTCCTTAAAGAATCAAGTGGAAGAGTGACAATGTCTTTGACCTACTAGAAGGCCAGTTTGGGACAAGCTTGGTCATCTACCTGGCAGAGTTTTCAAAACACAGATAGTTTCAAAACACAGACTGATACATAATTAGACAAAAGAATGAAAACCTGGTCTAAACCAGAAAAATCTAAATCAGAGAAAACATCATGAACAAGGTTTGGACTGGACAGGACCGAACATATAAGACTAGTCAAGGGTATAAATTAACTGATTAGAAGTAAACATGAAACAGGTAAACACAATTGGACAGCTAACTAATGACTGAAAAAAGTGTGGAGACGAGAAGAAATCGGAAAACGACACCAACATATGATTTTTGACTTTTCTTAATGGAAAAGAACAATTTTAAAATAATTATATGAAATCGGTTTAAAAAGTTTGGTTTAAATATTTATCTTAATAAAGTTATATACATTTTACGCTCTAGAACATTTTATGTTAATTTGTTAGTGTTTCCTTATGTGTTATTTATTAGCATTCTTTGGTAAGCAAAGCTAAACTTTTGTCACTTAGATAAGCATGTTCTATAGTAATGTCCTCAATTGTATTTGAAATACAGATCTTAGCAATGAACCTAGACTTCTTGTGTCGAGACAGAATACATTAACAAATGGAAAAAAAAATGTGCAAATTAATTAACCCACATTACCATCACTCAATTAATTATAGTAAATCATATTATCCAGTAAACATGATAACATTATTAAGTAACTACAGCAAAAACTAATTAGAAAATGATTAATATTTCTACTCCATCTGAGATCACTTTTGAATATATATATATATATTAAAAATGGCTATGTGTTAATAACACATAAGGCTCTGATGGAATACCTTTACTTTTGCGCAGAGGTGAAGCGTTTAAATACCTGCTGCACCCAGGGAATGTTCTCGAAACATACAACTTACTGTACCTTACAGACATATTTATAAAATCTAATTTTCCGACTTGCTGTGTGCCTTTGGTCTGGTTAGTTTTGACTTTCGGAGGAATGAAATGCAGGGGTGATTCCCATCGGCCTGATGAAAACCTATGGATCAATGAGCCTTCAGTGGAACGGAGAGTTACAAAGAGTTTTCTTTGTCTAATACTTCTTCCCACAAAGGCTTTTCGGGTTATTCTACAGTCTGTCTACAAAATAAACTGTCAGAACATTGTGAAGGAGTGAGGAAAAGTAAGGGAAGGAGAAAAAGAGTGCGCTTATTTATCAAGTCGAAAGCTCAATAGGAGCAATAAAGTCATCAAATGAAGGAGGAAGTGTTCTGGTTAACACGTTTTTTTGCTCTTGACAAAGTGTAAAAGTCGAATTCTAAGATCTCTTCGTACTTTATCAGGATTACATCAACTTTGGTTGATAATTTCATGAAAACATTTTTATCTACATAAACTTAAAGGCCAGTACATTTACATTTACTGCATTTGGCAGACGCCCTTATTCAGAGCGACTAACATTCATTTATATGTCAGATTGCTTTCGCGATTTTGTAACTTTAATTGTCATATTAACAATGTCGTAGTTGGACATGCCAGACGAAAAATAAAATTGCTGCAATTTTCAATTGTTTGTCATATTCGCATTAAGCTTCCTGTATTAAGAGTCAATCATATTTAAATTTCAAGAACTAGACTGTGTAAGGTTTCTGTACTGATTGGAACATTAAGTTAAAGACATTTTCTACTGCTTGCTTTGATGATTCATTATTCAGCTCATTTCTTATTAAACAGACCAGCTAAGAAAATCTCATTGTTCCAGGTTGCCAATGGGAGGAAGTAGGGCTGAACTGATACTTGTATCGGTATAAAAAAAAGATACTGTGGTCATATGTACGTACTCGTAAAAACACTTCGATAGCAAAAAAAAACCAAAACCTGGCAGAATTTTTGGTGCACAAATGAATGACAACCCATGCACGACAGTCTGCAAACATTATTCTGCAAGAATATCAAGAGATACAAAAATGAGGACTCGGCAACTGACCCTGCAGCAGGATGAGAGAATATTGCGAAGAGAAACTCCAGAGCCGATCAAATAATCCCACATCCCAAAAAACAGGTATCTGTATCGGTGAGTACCAGAAAAAAAAAACTATCGATGCCAGTTCTCTGCCTTTAAAAATGGCCTTAGCTGCATCCCTTAAAAAAAAAAAAGATGCTAAAGATTGCATAATGCTTAAGTATGTACTACATTTTAATAAGTTTGTACTTCCTAATGGGATCAGTTAGTATGAATAAAAAGTTGATACCGTCACGCGGCAGCAGCAATTTGAATGCCGATAAAAGAGTGCAGCTTAACTACAAGTAACAATGTTTTTTCGCTTTAAGTATTAAAGCACTTAAAGCAAATTTTCCACCGCTGCCGGTGAAGACGAGTCACTCTCCTGCAAGGTCATGAGATAATAAATTGTCCATTATATGCATGCATCAAAATCCAGACAGGAGTAGCAGTACTGTTTTTCGCATACTAAGGATTTAGATATACTAGCTACATACTATATAGTTTTCGTTATAGTTATCGTACTCACATACTATATAGTATCGAAGCATGCAGAGCCACTGAGCATATTAAAATCGGCTGCTCTATATTGAATGTGTGAAAGTGTGAGAAAGATGCTTTTTGACATGGACATGGCATCTCATCCTTGGTCTTGTCTCACCGCACTCGCAAAGCTGCATCATGACCCTGACTGGAATAAAACAGTTACTGAAGATAAATGAATGAAAAGGTGCATCAACGTTTTCAAATAATCTCACAAAGCCACACTGCAACTTTCATATACCAGAACACACACACACACACACAACACACACCCCTCCCTAAGGCTGTTATCTGGTACATAACTACCAACAACGAGGATCCGTCATGCCGTAAAGCCAGGACTGAACGAGTATTATGGTCAGACTCGATCTGGTTATTTATGAGCCGGGCCGTAATTGAACGCCATAAATCCTGCAGGTTTGAGTTCTCTAAAAGAAGGAGAGGGTGTTCGCAAAGGACCTTTTTCACACTCTCTTCCACTCTCCTCTCTATCTCTCTCTCTCTCTCTCTCCAGACCTTCAGACAATTTGCAAAGGAAGCACCTATAAGTGCAATAAATCACGTTTAGCTATGTTAGGACAAGTGATATCAAAAGAATTGAACATGGAAAATGTTCTGTAGTTTTCGGCTTTAAATAATCAAACACACCAAAAAGTCATAGTCTTCTGTCATCACTGTGACATGCTACTAAAAGAGGTCATACAAGAGCTGAATTTAAACACACAATTACACCACTGTGACATACACACATTACCTCATCAGGATCAGTTGCAGACATTGGCAAATTTAAATTGATCACATCTGGCAACCTGAGGTAAATCCTCAATCCCTAAAATGAGGAAATTCCCTTGATACTGTTTTTATTTTAACTCGATACTGCATTCTTGGCTATTTTAAAATCATTTTCTTTAGAATATCCCATAAAATTAATTGAAATATACACAAATATTTAGTGTTTCACTCTTCATTTATTTGTTTAATTTTGATTTAACTTCCTTATCGTTTTTATTTTATCTTGCAGGTTACATTTATCTTATCTTCTGTTATTCTCTTATCAGCCTTTAGTCAAGGCATCCCTTTTTAAACTAAAAAAAAAACATTCTAAAGACTTTCAGGTTCGCCATAACAAACTTTTTATATAATAGAAGGCGACTCTTTATGTATTATGACTTTATTTTCAAAGTATTTCGACTTCATTCTGAAAGAATTTCAACTTCATTCTCAAAGTATTTTGACTTCATTCTCAAAGTATTTCCACTTTATTTTCTAAAGTATTTTAACTTTATTCTTTTAATCTTTTTTTTTCAACATGGCACAAAAGAGAACTAATATTAAAACTGGTATAACAGGCATGTAATAAAAACTAGCAGTGATCACATGGTGACACTGTACTGTATCGAACAAGATAGAAGACTCCTGATGATGTTTTTCCTAATAAACCTGTAATTTAATGTCGGTGTATACAGTAAAATATTGTGCATGATATTTATATCACATGGTATCATAACAATCCTGCGTTCCTTACTCTAATAATCTGTGTGTCATTTTTCAAAAGCGGACACGCACATTGTGTGAGTGTATAAAGATGCTATCCAGCCTGCAGCTGTGCTCAATTAGCAGCCCAATCACACCTAATCACACATAATGAAGTGAATGTAGGGCTTCTGGGACACGACACTGATTTCCATGAGGTCAAAGATGTCCAAAAACGCCTCCAAAATGATTTATGGTCTTTTTTGATCGTCTGTCCATCCCTCTCTCACCGTCATGATGGCTCACAGAGATAGAAGGACAGGCCGGGCAAATGCACCTTCTTCTGAACCCTAAACACACACACACACAGACCCCTTTCTCATTCCCTCCCTGTTCCGGCTGAGCGAGCTGGCTGATTTAATGACCTCAAGCAGACGGGCCACAGTGAGGGAAGAAAGATCGAGAGAGAGATCAGAGGATGAAGAAGATGAATTAACTAAACAAGAGAGAGGTGTCAGGAACAGGATTCTCATTATTGTTCATGACTATTCACCATTTCGCACCATCTTCTTGACCTGTACTTTCGCTTTATTTACTTCATCACTGAGTCATGGACGCTGCTGCTTTCTATTCAGTTTTATTTGTGGCTTCAAAATTCTTAATATCCAGGCTTTATTTCAAATAATCTCTCTTTCTCTGCCTATAGAAAATGATTTTATACAGTACATTTAAAGGGAATCATGATGTAAGATAGTCCAACAGACTGGGGCTCCAGTTTTAGATCAGAAATGCACATGCACATATTTTTTACTCTACGGCTTTATAAAAAACATCATTACAATGAAGAACAACTTTTAAATCATGAATCACAATTACAGCCCGCAGCCAGACTTTATATTCTTTACACACTGAATGGCAATATTACACCACCCAATCACTAAACACACACGACTTTAAACCTGTAGCTGCGAACTTTATCCTTTCTACTAAAGAGACACAAAAACATATTAAAGCTGCATTGACAGCTCTTGAACATTTATAGTAGGTTAATACTAACACAACCTATTGTTGTGTAAAGTAGTTCCACCTTATTCTCAAAGTATTTCCACTCTTCGCGAAGTATTTTGACCTCATTCTTGTAATCTTTTTTTTTTAATGTGCCACAAAAGCTTTATTCATTTTTTTTTCTAAATAGTAACCTTCAGAAAACTATTACTATAAAACTGGTACAACAGGCATGTAATAAAATCTTGCAGCGATCACATGGTGACACTGTACTGATGTTTTTCCTAATAAACCTGTCATTTAATGTCCGTGTAAACAGTAAAATAATGTGCATGATATTTATATCACATGGTGTCATAACAATATTGCATTCCTTACTCTAATAATCTGTGTGTCATTTTTAAAAAGCGGACACACACATCGTGTGAGTGTATGAAGATGCTACCCAATCAATAAACACACACAACTATAAACGTGTAGCTGTGAACTTTTATCCTTTCTACTAAAGAGACAAAAACATATTAAAGCTGCATTGACAGTTGTGTTAATACTAACACAACTTATTGATCCATTGAACTTGAACTGCAATATTGACTGCTGGTTACAGTTAAAAGCTGCAAAATGAAACAAATATTCAGTGTTCGGTATAAAAACTATGTGCACATCTTGCTGTTTTTCCTGTAGTGATGCTTTATGAATTGACAGCATGTCAAGTAGAAATCGCTTCTTTGTTGATTTAGGTTGTTTAAAAAAAAAAAAAAAAATAAGTACAACATAAAGTTTAAATAAACTATTATGAACCTAGAACCCGAGTTATAATTTTATGGATTGAAAAATGGTGATAGTTTGTAGTTACACATATTACACGCATCAGGAAGACACCCTTATCCAAGAGCGATTGACTCTCATTCATCAATCTGAGCAGTTGAGGGTTAAAAGCCTTGCCAAGCAGTGGCAGCTTGGTGATGTTTGGTATTAAACCCACAATCATCCAGTTAGCAGCCCAGCACCTTCACCAATGAGCTACCACATTTCACCCAACTACTGTATAAATCTAAACTTCTAAATCAACTTAATGCATGTTGCAATCACACACTCAGAATGCATCAGGTTACTGGGTGACGCTATAACGTCTGATGGGGTTTTAGCCAGTGTGAAAAAGAAGCCCAGATGGTTTTCTTGTATCCACAGCTCGTTATTCAAGAAATATGGTAAAAGAGAAAATTTCCAACAAATCCAAAAAAGACTAGACAAAAAAAGAAACAACAGGGTGTCTGCATTCGGAGATGCTGCTTATCACGGTTGTTAAAAGCATTTAGTTGAGTTATTATAGACTTTCTGTCAGCTGACAGCACTTTGTTTATTCTGCTCTGATCTTTTATTAACATAGTGTTTCCGCGTCACTTTTTTTGTTTTTCACACTCTTCTGTGTAAACTCCACAGACTGGTGTGTGTGTGTGTGAGAGAGAGAGAGAGAGAGAGAGAGAGAGAGAGAGAGAGAGAAAGAGACAATCTCAGGAGATCAGCATTTTTTTAAACCCTTAACTGGTGCCATCAGTGATGTCATGGTTAAAGTCACAGATATCACATTTGTATTTCATTCTGATGTTTGATAAGATTATCTAAAGCTCTGACGTGCCCAATTATCTGTCCAAATGTATGATTGGATGATTGAACTGCAGAAAGCACCAGGTATTACTAATTAAATATAGAATGTATATATTTATATATAAATATAACTCAGTGGTTAAGGTGTTGGTGTTGAACTGCTAATTGGAAGATCAGGATTTGATTCCCAGGCACCACCAAGTTGCCATTTCTGGACCCACTGAGAAAGGGCCTTAACCCTAAATTGCTCAGTTGTATAAGGAGATAAATGTAAGTCACCAAAATGCCATAAATGTAAACGTAAGAAATATATTTATTGGCTGTATTGTGTTGTATCTACTCTCATCTTTTCTAGTTATTTTAGATATGAAGAACTTTGTGCCACTGTATTCTACCTACCACACCACACTATGCAAAGTAATTTGTATAAAAATGCAGCTTTCTGAAAACATTTTAAATTCATCATAAATTCATTATAAATTCTTTTAAAATAATGGCATTTCTGTCGTTTTACACATATGGGCGTCTGCCAAATGCCAGACATGGAACTTAAATGTAATGGATTGTTATACACCAGTTTAGAAGGTTAAGCTTCGAATTCAGCCTTGCTCAAGGGTCCAACAGTGGCAGGTTGGTGAGAGTAGAGCTTAAACCCTAGTCTTCAGATTAACAACTCGGCAGGTTAACCGTTTCAGCCATCTTGGCAATAACCCTGATATTTTGTCAGAATTTTAATGTAGTGCACCACATGTGAGTGCATCTGTACAGTTTCAGTCGGATTTGGTTCCTGAGCTAACTGCTTAGATCAAAACAGAAATTTAGGATGATTAAATTACTCCAATTTAAATCTAACACACTGTTCATGCGAGGCACTGCGTGCAAAAAATATTGCATTCATCCAGCCCCATCCGCCCCGCGGCGAAAAGTTTATTCCGCGCTGTAGTGAAGGAAACACCGCACTGTATCCTCGGGCTCTTATGGATTAAATGACTGGCGCATGAATTAATAAAGGAGCGCGCAGTTTGGCGGCAGGTGCGCACAGCGTTACTCGAGACGCGCGCCGAATTCCAAATGATCCAATGGGAACCACATAGCGGAGATAAGCGTTTCAGAGCGCGTGCGGAGTAAGAAGCGCTTGTGCGTGGTGTTATCCTTGAACAGGCGTAGAAAAAAGAAACTTTGCCCAAAGCGAAAAACAACATTCGGTTTCTTGTGAAATCAAACAAAATGCGCATTTAAGCAAACAAAAAAGGAAAACAGCGTAAAATTTACAAATGCATTTCACCACAAATATCACGATGTCAGGACATGACTTTCTTCTGTCTATTAAGACTAATTGCATTATGAGGCTGTTATTTAAGTCTAACTCGGTATAAAAGTCCCGAGCCATCGATAACGTTCCTCCCTCTCACCATTGCAGGACAATTGAGTGATTAAACACGGGGCTAAATATTTACATTTAATAAGCAATATTTTAAGAACACGTGAACATCTGCACTATGATTTTAACTCTAATTAGCTGTGCATGTATAAACAGTGCACCGATGTGTCTCCGCTGTGTGACAACAAACAAGAGATGAGAACTGAAAATCAAATGAAACTCGGTTCTTACCTGCTGCCTCGCGCTGAGCTTCAGAGATCAGAGCTCAGATCCGCGGTAAAGGTGCGCGCGCTGTGCGTTTCCGCGCGTCGCTTTCTCCCTCACGCACGCACGCACGCACGCACGCACGCACAAACTTACGCACGCTCAATGTCTCCGTCCCTCCCTGGCACGCAACCTTCAGCTGCTCCACCCCCTCCTAACGCCGGGTTCCAAAAGAATTACCCGGGGTTTTTGATGTCAGGTAAATAGGTCATCTTGACCAGCTCGTGCACGTGCACAAGCCCTAAAACTTTGGTCTTGAAAAGACATGACATCAACGTAGGTTTGCTGATCGGTAGTTCATTGGTTTAATTCTCAGCAGCACCAATCTGCCATTGCTGGGCCCCTGAGCAAGGCCCTTAACCTTAAACTGCTCAGTTAGATAAAAATAACAATAAATGGACATCTCTTTGGAGAAGGACAACTGCCAGAAGCCTGAAATGTAAACATGGCATGTCTTTAAAATGAATAATTTAAATAAAAGATCAAATTTAATCTGAATTGTTCTACAAGTCAAAACCCTACAGTAGATCCGGTGAAGTGGACATGAACCAATTACACATCATGGACAAATAGTCAATCCGTTATTGAGTTGATGAATTATTCAGCCAGTTAATTAGTCGATTAATTAATTAAGTCACTCAGTTATTCACATCAACATAATTATCAACATTTGGATTGACCATTTATTGTTTCCGGTGAAGCAAAAATCCACCAATTAAACGATAATTATTCACAAACCAAACAATCCGTCAGTCAATCATTCATATAGTATAGATCACTTTATCTCTCTCATAACTTTTTTTAATCTGATCCAGTATGAATAAATATCATAATGTACAGCATACTAATTAATCTATCAAAACATAGTGTCACATATAGTCATCATCATCGTCATCATCATCATTATTTTATTTTATATAGCACCTTTTTTCAGTGCAATAAAAAAAACCCACCTGTTGTGCGCTGTGTTCTTTGCTGCTTATTACAGTTAAGTAAAAAGTGCTTATGCGAGTTGTTGCTCATCAGTGTTCATTCTCCTCTCATCTTATATCAACAAGCACAGTCTAGAGATCGGTGCGACAGAAAAAGTTACAACTCAATCAGTTTTTTTTTTTGATAAATTTATCAAAAAGATAAATTTATTAAATAAGCACGGTAAACATTCTATTGAAATTATTTCGGAAGCAATGCGGTCGTTCAAACTCACACACGTGGTTGTGATGCGGCGCTTGATAAAGAAGTCTCTGTACTTATGGTTCCTGAAAGAGTCAGAAATACTGATTAGTATAGTTTCTCTCCTCTAAAATCTCCACTAAACTAAGATATTAAAAAAAACTAAACTCTTTTTTCTGCTTATATGGTTTAAGTTTTCGAAGCTAAATCACCGAGCTGTCAGTGACACCTGTAGCGAAGAGCAGCGTTCCTTTAAATTTATCGCGATATGAGATATTATCGTTTATCGGTACAACCTTAACACAAATGATGCAATTTAAACTGACTCTCTTCAGACATTTTATTATTTGCTTTATAAAAACCCGCATATAATAAATGAATCGAAGGTAAAGGTTTGGTGCAAAAATGTACCACAGAAACATTGGATAAAAACTCTATTAGCCGTGTTAGCAAAGCGCTTATAGAGCTGTAGGATGTACCTTAAAATCAGTCGTGTCAGTGTGAAAACTTTGTGTAGTGCACTTGTGTGATTATTTATTTTAACTTTTTATAAATATAAAGTTTTGAAACTAAACTGTATTATAAACTCGCATGTCGTTGCAGGCAAATACTGTCAAAACATCACAAATACGTTTTACATAAAAAAAATAAATAAATAAAAAATCCCACCACTACAGTTTGCGTTCATTCGAACACTTTATGCGCTGGACTGGATGATCCTCGACTGCCACCTATCGGTCGTCCTGTGAAACTCCAATTCAGAAGTAATGAGAGCTGTTTGGATTAAAGTCAGAGGTGGTAGTAACGAATTACATTTACTTGAATAAATGTTTTGGATAACGTTTACTTTAAGAGTATGAGTGTGTGTGACTTATGGGGACTCGTATCACTGTGGGGACCAAAATTGAGGTCCCCATGGGTACAAAACCTTCTAAATCATACAGAATGAGATTTTTTTGAGGAAATACAGTCTGTACAGTATATAAACCATTTAAAAAGTTGGCTGATGAAGGGCTTTACATAAGAATGTTCCTAACAGCCAGTTAAGCACGGTTGTGGAAGATGCTTTCGCACGTTTGAAAGGTCGCTGGAGGTGCCTGCACATGCGGAACAAAATCGATGTTGCGTTTATGCCTGACTTTGTTACAGCTTGCTGTATCCTGCACAACATGTGTAAGCTAAACAAGGACGACTTCGGGCCTAAGTGGACTGCTGACTCGGAGGAGGACTTGCAGCAGCCTCATACTCAGCTGTATAGAGAGACACGATGATGGACAGCATTCAAGCTGTTTATGAGACGTTTGACTGTTTGCAGGAAAGTTTCAATTTAAACATTATTATTTGTTGCCCCAGTACCAATTCAACTACATCAGGGGTTTCCATCTGAACGTTAGAAATTTACATCTGAAGTCCTTAGGAGGCCCTAAGTAGAATTTTATTTGGGGCCCCTCTGTGCCACCAATATAACTAATTAATGTCAATCCTTGATTATTTGCACACTATAAATCTAACACACATTTATATATATAAAGATAAATGACAGACAATCTGTAATTTCATTTACTCTTTGGAGCCCCCCAGTGGCTGCCTAGTTTGCTTACCCCTTGGGCCGACTATGTGTCAGGGTGATCTTAATTTGGGGAACCAAACCTATAAAGCAGTTTTTATAGTATAACAAGTTGCAAACTAATTATTTAACAGACATTGAGAACAGGGTTTCATATAACTTTTTAAATTGCAGGTCACCTCATATGTTTGAAGCTTCAATCTTGAATCTCAGGGTCATTTCTGTTGTTCCAAAGTCACTCCGTCCAAACCAACACAGACCTTTGGACTTCAGGGACACAGGGCTCCTGAAGCTGATAATGCAGATAATGTCTCAAGCTGATGACTGTGGCTTAAAAAACAAATCCCATCACACACACAACATTCCCTACTAACCCTACTGAGGATTAATGACCAGGAATGTCAGATAGGTAAACTCATATGTTGAGTTGTTAACATTAACATAAGCCCGTTTTTACTTATTAGTCAGGAATATTTTTGCTTTAAATAATAAAAGAAGAAACTCAACAGCTCAAAACATTTCATTCAGAAACAGTGTTGAAAAAGAAAAGCGCACACAACACCGTGTCCTTTCATCATGCACTCTAACCGCATACCATAATAATTGACAATCCTAGTCTTCCTCGATGATGATGTGTTTACATTTAAATCTAATCCTTCTGAAGGTTTTCTATGTCCCTCTCGCTGGTTTGTTTAATACAGCTCTAAATGTAAAAATGCTGTTTTCCACATAATTGTTTTAGTTGTACAGTGTAAAAAAACTACTCAAAACTTTAGTTCAAAACAACTCAAAACATTTGAAAAACTTTTGCCAGTGAGTTTTTCACTGAAGCTACAGGGTTAACAAAATGACAGGGATCTTACTAACTGCTAGGTTTGCTTCACATCTTTATCCTAAGACAAACCTTGAGACTGGGAAGTGTCAGTTCTGTCAATGTAAAGTGTAATTTCAGGCTCCAACCTAATGCAGAGTTCACACTGCTGTTTTCACACCGCATGACTAGCTGGTTTAATATTCACTTGCTGCCTTGTTCATATTGCACAATGGATCAGGGACAGGAGGTTACACACTGCAGGACTATGTTTTAAAATGCGAAAAGAAATTAGCTGCAATTCGGCATCAACTGCTTAAATGGAAAACAGGAAAGAAAAAAAAAACCTCACATATTAAACACAGAATTTTTATCAACATAATAAATATCTCACACGATGAATAAAATGATGCCTGCTGCTGATCTGTGAGGTTTCGGTTTTTATATTGTATTATCATTTTTACTTACTATAAATAAATATTGAATTTAAAAAAAAATAATAATACTTTAATAAAATCTAAATGAGGCGGTGAGCAAGTGACACAGCCGAATATTGCAGCAAATCTACTCAAAATAAATTACGTCCACTCAGTCCTTTACTTGTCTTAAACTTGCACACACAGCATTTTAGCTTGTATGTGAGCGCTGACAGTGTGAACTGTTCATATGGAACGACAGGCTGTATTCATACGGAAACTTTTTTCCACACAAGCTACAGGAAAAGGGTTTTTCTCCTGTGTGAATGCGCTTGTGCTTAATAAGAGTTGCTGAGCGCTTAAAGCCGTGTCCGCATTCAGAGCAGGTGTACGGCCGGTCATCCGAGTGGCACTTTAAATGCCTCTTATGGCAGCTTTCAGTGTAGAAACGCCTCTGACATATAGCACAGCAAAAAGGTCTTTCACCCGTGTGTGTGCGCAAATGACATTTACGATCCAGTCTGGATCTGAAAACCTTCTCACAGTGATCGCAGGCAAACTGCTGCTTCTTACTGGTTTTTTTGTCTTGGTGTGTAGTCATATGCTCTGCTAACCAATCACTGCGTCTAAAGCCCTTTCCGCAGACTTTACACTTGTACGGTGTTTCTCCCGTGTGGATCCTCATGTGACTAATAAGGCTAGGTTTGCGAACATATTCCATACCGCAGAGATTACACACAAACTTTTTGCACTCTGGAAATTTCCTCTCCTCCTCTTCCTCATAATCAGGCTTCTTTTCATTTTCATCCAATCTTCTTACTAGTCTGTGGCCTGTCCTGCAATCGTTATGCTCCTTGATGTGTAATTTGAGGTCGGCTCTGCAGGTATGTCTCTTCTGGCAGGTTCTGCAGACGTGCTGTTCATCTGCATCTTCAGTCCTGTGCAGCATCTTTGGTATATATTTTAAAGCTCTGCAAACACGTCCCACCCTTTCAGACTTTTCCATTTCACTTAACACGAGAACAGAATAATGTCGTCTGTCGGCGGTCTTTACTCTCTGCTCACACTCAGTGTCAGTCGGGCCATTCTTCAGATCCATTATCAGCAGCTTCATATTGATCTTATAACAGATAAAACATTTCAACACATGCAAATGGAAACCTGGAAACAGAAATTGAGACATTACTCAAAAACAGCTCTAAGGAAAATACAGGTGTCAGCTAAAGTGCAGAACCTGTCATGGAGAAACAGGGGGGTAGTTTTATATAACTTATATAAGAGACGGCTGGGATAGGCTCCAGCAGATCCCTGTGACCCCAAAGTAGGGAATAAGCGGGTATAGAACATGAATGAAGGAATGAAGGAATGAATGAAGGAATGAATAGTTCAGTATTTAGAGTAAAGTATTAGGTGGACACAAAAAAGTCTTAATAAACGTTGGTACAAGAAATGTTTTATTTTAGGTTTGTGGATAAACTGAACATGGGTTGAGGCACATATTGAACAACTTTTGGGGAATACAGACAAAATATCTGTTACAGTAAATGGCGATTTATTTTAATAAAGTTTAAGCCAAAAACATGGGTAAAATAGGTTTACACGTATAAAAAAATAAATTACCAGATAAGAACATTTTTGTTCTCGATTCATTTACGAGTCGATTCACACACCAAGCAAAACAGGTTCACAGTTTTTAATAGTTTTTTCAAGACAAAAGCATTTTTCGGAAAAAAAACCCCCCCAAACAGAGTTACGATGTAAAAGTATATTTAAAGCAGCCGATTAATCGTTTTACTAGAGTAAACTAACACATAATAATCTAAAATAACATCTTACAGTTTTGGTAACTCACCATGAGCGAGTTCTTCTTCAGAAAACACTCCGTGAGCGGAATCTACAAACATTTAAAGCATTTTCTTTTACTTAATTATTTCTTACAAGCACGTAGTTTAGATTTCAACGTTAATCGTATTGATTAATAACTTTTAATAGCTCATGATTTTAGAAACACAGGTTTTCCACGCGGAACTTGAGGTTCTACTACTTTGGCAGCTGGACAGCGGTGGGTTGTAGCAAGAGTCACGTGATTTAGACCGTAATTATTATAATAAAAGCTCAGGCTTAATAAAACGGTTATGTAAAAACTTTCCGAACCGTTTTGTACATATTTAACACTCTAGATCATCACTTATAGTGCTGTATTTAATAGCATGCATATCAGCGCTAACTTTATTCCGCAAATGAATCGAAACACTTGAATGAATCGTTTTGAATCGCAGTGATGAGCGAACTACGGAGCGAAATGAATCGACTCGGTGTTGAATTAGTTTTTAATTTTTTTGGAAACGTCTAGCAAAATAGATAAAAGGATACCGTATATCTTTTTTCTTTTTCTTTTTTTTTGTCAAAACATTTAATAGACTTTATATTTAACAATGCAGAAAAGCCTACGTGCTTCATTCAGCTGAACAACCTACTTACTTAAGAAATTCTTTATTTCTGGTGAATTAATAATTGAGAGCATGACCTTAGAGAGGACCAAAAAAAAGGAAAAAAATCCAAATATCTTGAAATTAACAAAAAATATTGAAAAAAATAATAATAAGTTACCTGTTAATTATTATTGACAGTAAACAAGCGCAGGGTTGCCAGATTGGAGCTACTATATGGGTATTTTTGGCCTGTAAATTCAGAAGTCGTCTTAATCCTAAAATTTCCATTTGACTTATTATTAAGCAGGAATGAAACCTTTATTTTATTTCAAACTTCTTATAAATTGGTGAAATATTTATTAGACTTTAAACCAAAAACCATATGATGAATTGCGAGTAAAATTTTATAATTATAACAGGAATCATCTGAAGTTTTCATTATTATTCTTAACCTGGACAATCGGCTAATAATTCTTACAGTTAATCTGCACTTAAAGCTAAATTTTAAATCACAAGTAAAGGAAAAAAAAGTATAAAATATCTGAGCAGAAACTCTTCACGTATTTGTCATTGCTACGCATTAGAAATTGAGCAATAATCTTTTTTTTTTTTTCTTATATAAAAAAATTGGTTTTTCAGTATTTACTGTAATCGGTATGTTTTATAAAACATTAACAAAAATTAATGTGTTTCTGATACAAAAACATTGACATCACAGATATTGGTTCTTAGATATTTCAGAATAATTGGCGACCAAAGTTTCGGATGCTGTGTGATGATTTAAATCAAGTGATTTTTTTTGCAGCCCGTGAGCGCTGACAGCGGGAACTGTTCATATGCAACGACAGGCTGAATTTATAGGGAAACATTTTTCCACAGAAGCTACAAGAAAAGGGTTTTTCTCCAGTGTGAATGCGTTTGTGTTTATTAAGAGTTCCAATGCGCTTAAAGCCGTGTCCGCATTCGGTGCATGTGTACGGCCGGTCATCCGAGTGGCACACTAAATGCTTTCTGAGGCAGCTATTGTTGTAGAAAGCCCTGAGACATATACTACAGACGTAAGGTCTCTCACCGGTGTGTGTGCGCAAATGGCTTAGGATGAAGGTCTTGCATGTGTAAACCTTCTCGCAGTGGTCGCAAGAGTACAGCTTCTTACTGCGATTGTTCTGCGATGTCCCTTTGTGTATTTTCATATGCTTCGATAACCAATCGCTGCGTCTGAAGCCCTTGTCGCAAACCTCACACTTGTACGGTGTTTCTCCAGTGTGGATCCTCATGTGAATAATGAGGCTACGGTTGCGGAGATATTCCATACCGCAGAGATTACACACAAACTTTTTTCTTTGTGAAAAATACCTTTTGCCGTTTAAACTCTGATCTGATGCCGTCTGTTCCTCTTCCTCATAATCAGGCTTCTTTTCATTTTCATCCAATCTTCTTACTAGTCTGTGGCCTGTCCTGCAATCGTTATGGTCCTTGATGTGTAATTTGAGGTCGGCTCTGCAGGTATGTCTCTTCTGGCAGGTTCTGCAGACGTGCTGTTCATCTGCATCTTCAGTCCTGTGCAGCATCTTTGGTATATATTTTAAAGCTCTGCAAACACGTCCCACCCTTTCAGACTTTTCCATTTCACTTAACACGAGAACAGAATAATGTCGTCTGTCGGCGGTCTCAGTGTCAGTCAAATCCATTATTCCCAGCTTAATATTTACTTTATCAGAAACCCTGTAAGAAAACGCTGGAACCTGAAATAGAACCCGAAATATAAACAGTTATAAACACTGTGTTATAAACAGTTCAGAGAAAGAAGTATAGTGTAAGTGTTCATAAAAATAAAAGTAAAAAGTAAGTGTTACCCAAATATAGTCTTCAGCCAAGTACAGAACCTCACACAAAAACCAATTAAAAGGTAGCTAGAGTTGCTTCCAAAATAATTTAACAAAGAAAAGTTTGGAAATATTTTTTTTTAAGAAAATATAACCATATAAACCGAGAGTTTCCATAAAACAATGCAGTAAAAAGCACTTAATAATGAGACATAAGTACCGGAAGTAACTGTAGAAACTCTTCAGTTGATCACTAGCTTTCAATATTTGTACAAAACAACTAACACGGCGATACTATTAACACAGTAAACCACTATATTATAATGTGGAATAGCATTTTAAAGCATTTACAGGCGTTTTTTTAACTCACCATTGGAACTGGCAGCAGTTTTTTTTTCCACTCCCAACAGAACCCTCCTCTGTAAGAGTCCCGCACTTTTTCTACCGTTTTACAAAGACACTCCCACTGTGCGGGGTTGATTACAACTGCTTAAAATACACCGCACTTTGTTACTTTTATACAAGTGATATTTTCGCTTTTTTTTTTAACTTTACCACCATGTAGTTTGGCTCTAAACGTTATTAACGAAACAACTTTTCTTTTTAGATTAAGAAAGGAACCTAAGATAAACGGAACTATCGACGCTCACCAGCTTTTCCAGTCGGACAGCAGTAGTTCGGACCAAGTTTCAAGTGAACTGTTATTATGAAAAACCTTGCTCTCAGTTTTTATTAATATCCAACTAGTTCTTATACAGAGAGTTTACAAAGTTAAAAATTAAAAAAAAATTAAATAAGATTAAAAAAACCCCACATTGTTAGCATACGATTGAAAGCTTGTCCGCTGAAGAATCGATTCACGAATTAATTTAAACAAATGAGTCGCTTTAAGTTCTTTCAGGCTCAATATTCAGAACCTGTATTCTTATTTAAAAATGTATAAATAACGCAGATAATTTAACATTTTATAACCTAAAATTATACTATTGAGTCAGGTGTATTTAACAATAAGGAGAATTTTCTGACATACAGGGTGTAACTGCATCGTAAAAAAATGTTTATTTGGGTTTTTTTTTTATTACTATTGATTTTTAATGCTGCACCTGCGGTATCAAAGAACCACGTCGAAGTTAACTTTATTTTTCTTATTTTTTTGTAAATAAAGTTTTAATTTATATTTATAAAAGGTTTATCTATCTGTACATACAAAGCGGTGGGCTTTTATTATTTGATTAAAAGACAAGTCAAAATTTGACACGTGCTTCACAATGCGGAAGAGCATACATGCTTCATACAGGAAGTACAGTTTACAACTGATTATTTAAGAAATCGTATATTTTTTTGGACAATGAACGATCGTGAGCTTGATCTTACTGAGGCCCAAAAAGCAACAAAGGCCAAATATCCAGCCATCAACAAGAAATATGAATGTAAGACAGGTCGCTTTCAATCGTTTCCAACTTTGCTGACGGGAAACACGATCCGGGTTGCCAGATCGTAGCAAATTTAGGTATTTGGGGGTCTGTACAAGTAATTTATGAAAGTGTAGGTAAAATTAAAAAAAAATAAATAAATGTTAGTGTGTAAGTGTTATGGATAGACTATGAGCAGTGGTTTTTGTTATTTAACACGGCGGAAAATAAGAAATGTAAATTAGTAAATTGCCCACACATATAAAACACGAAGGGGAACATAATACAGCTAAGTTCTAGGGTTTTTTTTGTTTGTTTGTTTGTTTGTTTATGCTAGTGTAATATTTTTAATTACGATTAATCATATCATATACTTGTTATTCCTTAAATCTTCTATCACAGCACAATGAACTTTTACCTCTCTGAATCGTTTCCAAACCATTCGACTCTTTGATTCGACTCTTTTGATGACTCGTATATAAAAGCTCCTGTTTGAATCAAACGCAGTCACAGCAAGTGTAAAATTCCAGACATGTTTTGTTTTGTTTTTGCTATTAACTGGACAAAATTTACCACAGGCTAGAGAACAGGAGGAAAATGATCCAATTGGGAGCTATAAGAGTCGGCTCATGTCGCCGAACCGAGTTAAATAGAGTCAAACATAAAGAGTCATCACTTTAAACGCCGTCTGTTTATTCTATTATGATGCTGTGGCATTAGAGGGGAAAAATAGATTAAAATAACAAGAGTAATGTTATTCTTTTTTTTAACATTAGTAGTGAATTTGAAGAGTATGGAGTTGTTAACTCTCCCTTAGTGCTCATGCTGAAAGTTATTTCTCAGTGGACCGGGAGGGGATTTGATTTACAGCCAACATGTGAAACATTTCATCCCAAATGGCTTAGATTACGTGTATAACTATGTGTGTAGGATTATATAACGATAAGCTAAGACGGCATTAGCTCATTTAAAAATTTTTGGTTGGCACAAAAGTTAAAATCATTTTATTTGGAATGTTGGTACAATCACATGGTCTTTTACACCTGTCACCTGAATACACCTGTCTATAGAATATCATTAATGTCATAACATCATTTATGTCCTACATTTTTGCACTAAAACTTCATGTGAAGGGTGAATATTGAATGTATATTTGTGTTTTCATGAGTTTTATTTTCTATTTATGGTTTTTTTTAGATTTGGATCACACTGCAGATGTCCAGTGAGTGAATATTTCCAAGCCTTTAACTTCTGTTAAATAATCAGGAATGATATAAAAAATTAATGAAAGACTTTTATTTTAACATTTGACAATACTATTGGCAATTTCTGTTTTATTAAATCTATTGAACAATGAAAAGCAGTTAAAAAAAACAGTAAAACTTCCTTTACTAAGAGTTAAAATATAATACTATTTTTGTGCACGTGTGTTTTAGGCTGCATTCTTGGGGTGACTCACTGGAGGAGGCGTTTGAGCAGTGTGCTATGGCCATGTTCGGCTATATGACCGATACGGAGACGGTAGAACCCATCGATACAATGGAAGTCGAATCAGAAGGTCAGAAATTGTGCGTCTTTGTAAGGATGTTCTCTGAGAAGTCAAAATTCAGGATCTTAATTCGCTATTAGCAAAGGGGTTGAAATTTAGATAGAAGCACTGAAATGTGCAGTGTTGAAAATGTCTAACTGTTGCTACGCTTACAGTGCATTTATATAGTCAAAGGTTTTGGGACACATAACCTTGACATTCATACTTGTTTTTTTTAACCTCTTATTTCAGATGTAGTCTCACTCTTTAATAAACTACACACCTTTGGATAGGATTTCCGCTTGATTGTGTCATGTGACTGTGTGGATTTGTATTAGTGAGATCAGACACTAATGTGTTCAGTATTAAGGGTCAGAATCAGGTCTCCGTGCAGGACACTTTTCTTCCACTCCAACCAGAACACAGTATGGAGTTCAGAGGTTTTGTGCACAGACACACTGTCATGCTGGAACAGTGTTTAAGTCTCATAGGTCCAGTGAAAAAAAAAAATATCAAAACACAAAAACAACTGTGTGCTTTGGACATTGTGGAACAGTTACAGGAAGACACATTTATGTTGGTGTGCTGGGAAGGTGCCCAAAAACATTAGGCCATATATTGAACATCTGAAAATCTCTTCATCTACACTCACTTCTTCCTGCAATATCATGTATTTCCCTAGATGGAACTAAAGACCTAAGCAAAACTAAGTTATATAGTCATATATAATATACAACCTGTACATTATTTGGCAGACGCTCTTATCCAGAGTGACTTACAATATTCCTTGTTATATAACTGAGCAATTGGGGGTTAAGGGCCTTGCTCAGGGGTCCAACGGTGGTGGCTTGCCGGAGCTGGGAATTGAACCCACAACCTTTGGGTTGGTAATCCAACACCTTAACCATGAGCCACCACCTCCCTGTACATAGCTGAAGAATTATATAAGTAAAATATAAATGATGTAAACCACCAGTACCAGAGTGCTGCTGTAATGTTTGATTAAGGAAGTGGCTCCTGAAGATGAGCCAGAATCTGTGTATATTTCTAAATATTTCTATTTAAGGTATGTGTATGTGAGAGAGAGAGAGAGAGAGAGCTTGCACAGAGGTCACTGGTCATGATAAATAACTTGGCATGTTCCTCCTCTGGGTGTTTCAGAGGTTGAATATGAATCACATGCAGCCATCATCATGATGACATGCCAAAGTTGCAGTGGTTAAGGTGTCAAGACCTGGGGTTCAATTCCCAGCACAACCAAGTGACCTCTGTTGAGCCCCGAACAAGGCCCTTAAACCCCATTTGTACAGTTAAACCCCAATTGTATTCAGCGGGATGAGAGCGTTTGCCAAATACTGTAAATGTAAATTAAGTCACTATTAGTATTAGCAGTGGTGGTAATAGCAATGGTTAAGTCACTGAGTTGCTGATCTGGAGACCTGGAAGACCTGGGTTCAAGCCCCACCACTGCCAACTGTTGATCTGAAGACCAGAAACACCTGGGTTCAAGCCCCACCACCGGGAAGCCAACCACTGTTTACATTCACATTTACAGCATTTAGCAGACGCTCTTGAATTGCGTACGCGTACAAGAAGTGCTTTGAGTCACATCAAAAACAGCTCAATACTGATAATAGTTCACAAAAAGGTGCAACAACAACAATAAAACCTGTTGAATAAAGTAAGGTTTCAAACGCCTCTTGAAGACAGCTAGTGAATCTGCTGTTCTGACATTGATGGGAAGTTCGTTCCACCATCTTGGTGCCAGAACAGAGAAAAGTCTTGAGGCAGACCTACCTCGTGTCCTAGGGGGTGGTGAAACAAGCCGAGCAGTGCTTGTGGATCTTAGAGAGCGTGGTGCAATGCTTGGAGTGATAAGTGTTTGTAGGTAGGAGGGTGCAGCTCCGTTTCTGGCTTTGTAGGCAAGCGTCAGTGTTTTGAATCTGATGCGCGCAGCTACTGGGAGCCAATGGAGGGAGCGCAGCAGTGGAGTGGTGTGTGAAAACTTTGGTAGGTTAAAAACAACACATGCAGCTGCATTCTGAATCATCTGCAGAGAGCGAATTGCAATCAGAGGTAGGCCAGCCAGGAGCGAGTTGCAGTAGTTTTCTAGTTTAGAAATTACAAGAGACTGCACAAGCAACTGGGTGGCCTGAGTGGTTAAGAAAGGTTGAACCCTCCGGATGTTATGCAGGATAAACCTGCAAGAACGTGTTATGTTGGCAACATGTAAGGAAAAGGATAATTGATTGTCCATAGTTACCCCCAGGTTGCGAGCACTGGTTGAAGGGAAGATCTGTGAATTGTCCAGGGTGATTGCAAGATCCTGGCATGGAGATGAGTCAGCTGGGATAAAAAGTAGTTCCGTTTTGCAAGGGTTGAGTTTCAGCTGGTGAGCAGCCATCCATGATGAAATGATTGTCAGGCAGAAACCAAGCAGGATCTTGTGGTTGACAGTGTCAAATGCAGCTGAAAGGTCGAGGAGTAACCCGTGATAGGAGTAACCCGTGATAGGAGTAACCCGTGATAGGAGTAACCCGTGTTCTCTTAAAAGATGTTGGTACCTGACCAGTAGATAAGGAGCTATTGATGATTGTAGAGATAAAAGGCAGAAGATCAAGAGAGAGGGTCTTGAGCATTGCCGAGGGGATTGAGTCCAGTGGACAGGTGGTAGGCTTGCAGGACAGGATGGCTTGTTGAACCTCATCTGATCCTAAGGTAGAGAAATGAGACAGTAAAGGAGAAGATAGGTCATGAGTGAAAATTGTAAGGTTACCTGAAGAGGTGGTGAAGGTCTTGCAGTTTTGCTTAGTCTTTTCGTCATAGAAGGAAGCAAAGTCCTCTGCAGGCAGAAAGGGGAGCTGGAGGTATGAGTAGTGATGAGAAGCTTTTGTGAAGCTTGCACGGGTCGTTAGCTGAAGCTTTTTTTTCTTGTAAAAGGTAGTCTTGGCAGAAGTCACATCCGAAGAGACCTTCGACAGAAGAGCATGGTAGGTGGCAAGTTGGGTGCTTGAGCAAGACCCTTAATCCTTCCTACACCAGGGGCACTGTATCATAGCTGACCCTGCGCTCTGACCCCCAACTTACTAAGATGGGATATGCAAAAAAAAAAAAAAAAAAAAAAAAAAAAGAATTTCACTCTGCTGTAAAAAGTATATGTGACAAAATAACGACATTTACATTAATCCACAGACAGTGTCACATGACTGTATGCTGTTCGTTAGCCTCCCACTCATAAAACAGCAGTATAAGTATCAGTATCAGTAAGTCGTCGTTCTAAAGAAAGATACATCTCTGGGGACGAGTACACACTGTGCTGGATTTTACAACAGAAAGACAGACAGGCTGCTGTAAAAAGACCAGCATGTGGCCAGATGGGATCTCTGTAAGCAGTTCTGATCTTCTGTTCAGTCTAAACCATAGGAATGTGGTGCACTTCCTGTTTTTAGCTTTAAAGCTCTAATCTAGTGAACAAGAACAAACGAGTCTGTGTTTTTGCAGGTGATGACCTGGAGTCACTGCTCTTTCATTTTTTAGATGATTGGCTGTTCAAGTTCAGCGCTGATGTGTTTTTCATCCCTCGGGTACTGATCTTTTTTTTTGTCATAATTTTCACGGATTATTTATAATTTTCACTAAAATAAATTATGTAACAAACTATTTACTAAGTAGAAATATATTATTACCCCTAAAACCATTATATTTTTAACAAAATTGAAAAACATATTCTGGAAATCCAGTCATAATGAAAAAAAATAGTATAAAATAATTATTAGTAAACCAACATTTATTTAATATTTATTAAACTTTTCCAGCCATCACAGCTGCCACAATGTTATTATTTATTCAATAATTTTATAAAGTGGCTGCTATTATTAGCAGTGATCCTGTTTTATCTTTTAATTTCGTTTTCCAGGAGGTGAAAGTGCTGCACATAGATCGGATGCGCTTCAGGATTCGCTCCATAGGGTGAGTTGAGTTGTCTTTTCAGGCGGTGATCTCAGCTCAGTGTGGACGAATGAATAGATTTGTTGTTTTTCTCCTTTTCCTGCACAATGCACTCTTTTTAGCGTAGCTAGAAGTGATGACAGAGAGTTCCTGGCATAATTCACGGCAGTGCATATTGGATTTATCTCCTGTGTCACTGAATACACATAAAAACACCCACTTTCTAGATTTCCCAGAAAGTAGAAAAAGATGAAAATAATTCTAGTAAGTCATAATGAGTAATCCTAGTATTAGCTGTAGTTAGTTTTAATAAAGCACGTCGCTTGTTCTAGTTCAGGGAACACATACCAACAGCGTTTGCTGAGGAAGAAATGTTCGGTCACTGTGATAGAAAGTAGAAAATGAATGTGACGCCTACAGGAATTACACGGACTGGTTAAGCTTTAAAAAAACTAAAGTTGAACAGTCATTACTTGCATATAGTCTACAAAATATGAAAGCCACAAAATCCTCTACTGCAAGTATACTGCATCAATACGTATTTCTATTGGTAGTCATAGTGAGAAAATGGTAGACTTTAAACTTCTCTATGCCTGGATCATAATCCAAGTACTTTATTTTTTAAGTAATATTGAGAATATGTGACCACAAGTAAACAGCCGTTAGTTATATATTAGTAAAAATTGAATAAAACGAAAAATGTCTAGAATTTAATTTCTATGGGGGTAAAACAGCTAAAATATGCCAAAATAAATATGTCCTAAAACAGTCCTTATATTTTGCCTTTGCTTTCAGAGTCTAGCCAGAATAATACAGCTGTTGTTTTCAATAGGCAGTGTAGGAAATATAACTTTGGAAATGTAATAGGTTACAGATTACAAATCACCCTGTATAAAATGAAACAACTAGTGTAACATTTCAGTTACAGTGCCATGAAAAGTATTTATACCCATGAAACATTTTCACATTTTGTCACTTTACAACCACAAACTTGAATGAGATTTTATGTAATAGACCAGCACAAAGTAGCACATAATCGTGAAGTGAAACGAAAATGATATATGGTTTTCAAAATTTTAAGCACATCAAAATCTGCCCCCCCCTGCACTTTATTACCCCTAAATAAAACCCAGTGCAAGTCACCTAAGTAGTTTTAATTAATAAGAGTAATAAGTGTCCACCTGTGTGTAATTTAGTCTCAGTATAAATACACCTGTTTTGTGAAGGCCTTGGTGTTTTCTTAAAGAACACTAGTGAACAAACAGCTTCATGAAGACCAAGAAACTCCCCAGACAGGGATAAAGTTGTAAAGGGTTTAAAGCATGGTTATAAAAAAATATTCCAAGCTTTGAACATCTCATGGAGCACTGTTTAATCCATCATCCAAAAATGGAAAAAGTATGCCACAATTGCAAACCTAATAATAATAATAATAAAAATAATGGGCCGAAATTTCAGTCTTTACATGTGCAAAGCTAGTAGAGACATACCCCAAAAAACATACAGCTGTAATTGCAGCGAAAGGTAGCTCTACAAAGTATTGGTGCAGGGGGGGCTGAATACAATTATGTGCTACTTTGTGTTATTCTATTACATAAAATCTCAATAAAATACATTTAATATGTGGTTGTAAGGTGACAAAATGTGACAAAGTTTAAGGCACTGCACTTTATAAAAGGAAAGTAATTGATTACTTTTTGGTTACTTTTTAAGTTTCGAACATATTTTTAACTAAATCATTTTTAAACATTGATACAGGGAGGCAGGGTTAATCTTACTCTCCGACAGGGTTTTGTAGCCTAAAACTTTTAGGGGCAATTGGGATTTTTGTAATTGGCAGATGTTGTGAAAAGCAAATTCAAACCAATCAATGCAATGCAAATCAAAAACTGGCAAAGCAACATAATTAATAATATTCAATATACTCATTTGTTATTAAATTACTGTTTATTATTAAATTACTCACATTTATTTTGTAATTGAATTACGTAACACAGTTACATGTAACTCCCTTTCATTGCCAGTAACTCACAGATGTGGTGCTGTAAGTACACAGGAATCTCACCGTCAAACAGAAAGCCAGCAACTGCTAAACAAATGTGGGAAGTTTCCTTTAGCCTATTCCTCTGGTGTGGGGAGTAAAGTTTTTATAAAGAACTCTAAACAAAGCTTTTCCTTTCTAAGGAAGGGTTTTACTCATAATCCTCTTGGTGAAGAAGATTGGCCATATTCTCAAACTATTTCAATTTAATTATCGATTTTCGGCCAAGAAGAATGAGGCTTATCGCCAAAAAGCTTTTAAATTCTGTGGCTTGTGGGTTGAGTTAACAAATTAGCATGTGACTCTTAATATTTTTAACGACTTAGACACTTTTGCTTTATCTCAGTCCCACCACGGTTTACTGACTAATTACATCTTGTAAATATTTCTTCAGCTACCCTAACCTTTTTTTATTTATTATCTACAGAACAGAATGTTTGCAAAAAGGCAGAAATCTTAATTTCTAATTTATTAATCCAGCCTTATAGCAGAACATCTTTTGTGTCTTTGTCAATTTCTGAATCCGATCTGTGTACATATTTGTATCAGGTACCAGGTTTCCTCCCTACACAGAGATAAACTAAATTCCCCACTCCACCATCCCTGCTCAACATAGCAATTCCAGGTTCGTAATAACAAATGTTGGCCAGACGTTTTCCGTCCTCCCGCACAGTCCACAAACTTCGCCCAAGCTTCGATTTACTGGATGTTTTGGTCTGTATAGCTTTCGGGAGTAGAAGTAGTTCTTCCTTGACATTCCTGGCCTTCTCATTTATTGTGGCTTACTGGCTTGATAGGCACTATGTTTGATTGTTAAATAGCGCATGTATCGTCAGTGTCCCCACCCTTGTTGTGTTGTGTGTTTTGGTGAAAAATAAATAAACAGTCTTGGTGGTGTCCCAAAAATGGCCTGTTGGTTCCATCAGAAAGTTGATCATTGACCAATATTATTTTGGTTCCATGCACAACTGTGAGCAATGGTTTGTTCAAATCGAGCATCATTGCCAGCCTGGTTTATATTAAAACTTTTGATCGAATGCCCTTTAGTATGAATCATTTGACTGGCTTTTTGTATAAAGATCAAATTATTTCTTGCATAAGGAGCCGACAAGATGGTCAACTGTAACAACATTTATACACTTCTCCATTATTTTTACTTGATGAAAGTCAAACGGACTCTTGTGCCAACATCAGTCTGAGCCTGTTACCAAGTAGAATTCATTTTGAATACCTTCATAAAGGTTTATTTCTTAAATTCTTTAACTTTTTGTCATGCAGTTGGGGGGAGGAGTTCAACCTGGTGAAACACCCACAAGTGAGTAACTTCTTTATAAGAACATACAGGCATTTTGACACATGACCTGGATCTTTCCACCACTTAATACATTTTAACTTCTAACCAGAACTGAAGTAAGCCATAGGTCAGCTACTTTGTCTGAAGTTACAATGTCCCCTTTAAATAGTTAAAGTTTTTCTTTTGTCTGTTCTATTTCCCATCGAGTCAACATTTGCAAATGTCTATAAAAAAATCTTTTTTTCCAGGGCACAGAAGTGAAAGCTATCACCTACTCAGCTATGCAGATAGCCGATAAAGAGAAGCCGGAGATATTTGTCATTGTGGATATATGAGAAGGGCGACGTTTTCTTATAAACCCATGTGTAGTTTTGCTGCTGTATAAAATCAAAGAGAAAAACAAATTCCTTTTTTTTTTTTTACAGAAAATCTACAGAAATTAATTCATTATAAAATGACGACACAAAGAAAAATGTGTCCTGACTACTATGTATGTAAGCACGACAATTTAAGATGTCTATAAAAACAGATTTTGTTGTTTAAAATGTACAGCTTTTTATTTTGTAAGTTGAACAGACAATGCTATGGTGGACACTACTACTCTTATTACTACAATATCGTGTGTTTATTCGTCAAACACATTTGGATAAATGGAGAAGAAATATAAATAAAGGTGTTTGTAATGTATGAAACTGTCCGTTTGGGGTTGTTGACATGGTTTGTGTTTACACAGCTTGATACAGAGCTCGCAATGGGCGTATAATTAAAGGTTCGATACTGTGAGACTGTTTAGACACGGCTTCTCAAACTGAGCTTATAATTGTGTTAGACGGAACTCTTGACTACACACATCGTACACACTAAATAGAAATAAATATTAAAGAACTATTTATTTACAGAATATTCACAATTTTTTTTTAATCGGTCACCGAACTGTGGGATTGTTTGTGAGCATTCTATAAGATACACACAGTCTAGATTACAAGTGTATGTGGTCTTCACCAACTACTAAAAATAAGAAATGCCATGGAACATGGTCATTTTTCGCTCAAGAAAGTAAGCAAACACTAAGAAACTGCTGTGAAAAATAAGTACACCCCTTTGTATTCAGCTCCAAGGATCAGTCACATCATTTTATTTATGTCTATCAGCAACAGGAACTGCTTGTTAAAAAGCTCATTTTTCATCTTGATAAGTTTGTTTTGTTATTAAGTATCTGATCTATTTTGTTGTTGTGTTTTCTGTAAATTTTGGTCGACATTTTAAATTATGCCTCCAACATAACAGATGTAAAATAAAGCAATTTAAACTCACTGTTGCAGAGATGTCAAGCTGACAGATGCAGCCATGTTTTTGGGCATTGTGTTAGCAAAAAAAAATACACAGAACAAAAAATTGGACTAAAAAAAAAAAAAAAAAAAAAGAGAATAAGAGACAGGTGTTGGCGTAGGTCACATGACATGCAGGGACTGTTGGGTAATGTTGTCCAGGTTTTATTTGACTCAACAACAACTGAAAATTCAGATCTATTAAGTGATCCTAATCATTTCTTAGCGCATGTAGACATGTTAATAAGTATAAAATGAATAAAATTAAAAATGTAACAAAATAATTAATACACGTTCAGGGAAACAGATACGTACCACAGTTTTCATTTAGCAGAGATGACAAAATAAGCAGCACAGACATTAATACAGCCACGACATGTGAAGATTTAATGATTGAGGTATAACGTCAGGCAAAATCATTGTAAATGGACACCAAGTTTGTTCTTGGCTTTGATATTAGCTCGACTGCAGACGCACGATTTGTTTCATTTACCATATGAAACTTTGAACAAACTTTTAGAGAATTATCTAAAGAAATTATTGTCCGCCGTCCTTTTTTTAACCTAAAGTAAAGAGTGTAAAAGTGTAGAACTAAAGAAACGAAAGAAACGCCGACTTTAAAACTGTTAAACACAGCGAGCTTTCAATACATAGACTAAAGTATAACACATAGTTAAAGTATAAGATTAAACACTATATAATGTCTTAATACTGCTCATTAGTTTGTTTTAGGTTTGCTTTAAATAGGTAGCAGGTGCCTACAGAAAAACTGGGCTATTTGGAGGACAGCCATTCGCCCCCTTCATTCATAACATAATAAACGCAATAAACTAATCAGATCTTTAAACTATTAGAGTTTAACCCTTTGAGCCTAAACACTTACCAACATTGCCCGAAATCCACCAGTGACAAATACTACGACTACAAAAAATATTTTGAAAAACGATTTGAAAAATAGTCAACTACAGCAGCAAGTAGCAAATCTTCATCGCATCGAGTATCAGAACTCACATACGCACATACACTACCACCAGAAATGTAATAATAATAATACAAACACTAACTAACTTCTTTTGCATACCAGGATTCACTCTTGTGCACAATAAGTTCATGATCTTAAAGGTGCAAGCAGTTCTCAGTTTCACAAGGCCTCCAGATGTTTCGATTATCTCACTAAACAGTAACTAAAAGCTTGTAACTGACGGTATGTAAGCTGAATGTTCTGGGAATGTTGGCGCTGATAAGAATTTGTTTCGTAGGAAAACTGGAAGAAGCTGCTTGGTAATATGAAATAAGTACAGCCTGAATACTGTGCTGCAGGAGGTTTACACACACCGTTAGAAGAAAAAAAACAAAAACAAACAAAACAAACAGAAACTGATCATTTTATGCTGCTGCTGCTGCTGCAAAAAAAAAAAAAATTACATAAATATTAGTAGCTAAAGTGCATGTGATCCTAAACCCCGTTTCTCAAGAAAGCATACAAAAGAAGCAAAACATCTTTTTCTCCATTTTTGATAGAAGTCATTACATTTTTTAAATGAAGTTGATCAAATCCATGGGCGTAAATTATTTCAGTTCGTTTCTTGTCTTGCGGTAGTAAATCCAGATAAAAATCGCTGCGGTCAAGAAGAGAAGTAAAGACACGACCGCAAGTGCAATAACTTCCTTGAAGCAGGAGTTTTTCTCACCTAGAAGGGAAGAACAGAAAATAGGCAGCAGAAATTAAGATCAAATTTTCTTCTTTATTCACAAAAAGAAAATTACATTTTAGCGGACGCCATGATTCAGAGCGACTTCCTGTATCTCTCCCTGTTTTTCAACAGGGCCTGGCTCAGGGGTACACCAGTGGAAGCTTGGTGGTCATGGGATTTGAAATCATGATCCAACAACTAAACCACTTTTCAAAATCAAAATTATTAAAATCAGAAATAAGGAATAAGAAAAAAAAAACATTTTCTATTTAATTATTCAACACTAACGTGTAACGTTGGAAGTGGTGGCTCATGGTTAAGGTGTTGGACTACCAACCAGGAGATTGTGGGTTCGATGGCCCCTGAGCAATGCCTCTAACCCCTAATTGCTCAGTTGTATTAAAAAAAAAAAGATATAAGATATCAACAGCCAGAGAATTCAGGTTATAAGTAGTCGTTTCCTCACAAGGCTTTCTTGTTTCTAACTTAAAGTAAATAGCAGGAGAAGAAAAATTCAGCTTTAAACAGAATCAACAGACTGCTTAGCATAAACTCGCATCAAATATCACAACCCACTTTTGTTGGTAGCCTTTTTAACCCTGTATTACACAGACAAACACTAGAAATGATGTGAAAACTGACAGCTTATCTGACAGCAGCTCAACCCAGAAGTCTCAATAAAAGAGTGGCTTTCAAGATACAGAGCTGATGCACGAGTTGTAGTTTTGTAGGGCTCCAACCAGACCAGCCCATAAAAGGCTTTTTCAGCTATTGGCATGTTAGTGTTTCTATTCCCATCAGATCATTATAACTATTAATAATCCATATGAAATGTATCAGAATCTTTTAAAAACACATGATTACTTCTACACGCTTCTTACCAGAGTAGCTGATGTGCCGCTGTACGTACTGATGCAGCATCTGGTTTCCGAGAATAAAGGTCAAGTTGAGTGGAGTGTTCGGGCCGGTGTAACTGCTTTGAATATGGTAAAGTCCCTCCTCGTCGTTTAATACCGCAGACGTCTGTACGTGATTCCCGAGTTGTTCTCCTGTCCATTTCACCTCGGGCTCGGGGTATCCCTCGGTCTCGTATTGCAACAAAATCTCAGAGGAATTGACTTTGATAGTCAGCCTCGGCTCAGTGTAGAGAGCTGCGTAAACAAATTAAATTCTTTGTAAAGTAATTATTTGTTTACCTGAATGAAGCAAAAACACTTTAATGACAGTGCTGTCTGTTTTTGATATATTTTTAAACTTTATTATTTTTAGACTTTTTTATTAATTTTTATTGATATTTCAATAAAATTTTTTCAATGACAGAAAAATAACAGGATTTGCAGTGTTAAAAGAGAAGAAAAAAAACAGCTTGTTCAGTTCGGTGACAAAAAATAAATAAATAAATAAACATCGGTTCTGCAAATCAGCTATTGGCCACATAAACATGCCACGAACAGGACTATGGGCCTATCTAAGTACAGACTCGATTAAACTAGACAGCTGAGGATCAGAGAAATGCCCTGGGCTCTTTTTCCATTCTTTACCTGCCTATTTTTGATGTCTCTGTGCCCACTGTAGCTTCAAATCTCCAGATTCTTAAAAACACAAGATCTACTTTCTGTATGCAAAATCATAACAGTTTAATAATAAACCTGTGTTTACCTCCATAGTTCAGTCTTAACTCTGCGTTGTCCGTTCCCTGGTTGGTGCTGACGGTGCAAAGGTAACGTCCCGCATCGTTCAATCCAAAATGATCGATTTTTAATGAAGCGTTTCCTTTACTGAGCTCGGTCACAAACAGCGCTGTACGATTATCGTACGCAAAGTCCTGCTTATCCAGTTGATCCTGACTAAAATAGAAGCTGTGGACCACTTGGTTATTCTCCTGGCGCTGCCATGTCACCACCAACTGAGAAAAATCAGAGTTTTGTCCCAAGTCAGGGGAGAACTCACAGCCCAGGACGACAGAGGATCCTCGAGCTGCTGTCAAATTCTCTGCCGGAACCGTGACTTTGAAAGAGTCTAAGAAGATAAAATGAATTAAATTCGGTTGGGAAAGTGAAATCGACTGAGTTTTGAGCACTAAAATCTCTGTAATATTTTGTAGTATGACTGTAACGCGGGACACAGCACTAATATACAGTTCTTAACATTCAGTCACTATGTGCAGCGACATGGAGAGTTGTATTCTATTTCGAATCAGTTTAAAAGTCACTCCGTGTAAACACCTTAATCAGAATATAAATGTCCAAACCGACTGAAATTCTCTTCAGCAGTAGGATGAGATACCTTTCTGGCTGTATTTTAAGTGTTTGGCTGGTCTTGACATAAAAAATGAACGGCATGTCCTTAAAAAAAAGTCTTCTTTTCATGCCAGGTTGCTAAATTTCATTTCATAAAGCTTTTGCTTTTTAGAGAAAAGGAGACCACAATTATGCCGACGTCTTATGTTAACAGTCTCTTTCAATTGAAATAATTACAATCTTGATTAAAAAAAAGTATGCGTGTAAACAGGGCTAATGAAAACTTCAATACCACACACACACACACACACACACACACTCAGGTTTCACCGTTGCTGCCGGGCAAATACTGTAGAACAGCAACTTACCTCAGAACTTCGTTTAGATTTTATATAGTTCATTTGGGGCTAAATTAAAATTGCAGTTTTGCCTTAAATTATTATGCAAATGTAATAATGTTTAATTCTGTTTACAATGATTTCATTTGCAAACAGCAAACTGCAATTAAAGAAAATCCAAACATCTAAACAGAAAACATATCCCAATGTGGTCAATATGAGAATTATTAGAATATTTTCACCAGAAACCTGTCTATTAAATCTTTAAATTACAATTAGGTTTTTACAGGTCATGTAAAGATATGAACAAGAACTGAAATTAGAGTAAAGTTTAACCATTATAAAAAATTGCATGTAGAAAAAAGTGATGATAAATAAAAGGGGAAATGTAATAGAAGAAGAAATTATGGCAATAATGACTTTTTTTTGTGATTTTAGATCTTATAATATAATGTGAATAAATGATAAACTTCTTTTTTCGATTAACAGGCAAAAAAAAAAAAAAAAAAAAAAAGATAATGTGTAAACGAGTCCTTTAACGATCCTTGTGCTACTTAATGTGTTTATTTATCTCATTATAAACAAGTCTGAGGTTTTCTTCTCTATTATTTGTAAAATGTGGTTCTTACCCGCGTACGAACACAGGAAAATGATGAGGAAAATGCCGCCGTGCTGTAAGGAGCACTTTCGGATTTCTTTTCCGTGATGTCGAACTTTCTGCATAACGGTTTCGAGTTCAGTCTGCACGAGTCGAAAGAAACCGGAGTAAACAAGAACTGGAGCCTGCTTCTTTAAAAAGTCTCTCTTACCCCCTCCGGGTACCCCCTCCCTTACGTCATTTTTTAACTCTCCAGCACATTATTGTATCACTGCGCGAATAAATGCGTGGACGTGATTCGGCTTAGTCAACAGGCTCGGACAGTCACATTAGGTTATACTTAAGCTAACTACCTCCTAAAGGTCTTGGTAGCGAAGAAAGCTACATTTTTAACAATAAGAAAAATATATAGCGCAGATTAATAATAAAATAAAATGTGTTCATTGTGCTATTACACTGTTACTTATATTATTTAGTAAAAAAAACGTATGTGCCAGGAACTATTTGTTGACTATTGAAAAGCATTTTTTTTGTGATTAGAGGGTAAAGAACTGAACCTCCCACTTTTGTTGATTATGGCGAATCAATATTGTTTTTATATTTTGGGCCTCAACTGATTGGTCCGTTCCCAATGCGCTTCATTCCCGCTAAACTGGATGTGACGTAAGTGATGCCTTTAGTTGTTTTCCTTTTAGACGTGATTAGTATTACAGCCTTCATCTAACTCCGATTCATATAAACGGCTGAATTATTTAAATAACATTGATTCCTTAATTATTGTTACAAACCCACATTACATTAAATTTCATTGATTACATTCAAATTTATTAACAATTAAATTTAATATTAACATTTTCAATATTTTGGCTAGCAGTAAAGACATGTCATCATCGGATTACAGTCGTGCATTACTAATCTTTTAATTATTTGGTCTGGCTCTTTAGTAAACACCACTGAAACGTGGTCATGTAGTGTATGAGGTGTATTCCTGGCTCAGCCAGTCAAGGCAGACACCTTTATTTACTGAGTATATTTGGAGTTAAGGGTCTTGCTCAGTAGCCCATTACCGGAAACTTGGTGGTGCTGGAAATCAATCCTCAACCCAACATTCTTTATAAACAAGAAACATTTCGACAAAAAAAATTCAGGTTGTAACATTTCTAGTCGAATGTGGGCCTACAAAGCAGGCGTACTTAAAATTTAGGAATCTCAACACAAGGTGTTTATACTGTCTGATACTTTAATCAGCACATTTACAGACTGGAGAATGAGTTGTTATGGTTACAGTGAGCACTTTGTGTAAACATCTTTGGTTTTCTTTTGTAACCACACAAATGAATGTCCTGGTAGTAAAAAAAAAAACATGTGGAAGCAGACTTGAGGTCAAATTAGGCAGGGTGTGCCATAGCAATGACCAATTTTATTATGACCAGCAACCCCATGTCATGCAACAAACAAATCAGTGTCAAATTACAATGGCATGCTTTTCCACGTTTAAGGGAAATGTCGCATAAACTCAACAGTGATCCCATATTTTAACTCACATTTTAAGTACAGAAACAAAGTGGGTTTGATAATAAAGGCTCAAGAGCTAATTAGACTTTGCAATGCCTTTTGATCTTGGATCACTAACTTAGAAGTACCCAGGAAATTGGTGGGGTGTATTTTTGTAGCTCGTTTTTTTTCCCCCTAGTCAGACATTATAACCACCAGAATTTCAACAAACACATCTAGAAATATTCTTTAGCTGCGAGCAGCTATTTTTACAAGTGTTTAAACAAGCAAAACAATTGGAAATGTGATGGTTTTGCTCTTTATTTTAAGGAACTGAGGACAGAAATAGATTCAAACCGAGTTCATGTAAGATCAGCTAAATATAGTCTTCATGAAAGCCAATACAACTAAAAGGTGTAATACAGTATGTGCATAGACAATAATCATGATGGAGAAATATAGGTTTTATTCCTAGCATTTGGCAGAATCCTTTATACAGTGACTTGCATGTAAATTTTCCTACCCCAGTGGGCACTAAAAAGGGGTTAGGGGCCTTGTTTGGGAGCCCAGGAGTGGCAGAATTATTTACTGGTGCTGGGTATTAAATCCACCAGCTTTAAAAATCAATCAGTTACCAAAATTGCAATCCATAAAGTTCAAGCCTTCTTTTAGTTTATTTTGAATATATATGGATGCTCAAAATTCTCTTACAACTACAGCTGTTAACCAAATAAACCTTTTCAAACGTAAGCAGCTTTTCTAAACAAAACTATTTAGCAATCTTTTCTCAAGAAGTAAATTCTGACACTCCCAGAATAGCTCATGGTACTTTAGGTTACAACTGACCTCGACCATCTTAGCTGGAATAAAAGCTTTGCTTCTTAACTAACGGGAAAGTGAAGTGGCACTGGTCAAAGTATGTGCCAGTAAGAAGTGGGAGGACACCATTAGTGACCGAATGTGTGGTGGCAGCAGTGGGAGTGATTAGAGAGGGAGAGTTACATGCTGGGAATTTAGCAGACGAATGTAAAATGCTTGGCAAGGATTGAGAGCACTTGGTTGATTTTTTTTTTTTTTCATTATTTATTCACCATCTGTACTTAAAAAATACATTCATTTAAAAAAGTTGAATTGGTAATGATAAAACAGTAGACCAAAAGCATTTAAAAAGTATCTTTACAAAAAATATATATTGAATTATTCTTGTAGAAGTTAAAAATGTATTTGGGTAAAAAAAAAAAAATTGCAAAAACTCCTCTTGATGTTGCTTAAAAAGACAGCTGAAAAACCTGCACACAAAAGAGACCAATTTAACACGTCTGATTGAGCTAAATTGTTAGAATATTACCACAACGTTCTAAAGTAAACCTACTTTCAGAAGCCATCAGCAGAACTTGGTCAGATTAGCTAGCAGTCGTCAGATCAGGTCAGCGTCTGTGTGATGAACAGAAATAGAAAAGTGACTACAGGGAACAGAACACAGATCTACAGAATTAGACCAAGCTATGCAACTTGAGCAGGTTAAAATACTGGCAATACTTTTGATCTATTTTTAGAGAAAATACGAATTATTTAACAAAAAAAAAAAAAGCTCATTTAACGTTAACTTATTTTACTTTTAAAGTTCTATTTTTGATAAGTTAAACAGTTTTTTAAAATGTTTTAGAGCAAGAGTTGCATGTAGTAACTTTTTAAATGCTACCTCTACATTTTGAACGTTTTTCTTATTTTTTTTTTTTTTTTTTTTTTTAAGCAAAACAAAGTGGTGTTAAAAAAGATATTTAGGGCAGATGTTACCTTTTTGTAGCGCTTCCTAAGCCACCTTTTTTGTAGCACCTCCTTCCCGATTTTTGTTCTTTATTTTTTCAGCCCAACCAAAGTCACACAAGCCTGCAAGTTTGCAATCTTCTTCACACTACACATCATTTATCCGAGTACCATGTTGGTCACAAGATGAAGGGGGATTTTTTTTTTTTTTAAGAACTTTATACATTTTGATGCACAAGCCCAAAAAGGCCCAAAGCCTAACATCTTGTTATTGGGGCTCGTTCGTGTAACTTCATTCATACGTTACCTTCTTTAAACGAGGTATTTATTTTAGTGACCACTTGGCAGGACTCGCACCTCATGATCCTTTTCGATAAAAGAAAGAGATTGAATGAGCAGTACGTTTTTATAAACATCAACACTTTCCCGGGAGCGCTGGTGCAGCTTTCCAGCTGAAGAACTTCAAACGAAGTTACCCGTTTGACTGTATTGTGTATAAATCATTGAAGTAAATTAAGTAACATTTATTTAAGAACAGGAAAAAGTTTGGGGTTTTTTGGTCTAAGGTTTTCCGTAAAACAAACTGGACAGTGAATAATTTTAATAAGAAGAAACTTATTACGTGGAGTCTAATTAGCAACGGTTTATACACAATATTTTTAACAGCCACTGAACAAACGAAGGACATCGAAGTTGTATTATCTTAGCATGCAGGTTTGGCTAACAAAAACTAGTTAGTAAATGGCATTTATATACTGACAGCTTAAAGAAAAGCAAAAAAAAAATAATAATAATACCAGGTTTTGTTAGCTGGGAAACAAAGCTGCGCTTTATTGACTGAAACTACAAAAAGACATGATTATTTTCCTATTTAGGCAATAAACACAAGTGTATTTGTGAAAAGCAGAACTACAGACAGCAAAAATAAAAACTATTAAACTTATATACATATTTTTAGACTGGCCACTTTTTTACATTACAAAAAAGGAGAAACTTTATAACCAACGGAATTTGAATTTTATTTTATTTTTCTTTTGAACAAAATACTTCGCCTGAAACGGAACATTTTATTTCTACACAAGAAAATGTCAATCACTTAAATTTCTACAGCCGTCAGTTTATGGTTGGTGTTTAGTGTTGGGTTTGTACAGCGACTTTTAAACACTTTCCTACTTTGTTTTAAACTTTTTGGTAGGATTTTTTTTTTTTTTTTTTTTTTAGAAAATCATAACATTTAAAAGCGAGCCACTTTTTTTGCAGGCAGATCAAAGACTCCTACTTTTAGCCACAAAATTCAGACCAAAACTATTAATAATAAATCAAGCGTACTGCACAAGCCAACAATGCAAGAAAGAAAGCGCTAAAACAAAATTCCAAATAAGAAAATCCTTTGTTACTACAAAAATAACATTTAAAATAAGAAACGGAAAAACACGAGTCAAAAAAAAAAAAATATCTAAAAATTACTTTGAGCTGTTAAAAGGAGTTACAACTGGAGGCGGTTGCCCAGGCAACCCGAATGAGTGAAGCGTCTCAGAATCGGCCATACGGGTGCTCGCGATAGTTTCCTTTATTCTGTCGGGCAGGAGGAGCTTTTCCTCCGCCGCTTCCCCAAGCGGCGCCTTCCCAATCATCCTCAGCTAGAGAAAAACAAATAAAAAAAATCCCATGAAAACACTGAGCTGTATGGGGTTTTATTAATATTAAGTGAAATCCAAGAGTTAGTGGTGGAAGATTTTTAACGACGGGACCTTAACATACTCGGTATTTCCAAAAAACGATTTGCTACCCTAAGAACTCCCACTGAGATCAAGCGTCTAACACCATAAACGCGTAGCGTGATGTTTAAACAGTGCTCATTAGTGTAATCACAGAAATACACTGGGTGTCACGCAACAGTTTTGTTCTTGTGACATGGATAAATGAACAGATGTTATCAGTGTGGTACGACTAGTTTACTTACCATATGATTCATAGTTCTCCTGTGTCTCCCCATGTCCGTAGTCATAGTATTCAGTTTCTCTATGCCCATAAAAAATGGAAATAGGTTATTTAGTGTCAACCAATCAAATATTAACCGAGTTAAACTGTACCTACCCCTGTGGAGCCTGCTGGCTGTAATAGCTCTCATAACCTTCATATGGAGTTTCGGCGTAACTCTCGTCATACGACTAAAAGAAAAATTAGGTTTTGTTTAATAAGGGTTAGTTTCATTACAGCATGTCTGTCAAAAAAAAGAAAACTTCAGATTGGGCAAAAACAAACAGCATTATATATTTTAGTGTTGCTGGGTTTCTTTCTGTTCAGGTTGTTGCGACAGGTTTATAACCTCCTATAAATTGCAACATGGCCTGTACTTTACCAACATGTAGGGCTTTGACTGAATTGGCTTGCAACTCACATATTCCTCGTATGACTCGGGTGCTTGGTGCTGCTGATGAGAGAGCGCAGGAGCAGGTGCCATCCTCTGTGCCGCAGTTGGGGGTCTGGATCGTCCTGCAGCTCCTCCGCGGTTAGAGGAAGCAGAAGGATGTCCGCCCCGACCTGCGGGGGCTCCTCGGGCTGCTGCACCTCTTCCTGGGCCTCCTCTGGGGGCACCACCACGAGGAGCACCACCTCGAGGCGGCATGCCACGGCCCCTAAATGGAAACAAAATAATCAGCCTGGAGTTAAAATATGCTTCTAACCATGCGTTAATTTATTAAAAGATAAACATTCTGCTATTAAAATACTGAAATGTTACTTCACCTAGCTCCAGGCATAGGAAGTGGCGGGCCACCACGTCCCCGACCAGGGCCTCCACGTCCCCGTGTGGGAGCATCCCCAGCACCGTTCAGATAGCCAGCGTCCATGAAAGGATCCTGGTGCATTTCATCCATGTTGTCCACCTAAAACAGTACAAAAAGCGAGTTAACAGTATGAATGAAAAATGAATCTGCTTCCTTCAGAATGTAAGCTAATTAAACTAAAAAAAAAAAAGCCTACTCCTCTAAGACGATCAGGTAGACTGTCATACACCAACAACTCAATCTACAATGTCTGGTTCCAAACAATCTGTTATATATGAGGGGTGGGAATCTTTAGGTATTTTACGATCTGATCCGATTTTGGAAGTCACAATTCGATTGCAAAAATCGACTCAGTCTACACTTTTTTTCTGCGGTCTAAATACATCTGTTTACATCTTTACATTTTAACCTGAATTGAATTTTCTATGCTTTTTCTTTATAGTTAGATTTTCTGTATGTCGTTATCATCCATCTTTAAAAAATGATTTGGTTTTATACATTTTCTTTTATTAACAATTAAAAGTTGTAAACAGAATAAGCAAGCGCTGAATGAAACATCAAACCATCAGATTATTATAATTATGAGGCATGCTGTACCTCGGCTCAAGCACATGTAACGGCGTGTGAAACTTTAGGATATCCACGACGGAGAACGGGCACAAATCCTTGGCAATAAAAACTTGCCCAAAAATGGATTTTAAAGTTGATGTCCATATTTGGCAAATTAAGCAAAACCGCTAGCATACGTATGCGCATCAGTCAAAGCTTATTTAACTGACTCAACTGTTAATTTTGCCTCAGTGTTCATTCTGTGGGTGGCAGTCAATGCATTTTTCCCTCGGGACTTGCTGTAACTTGGTGAGAGTGCAATGAGCACATGGGTGTCAGACAGAGGAAAACGTTGCATGTCTGTATCTAACAAACCAGTTAAGTACATTTTGGACTGCTTTTGTTCTTCATTTTCAAGTATTTAGGTGAACCTGCAACGAACGCCTGGTTACACTTATAATTCTTCTGTTTCTTGCACACACTCGTCACAAACTTGTTTAAATTTAGAATCGATTTAGGAATCGTTAGAGAAACAATTCCAATGCATCGATGAATCAATGTTTTTCCACCCCTGTTGTATAGTAGTGTTGTAATCAACTTACAGGCATAAGGAACTTCTTGACCTCGTCCATAGCATGGGCCATGCGCATGTAGCATTCCGGGATTGGAGCAAACACTTCAATATAGACGTGAAGTTCCATAGACAGGTGAGCATATTTGGGCTCCCCTCCCTTCCTTAGTTCTTCTTCCTAAATAAATTAATAAACCAAAAATAACATAAGACATTAAACAAGTGTCTGAATTTCACATGACCTGCTTTATTTTAGATAAAGAGTAAGGTATTATAATTCTTTAATAAACACTGCCACCTGGTGGCTAAACTAATACATAAAAACAACTAAAAGTCTGCTATAAAGACTTATCGAGGTGTTTGTGCTAATAACTAGAAGAGATAACTACACACTTCTGTCTGCGTACACCATTATCCATAAACACTAACAGATCACAAAACATGGCTGAATTAAAGGGCATCTCAAAAAAAAGTCTTTCAGTTTTATTCATGGTGGGCACGCTGTTGCCTTTATATCGCTTACAGAGATGTTTTACTAAATAGAATGACTTTAGCAGATAAGCAAGTATGCAGAATATAAACTTATGATGTGACACAGCTAATCTTCTCTTGACTATTCTTAGTTGAATAATAAGCCTTTATTTCTATTGCAACTCTTTTCCTACCCTGCACACCATAACACTCTGGACTGACCCCCAATATGTTCTCTTCTTAGACTAAGGACAAAATAAGGATGTCTTTCCTTCAATTTACCTTATTTTTATCTCTCATGGAGCCCTTGCCCAGAACTGAAATCTTGGCTCCAGTCTCCTCCTGCAGTCTTTTGATGGTGCTGCCCTGGGGTCCGAGAATTTTCCCCACAAAGTTGAACTGATGAGGATAAAAAAGCCGACTCGTAAATAAAATACTGCAGAAAATGCAATGTAAATCAATCCTGTGTCGGAGCAAACACCTTGCCACGCACTCACCCGTGGGTACTGTTTGACAGGAATAAGCACTCGTTCTTTCACTCGCACGTTCTTGGCGGTAAACAGATCCAGGTACGTTTCGCCGTCTTTTTTTGGCTCGCCTTTCTGAATCCTTTCGATCTCTAATTGGCCACAGTAAAAACAGGTTAGGAATCAGACACAGTTACATTTGCTTTAATTTACAAGAATCCTAATAAAATAAAGGCACCACATTTGAGCACTGCTTTAAACAAGTCCACAAACACAAACAAAGCCGTGTCAGTATAGGTGCGTGTGATCTTGTGATGGGTGAAAAATTCTTCTACTTTCATTGAAATAGTGATTTAGGGAATATAACCAATTGCGATTTTTCTAACAAATATTGCGATTCAGTCTTCTTAATAATATGCAGCACATACTCAATTCCTTGTAGTCTAGAAGATGCAGTGTGCCTTTCTACCAAACACTAAGCTTCCAGCAGCTATTATGCAGTCAGTGCTGCCCAAATGCATTAGTTGTAATGCATAAAAAACCAAAATATATTAAATTATTCCAGCGTTTAGTAATTTAAGAACTTTCCATTAAGCAAAATATATTTTCCTCTGTAAACAAGACCTTTTTTAAATAAGGTAGGTGTTCTGACTCTCAGTGGTTCTGCGCGTGATACGGTTTCGGGTCGTCTGGCTAAACCACAGGCCTGCTGTTACAGCATAATATTCCGTCTCAACTTTATTCCAATATTATGTGCAAGAGGGAATTTTATAATTCCTATCCAGCGCCCAGACGATGCCTCTTTTGTCACTGCATTAGGTGGCGGGTTATGGCATTAGTTATCTTCTGGTGTTTTTATAACATCTTTTCTTATGGCGTAAGAGTTGCAAACAATTATGGAATTGTACTTGATTGCTACTAGGTGGAGTGCTGGCCGTACTTTCAGGCAAATTTTACATTTGCAGCATTTGGCAGACACTCTTATCCAGAGCGACTTACATTTATCTAATTTATACGTGAGCAATTGGGGGTTAAGGGCCTTGCTCAGGGGCCCAGCAGTGGTGGCTTGGTGGAGCTAGGAATCGAACCCACAATCTTCGGATTGGTAATCCAACACCTTAACCATGAGCCACCACTTCCCTGTAGCAACACACTACCTCAAACAGCCGCCTGTGGTCATTTTTCTCTTGCAAATTATCTTTTCATCGGTGTCTTTCACTTTTTTTGTGATGGGCGTTACACGCACACGGCCAGCATTCTGATTGGCCACAAAAGCTGTGCCACCCAAAGGGCAGTCATGCATATTATTGTTGTTATTAACCTCAAATGATGCACTATTCTTGCGTAAACAAAAACAGTACAGACATGCATTTCAGACACGTGCACAAGGTGCATGGCTTGGTCATGGATTGAGTCGTTATTTAGCCATTAAGTCGTCCAAAACTGAAATAGAGTACTCCTAAAGACACGTTGATTTAGGTGCATTAAGTAAAACACAAATATACACACATTTTAACAAAAGATCTTTGGGACGGATCTTTGGGACGTGTACAAACAGGAAATTTCGCTCAGGCGCACAACGCTGTTGCTCTGACGTCATTGCCTGCAAACATGTTTAAAGAATCATATTCTGGATAGATTTTTTTTACATGATACCAGGACAAATTGCCCACTGCATCCAGAAAACAAACGTTTAAAAATAAAACTAGAATAGTTTACACAATTATAAGCGTTTTCCATTATGTTAAAATTAAAATTATACCGTTATACCGTCACGACTCTTTGTTTAAACACACCGCTCGAGTCAAGCTAAGCTAAGCTCTGATGACTAGCCGGCCTGGTTAGCGTTAGCACGTCGCTTCCATGCTGTTAGCGTAAACCAGCACCCGTGCAGCAAATAACGCTAATATACTTAAACCAGACATTAAACTTGCACTGGTGTAAAATGAATAGATATTATTTACAGACCTGCAGTAAGCAGTTTCATGGCGTGAGTAAACGACGAATCCAGGCTGTCCTTCTCCGCCAGCAGCTCCGGTAGATATTTACTCTCACTTTCCATGTTAGGGTTCGTGCTGCTGTTAGCGTTCTTTACTTTGTTGTTGCGGTTAGCGTCCATGGAGCCCGATTGTAACAAAAGACTATATGTAACGAACCAACACTGGCGGAGCTCGGGAACAGAGAGGAATTGGGCAGCTTTTCTTAACAAAGATGGTGGTGGCGCGGTCGATATGTTACCCGGTTTCAAAGAAACCCCGCCCACTCTAAGGGAACGGCGTGGTAAGAACGTATATGATTGGATACATTATAGAGTAATAGCCAATAGTACAATAGAAGGCGGGCATTTGAATCTAGGGTGAATAGCTCTTCTGTGCCTCAACCTAACCTAGTATGAGGTAATAAATATGGCGGTTGCTAGGTGGTTTTGCTGGTCTTATTTAATGACGTTAGAATTGAGAATAATTGCAAAAGCCAATGCGAACTGTTAATCAGAGGAAAGCAACAAAAAACAATAAATGATATTTTAAGGAAACAGTTACGTCCCATTATTAAAATATTGAAATAATCAATAAAAAATGGCCCTCAGACTCAGACATGCTGGTAAACCAGTAATGTCATTCAAACGGCTCAAATCTTTAATAAATAGACATGTAATAAGAGGTAAAAAGAATGTACTACCAGCGAGAACAAATAAGTGCTTTGGCAGCAAGCCAGAAGAACACAATTTACATCCAGGATGCTGAGTGCCTTAATGAAATCCCACATACTACTGAAGGGAGATTGTATCCCAGAAGTGCAGAGCGGATCGAAAGGAATATTTAACAGAGTACACATCTAGACAGGTTATTTCTTCTAAACCAGACACATAAAGCTGATATTTACTTGACGTGTCCAGCTCACACACTTTTACTCATATACTCTTTCAAAGTTTGAAAGTTTCCCTATTCATTACACAAAAAGATCTGTTTATTGCCACAACTGAGCTGAGGTTGGTTCTTTTTCCCCCTTTGGCAATGTAAGTTTCACAGTACACATATTGCAAGGTTTTGCAGTTCTTGTTTTCTTTCTTATTTTCAGAAATACCAAACACGGTTGCCCAAACACTGTTCTAGCATGACAATGACCCTGTGCGCAAAGCCCCCGGTTTCTATAAAAATGTTTGTTTGGGTTGGAGTAGAACTTGATTGTCCTGCACAGAGCCCTAAAAATTGGATGTTTAACAAGCATGAGTATGACAATTGCAGTAGCTTTGTATGCTCTGAGTGGTTTGATGATTTAATCCTTTCCCTAAACTGGTAGACGTTCTTGCACCAGAACATGGTTTCTAAAACCATCAGGCTAATGAATGCATATATTTGAATTGGGAACAAGGTTTATGTCCTTGCTGAAAAAAAAAAAAACCCCAGCTGGGTTTTCAGCTCAAAGACCACACTGCTGACTTGAAAATCATCTGTGAATTGTCCCATCGATCACAATAGAAGCGCTGGTCTTTCCTCAGGTCATTTCATGAGAGTCGTCTGAAAGTCATCTACTGTAATTGTGCTGGTCAAATATAGCAACACAAAAGATGTGTTGTTCCCTTACAGCAATGCAAATACAGGTGAGCAGAATAGTATGTGCTCAATTTACATAAAAGTCATACAGCTATAAAAATTTAAGTTATTGTTTTTTTTGTTTTGTTTTTTACATATTTTCTTATTTTAAGAATTAATTCGACGAGACAGAATAAGTGAAAAAGAGAGGACACAAAGTTGTATCAATTCGGTGTTAGCTTTTAATTGAATCTAAGCTGCTATAAGTTATTATACCTTTTACATGATATTCTCACCTCTAATCAGTAGAAAATGTCAAAAATCGAAATGAGAAATACAAATATGCACGATATGGCACTTATTTTTTGTTTTATTCACCATAATCACTTTTTCTTTTCCTCCCAGTAATGTCTGTATGACATGGTATATATAACAACTCCCACTGAGTAATAAAATAAAGAAACTGATTTTGTGTTCATTGCCTAAAGTTGCAAAACTACAATTATCATCAGTGACTATTTATGAAATGATACACAAAGTGAAAATAATTTTCATAAAACAGCAGTAAATCATTGCTTTAGCAGAAAGTGTATGCAATATAAACAAATCACATTTGATCACTGGAGGCAGTTACGAAAATAACACACATTAACAGTGCTGTTTGGTGTGACAGTTTGTACAGGGCATCACAAAACCTTAATTATACAACAGTGTGAATCAGAAGGCTATTAAACTCTTTGTTTAACTAAACACTGATAGTTAGAGCTGACAGACAGGGTTAGAACCTAAATAAGAAAGTGTTTATTCAGTTTGTTTATATAGTTATTTTTTCTCAAGTTGTAATCCTGGTGGTGAGCTCCAACATATATGTACACACACACACACACACACACACACACTACATTGACTGTTGAAATGTTGACATCCAGAGAGATAAGACTCCACAATAAGCTTTTATCACAATACTTCATTTGCTGATCTTAGATTTTTTTTTTACAGGATACATGCGAGTGTCTCAAAATTTCATATCCTGAGCTCTCACGTAATATTAAAAAAAAAAAACGTTATTAAATGTTAAGTTGGTTAAGACAGACATTTCACATTAATTCGCAAGAGATTTGGCTTTGGATACGAGTTAAAAACGACTCCATCATTACATCCACTATGTTGCATGGACCGACAAGAGAGCTGGGTTCAAACCAGGAATTGTCCAGAATAAATAAGAGTCAACAACTGAAGGCACGCGAATATTCTCTTTGATCCAAACAACGCGAGTGTGATTGGAAAGTGATGATTTGACAGAAGAAACGAAAATCAAGACAAAGTGCCGATGACCAGAACGTGCATGATCGGAGCCAAAGACAGACCAGACCAGCAGTGGGTCCTACACGACACGAACTGCCTCAGATTAGAGTTTGGTGCAGCTGGAGGAAGACGGTGCTTCAGTGCAGGAAGCGAATGCTCATCTTCTGCTCAACATCGACTTTCTCTAACACCTGAAATAAAGAGAAAACTATTGGCATTTACCTGTGCCGCAATAAATAAAAGATGTTGATGAAATTATCAGACAATTGTATAGTGATATTTAACAGACAACAAGAATATTGAGCAACATCATAGCAAATTTTTAGAGTCTGTTTTACATTATAATCATATGAAGAATATTGTAGGAAGCTGTCTAATAACCAGACTTTTTTACTAAAAACATTGGCACTGTATATACTTACACACCTGTGAGACGAGATTAATTTACCTACTATCTTTAATGCATAAACTGAACCTGATTTATAAATATGCTATAATGCTGTGGTTTCCAGAATTTCTCTGCCCCCTTTGGAATTGAATTGAAAAATGATAAGCAGTAAAAGTAAATCCTGCAGCCTCCACACTGTTTTACTATGTAAAGGTGTTCATTGTTTTCAACAGATTTTTAAAAAAAAGCTATTGGCTACCATTATTAGCATGATATAAAGTGATCATGCTGGTATGTGTATAAAAATGACTTACCAGGCTCAATGTATTTGGTCTTAAATGCACAACAGCTTCTTTAGTTTTTAATAATATATTTTAATAAATGAATAAATTTCTTTTTTTAGAGTTGAACTAGCCAAAAACAATAAATCCTGTAATGTCTCATTTGCATGGCATTAAATGTGACTCTTGTGCTGTGTCACCTTGATGAACTCGCTGAAGGAGATGCACATGTCTCCGTTGGTATCAGCTTCTTGGATGGTCCGGTCTGCGATGCTGCCTAGCTGCTCGTCGGAAATATTTACACCAACCATCATGCGCAGCACCTGAACACAGCAGTAATAAGTCTTCAGGATGAGAGTATACACACTGTGGTTTCACTGTTTCATGACTAGCTATGTGTTTTGTCTTATCGACAAAGAGGAATGGTCTGGGATAGACTGTCTGCAGCTGCGATAATGTTAAATGCAAGTATCTGATTAAAAAAATAAATAAATAAAAAATTCTTGGTAAATTTGTTTACATTGCCAAATCTGCTCTGGTGTAAGAAAATGAAGACTTTTAAGACATGCTGTAATTTAAAAACTTTACAGTGGTCTTTTTTTTTTTTTAAGTCTTTTTAAGGAGAATAATCATTGCCTATCTTCCTATAACACTTAGGATCAGACATGTGACATCAGTGGAAAATAAGGAGTATCTGAGTGCAGTGCTTCTCTTCTGTGATTTCATTTGGCTGCTGAGGCATGTCTCAGAGGGGATTAATTAACAAAACAAAGCTCATTATGATTTCGTTAACAAAAAAAAAAAAAAGTTTTGAAAACAAGGAGCACTATGGAAACAAACTTACCTGGAGGAGCTCATCCCGGGAGATTTTATCATCTCGGTCCAGGTCATAGAGACGGAAAGCAACTGGAAGAGGAAAAAGACGAATAAATGATGAATGTCCAAGACTTGTGGCTACATATTACAGTAAGGCAAACCATTGTATAAGCAACAATTTGACAGCAAACATCTGTATGTAACATCTTAGACGGGTAAAATTTTAAATTGACAAAATAAAGCTAATCTTTAATAATATGCACATCTGTTTTGTTGAGAAAAATTAAAAAATAAAAGAATAATTTCTTCTTTTATTTTTTAGAATTTGGATGTGAGGAGGAAAATATGACCAGATTCTTAATTTAATAATGTTTAGTATTGTCTCCAATTCTAAAATTCAAAAGCAAAATAAAATAAGTGCATGATCTATTATTTAATGAAAAAAGTTACACACAATAGATGCTTAATTTTGTCAATGGCTAGGGGAAAAAGAAAGCATTTTCATGTGGGCAGGTGTGTACTTGTCTTAAGAACACCCAGGATGGTATAATCAGCGTGAACAAGTTCTCACTGACAGCAGACTCACAGAGCAGTTTGTTGTTTCTGCTGTTAAGCGGCTCGATGTTGGGGTCCTTGTTCTTCTCGTTGTCTTCGACTGGCCGGAAATGCGCCAACGTCCTCATGAAGCCTCGGAAGTTCACCTGATCTTCTCTAAACGGAGGACAAGCACAGAGGCAGATGTGAGCAACTTGTAATGCATGGATATCATCAGGCTGAGCTTACAGGCATCTTTTAGACATCATTCTAAAATCACACACCCAGCTAGAACTTCGGAAAACTCATGAATTACATTAAATACATGCTTGGAAACATTCAAGCCTACATTAGTAATTATACAGCCTACATGACAATCTTTTTAGGAGTATAATTATACGGTTTGCAAAACACTAGCTCAGACATGACCGTGGTACAAAACTAAAACAAAAAGCCAGAGTTTGGAGAAACACCAAGAACATGATGTATCAATAAAGCAAGTTAATTTGAGACTAGTGTTTAAGGCATGTTTCATAACAATGTAACATCACAGAGGATGGGTATTATCTCACACGCATACACTTCTGTAAATGTTTTTTAAATGTTTGTTTAATCTCTAAATATATTAATTTAAGGGTTTGGGTTTGTGAAGTACTATTTAATCGATTCAACGCTGTAGCATTATTGCAATTCTGAAAAAAAAGATTGTATACCTTATATAGCTATTTTTAAGGAAAAAAAGTTGGTTTAATGAGACTTATTAAGTTTGGAGTTGAAATGGCTCTTATAGCTTGTAAAATGTGTGCGAGTGTAAATTTTCTGCTACAGAATATCTAGTGTTTTGCAAGATGATTTGCCATGTCACAGTGTTACTGGGTCAGAAGTCATGTTGAAACGCACCTAATCTGGTAACAGACGCGCCGCATTTTTCCCTGACAGCTGTTTCATTTATAAAGAGGTCACCCACGGTTCACTGTTCTACTTTTTGATGATTTAAGAGCATTTAGGGGCAAAAATTTATTATCTTTACTGTACTTTATTACCTAAATGAACATTATGACACAATTGTACAAAGAATATTAGCACTGTACCCACCCCTCAGGGAAGAAGGCATTAATTATCCGATCGCCAAGAGGGTTGATAGCGAGCTCTGGAATTCTCTGGAAGTCTTCACGGCTGTGAAAGATAATATGAAGTTTTTAAACATTTCTATCTGTAGTCAATGCACAACATGTATTGAAATAATTTGTACAATTTATTAAAAACAATGTGGATGTTTGGCACTTTCTTTTTTTTTTTTGCGATCATAAAGCTCACAGGAGGAAAAAACAGAGAAAAAGAGACGAGGGGCAGAAAAATTTAAAGAATAACATTTAACGCACAACTGAGGTTCATGTTTTGGCAACTAACCACTGACCAAGCCACCTTGACCTCACATGATTGAGTGTGTGTCCTGATTCAAGGACAAGCAGCTTCGGCTTCTGTGTACTACTGAAACACGGAGTACCCACAGAACTGTTACAGTGTTACGCTAACGAGTTTTTTCCGAGTATTTCCACTGTAAATAAAGACTGATATTTTGGCTGTGCAGATCTATCATGTTGATGAAGACATAACTGCACCAAAGCTATTTAAAGAGTAAAAACAAACCGTGATATTGAACTATTAAATCAACTGATTCACAAATTGGTTGAGTTTCATGAGGATCTGATGTCTTTGTAATTGGTGATGTGTAATAACATGTAATAAAATCATGATCGACGGAAAACAAGATGAAACCAGAGGGAGATGTAATTGCTTTAAAATAAGACTTGTTTGTTTTGTAATAAAAATTGACTTTAAAACAATGATTGAATCGATCAATAAATTATGGATTAGTGAGTCACGTCTACACGTGCCGTCGTGCTCAAAACTCCCCACTGACGTGTTAAACCTCAAGCTTGTTTATCTATCCACACCGAATTTCACCCTTGAGTGGTTCATGAGTCACTTTCAGTAGGAAAAGAACAATCACCACAAACGATAATTTCATTTGACTTTCATTCTTGGCACTTGCTACCTTATTTCTTGCAATCACGATCGCACCCCTAAAAAAAATTGTAAAACACTCCTAATACACTTTTCGCTGTTTGCTGACAAAGGCAAGGCCTGAGAACCGCTCAGATTACACAGAAACGTGTCTAAAATAAAGGATGAGCCATGCCGTGCAGAGGTCAGCTAGCAGAGTGAGTCGGTGCTTATGCAGGAGATGAAAGGACACCCAGTTTGCCCCAGGAGACAGATTTCTTGAGAAACAGCTCAACAATTCATTGATGGTTTCGAGTTATTCATTTCACTGACACTTTGACACGAAGGGACCAAAGAGAGGGCAAAAAGAATAATCTAAACACAGGAAAGGATCTCACAAACAATAGACTCATTTCCTGTTTCCTCCTAGACAACTAACCAACGTTTATGTAAATATATTTATTAGAAAGCAAGATATAATTTTGGGCATAGGACAGCATGTGTACTGGAAGAAAAATAGGGGTTGGAGAAAAATAAAGATAAAAACCCAATATATTTTTATAAATGCGAAAGAGACGAGAAAGTCACAAGAGCGCGCACATGATTTAACATACTATACAAACTGTCTATATCGATGATACTCTCCGAGTTTGTAGCATTGTTCATTCTAGCTTTATTGAACAGACAAGTGAACAGACATTGTGAGTGTGTGTTATGTACATGTGTGTGCACGAACTCATAATCCATTAACAGGATGCGAGTCTTTAACTGGGCTTGAGTTATTCTTCGAAGGAATCAGTTAGAAACTTTTTTCTATACATTAACAACATAGTTGAACAACTGTGTCAGTTTAACAACTTCAAATCCGAAATGATCTGAATGCCATTAATGTCGTTTTCTTAAACGTATGCAATGGTTTAATACGCAATGGAGCCTAAATGACTCATTCCAAGCATAACAGGTGAACAGTCAAGAGTTAAGTAAACCATGACCAAAAGCCTAAAGGCGCGTAAATGCTGCAGTGCGTTAGTCCTGGCTGTTTTAACCTGCTCATCAACATGTCAAAGACATTATTTGAGTGTGCTTTGCTCCATGCCACATCACTACACTTTCCATCACTTATTATTTACTTGTAACAGCACGCCCCATCCTTCTTTCGTTTCTGGTTGCAAACAGGCATCAAGGACGCTAAGAAGAAATCCATCATTAATAAATTTCGAGATTTGATTGTTTTAATGCTACGTAAGGCTCTTTTTGTTTTACTTGATGTTTTAGAAACTTGTGATCAGAAAAACGTAAAAATACATTTAGAATGTTTGTCTTTGTGTTACTGCTCAGCTTGCGCTTCTCCTCACCACTTGGGTAAAAAAAAAAAAAAAAAAAAAAGACATGAAAAACGAACGCATATTGAATGAATCAAATGTTGGTGTGGGGTTTTTTTCTTGGACTGAACAGTAATATACTTTCCTGTTTAAGTATTTGCTTACTGTACATTTCTTATCTTTCTGTGTGTGTGTGTGTGTGTGTGTACCTGAGAGCGCCATTCTCGCCCTTGTCCAGGCTGTGGAATCGGCTGTAGAGGCGAGTGATCTGACTGTGTGAAACTGAAACAGACACACATCATTTCTAAATCTATAAATGCTTTTTTTTGTTATAACTCTATATTGCTTCAAATGTATAAATAAATCGTTAAGTTTACCGCTGTTTATCCAGAGCAATGTAAAAAAAAAAGAACTGCGTCACGCAATGAATACCTCGGTACAGGATCAAACAAACATTAAGTCCACCTGAGCTGAGAATCGAACCCTCACTACTCGGGGTGGGGTGGGGGGGGGGGGTTGTGAGAGGGTTTATAAACCAACAAATGACCAATATTCTTCCATCAATTATGGAAGAATTGATAGATGAATACAGCTGCTTGAAGGAAACCACTGGAAAACAATGACACTGAGTGACCAAAACTAGTCCCTGTGTTTTTCTTAAGGACCGGTTATTTTGTGAGTCAGACGGTGTTACTCTACACGCCAGGATTACTCTGGTTTGTCCTGTTCTGATCTTATTGTTTCATTGTTAATACACTGAGCAGCTTAATGTGGGCAAAACACTAAGGTGTGATTGATAAAACCTACAAGGGCACAGTTACGGATGGATTACTAGGATCTACGCCTGTAGAAACAAATCAAGAGGGAAGCAAGATACGTGTGTGTATCTGAGTGTGTGTCACAATTAAACCACACTGGTGTGAAGATCGCAAGGCTGAGATAATTTACAGAGCGATCCAGTCAGCCAGTTCAAAGCCCGGATTCAGACACCCCTCAATTATTGCGGGTTAAGATTGGGATTAAAACCTTTACCAAATATAAACTGACCGTCAGAGCCAAACATCTGATGTTGGACGAGCAAAGTTAATCGAACGAGACTGCGAAAAACGCAGGAAAAAATACCTTTAAACAGGATTAGAATTAAAGGTAGAATAAAACATATCATTAAAAGATAAATCCTTAATGATAAAACAATAAATGTGGGGTTTTAGCGCCCCTGGAGCAGGAAGGGTTAGGGGTCTTGCTCAAGTACCCAACAGTGGTTGGCTTGCCGGTGGTGGGGCTTGAACCCAGATGTTTCTGGCCTTCAGATCAACAACTTAGCACCTTAACCATTTGAGCCACCACTGCCCCTGATATGGGAATATGACCTGATTTTTTTTTTAAACGGTCCTTTTACAAAACAAGAAAAAGGTCAAACATTTCCGTCCGTAATGATTACTGACATGAATTATTTCTGACATGAATTATTTAACGTTTACTCCCGAATGAGTTTAGATAACCTGGATTACATCAGTACAACAAATCCAATCGCTTAGGCAGTTCATTCTTCAAAATCTATAAAGTTTTTAAGACCTATTTACAAGATGCACAAGTAATTACACACCTTTAAACAATTGTTATCAGAGTTATATCGATAAAACATTAATAAATAAAAATGAACTGTTAGACTGTAAGATGTACAGTAGAAGTAAATTCTATTTTTAGGATGGTAATTAATTATTTCATAATATAGATTGTGTGTACATCAAAAATGCTCCTTGAAAATATAGCCATTGAGTAATAAGTGAAGTTTATAGTAACAGTAGTGGTAATTTATCTATAAGAGATTATTTCGTGTGAAAGTATAAATAATTAATACAAAGTGTCATGGAGTCTGTTAGGAAAAGCCCTCAGCTTTGTCTTACTGTATGGAGAAATAATTCAGGTTAAAGTTTAGCAAGCTTAGAGATCCACTTACATCCAGTTTCCTTTTTGATTTCGTCGATGTCCTCCTCTCTGAGTAGCGACGATGCTCTGGACCCCATGTCTCCTTTCTGTTTTGCTCGGTCACTTAGAAGGTTTTTTTTTTTTTTTTTCAGTTAACTCAGTCTCCCTGTTTAGCCGGCTACGCTAACTGTTTCACACCGCGACTAAACAGCTCACTAACCAAAGAAAAAAACACACACAAAGTGTAATATCTGCGCTGTATTTTTACGCGCAGGATTTTTTATTTAAAAAAAAAAAGCTATTAACGTGTTATGACACGTATCACAAACGCGGCTGAGAAATGCTAGTTTTGCTAACCGAGCGGCACCACAGACGATATTAGATAATGTGTACCTCTGTACCAAAGCGAGGCGGTTTTTCTGTGACATCACCCGCCTCCGTTACACTGATTGGCTGAAATTTCTCGACCCCACGGTTTTATTAGACACAACAAAAGTCAATCATTTACAGGCAGCGACAACGCCCCACAAAATGACCTAATCCCAAATCTTCCTCTGTCGGATACTCAGAGCACTACATGTACCCTACATAGTGCACTTCTCAATGAAGGTTTTGGGAATAAGCTAGAAGATTTGCCAGTTTTGCTATTAATTTTCTATTTTTTAATATTATTTGATATTTAGTTTGAAGTACGTGCCTACAAATAGCGTGTTCCCTTGTGTTAAAGTGGTGTTTAAAACAACACTAGCACAACTTTGTTAAAATACCCCGTACCAAGCCATTAATGTAAGGATGCAATAGCCCGCTTATTATTTTTATTTTTAGAAATAACCTTAAAAACGTAGCGCATGATTTAAAAAAAAAAACATTTTTAAGCATCCTTTGGTTTTCGGTGACTGGGCAAACTCGTTGATCTTACTTCCGGTCTGAACTTAGTGTCTGTGGTTGGACAGTGCTCCTGTCAATTAATTTATGGACTTACTCGAGCCTGGGGGCGGGGATTCCTGTACCAAATAAACCAAACATGGTTCCTAAAATTATTTGAAGGCTGTGAGCGTTTAGGAAGCCATGCACTTAATGTTAGTACTGGTGCCTGCATCTGTGTACCAGTTACCGTGAAGAAAATCTTCCTGATTAATGTTTAAAAATTGGAGGAATAAGCAAATAATGGGCCTATATTCTTTTGTTCCTTTGGATGGACTGTGTTGCATTATGAAAATGCTATGGATCTTCTCATATTCTTTGGTTGTAATTACATCTCTTAATAGGGCATTGGGCTGTGATTGCATTTCACATATGTACATTTACAGTGTTTGGCAGACACCCTTATCTGAAGTGACTTACAGTTATCTTTTTTTATACAACTAAGTAATTGGTGTTTAAGGGTCTTGCTCAGGGGCCCACTGATTGGCAGCTTGGTGGTGCTGGAAATTGGACCCCGTTTTTCCAATAAGTAGTCCAACACCTTAACCACTGTACTACCAGTCTGAAAAATAAAGCAAAATTAAAGCTATGGGAGGCGTCCTTTTATTACAAATGTATTATTTATAACTGTAAATGCAGTAAGGAGTTTTTGCAGCAATGTTACATCATATTTCTAACAAAGTATTGCCAAGTATAGTCAAATAAATCAACAATAGTTTCAAATTAATAGTTTTAATTGAATGATTTAAATGCGTATCTGCAGTCTGTGCCATACTGTTTTGACACATGCCTTTTGCGGATTTGGAGGTTACCCAAATGGAAGTTTTTATTTTTTGTAATTAGCTTTGGCTGAGGGCCTGAACACTAGGGTTCCTTCATAGTCCTGAATAAATATTGATGCTGGTTAAATACACTGTGTGCCACAGTGGCGCTTACTTAATAAGGAACAAATCCAGATCCATCACCTCTGATCAAACATCAAGCTTGCAGGAATTACTCTAATAAGCAAACTACAGATTTAAAAAAAAAAAGGGCTTCAGAGTCTAATTAAATCTCTTTCTCTCTCTCAGACAAAAAAAAGTGTCACCTGGGTCAGTTATATAAGTCATTTCTACCGGGCATTTCAAATTGTAGTACTTTTCCATGTTTATTCCTAGTAGTAATGTTGTATATACCTCCACAGGATATATGACACTCGGTGGACAACGACTATGGTTTTGCAGCTTCCCAATTGATTGTGGGACAGCTTTGTCCTCTTTGGAAGAACAATCAAAACAAAAATTCACTGCTAAGCAAGTCCAATCGTAGGTGCTAAATTTTTATGGTATCAAACGTCTCACTATTACTCCCTTTGCGACTTGCTGTGGTTCATATTATTATGAAAATTAATATTATTAATATGAAAAAAGGGGTTTCCCTTACCCGAAACCTCCACACTAACATTTCCACCAATTTGGTTGCGATAGAAACTAAATATTTTACAACCAGCTCTATAATAAAACTCTAGCAGCTGGATTTTAGCACTATTGCTATAAATTTAAGTAAGTCACAGAGCATGACAGAATTAAAATGATTGCTTCCTTCCTGAAACCTTCCTAACATCCTGAATAAAAAAACATCCCTGCATGTATTGCAGGGTTTTTCCTTCCCATCGTGTGACAATACAAGCCTTCATTTAAGGCCTTTTAGCTCATCTCGTGAACAAAAAAAGACTTTCTGTATAATTCCAAACAGGCCATCAAGTCTGAGTGAAGTATAAATCACTGCCCTGGCACTGTGGGGGTGAACAGCACTAGTGTGTTTAGGAATGTCAAATCAGCCGTAACCTTTTCAAGCTATTTGAGTCTTCCAGGTTTTGTGGAAGGAATCCTGGATTTGAGTCAGAGCACAGCACACGAAGGATTAGGAAAGAAATATATCTAGTCAGACGCAATAATTGCCTGAGGTAATTCAAGGTTATAAATTCAATGAGAAAATTTCAGAAGGTGTTTCTAGGTTGTTGTCCTGGTTGTGCTGAAAATTTCCCATCATGTCCAGCTTCCACGTTCTTTTGTTTCTCATTTAAAGTGGCTTTGGGCAAATTATGGCCAATGAATGTCAATATTTATTGAGTTTCAAGGCCAATTCTTTAATGCTTCTTTAATCAATTCTATCGTTTGTGTGTGTGTGTGTGTGTGTGTGTGTGTGTGTGTGTGTGCATGTATACTGCTCTACTGCCCTCGTGTGATTTCAAAATGTAAAAAAAGAAGTCTGGACAGGCAAAAAACCAAAGCAAAAAAACAACAACCAAAAAAAAACAACAACAACAACTGCGTGTTAACAAGCAAAAAGAGGATAAAAAGTAAAAAAAAAAAAAATAAAAAAAAAAAATAAAATAAAAAATTAGTAACATCACAAGATTGCAAAAGACTTTAAGGATCCATTCTAGGGTATTTACGTATAACTCAACATTTGACTTCTCATAAAGAAATGTCAATGTAATGATTGTGTTTCTTGTTTCATGTTTGTTTCCTGTTTATGTTTATTGTTCTTGTTGGTTTTATGTTTCATGTTTATGCTTAATGTTTTGATTTCATATCTGTTTCTGTTTATGCTTGTGTTTTCTTCCTGTCTTGTCTTTTCATGTGCTCTTTGTCACGTAATCCCCTTGTCTAAGTGTCGTGTTCTCATTGGTCAGTCTTGTGTATTTATAGCCCTTGTGTTTCCCTTTGTCTTTGTCAAGGATTTTGGTTGTGTCCCTGTACTGCTGTTTATGTCAATTCAAGTTCTTTATTTTCAGTTTCATGTTTGTTGTTTTTTCATGTTTTGTGCTGGTGCGCTAAGCTAAGATAAGTCAAGCTGTGATAAGTCAAATCTAATTTAGTTCATGTTTATTGTTAAGTCAAGTTTAGTTTATGTTTTTAAATCAACTGCATCTTGGGGTTTTCAACTACTCGCATCAGTGGCGTTCATTACAGTCAACCAACCTCAAACACTATACCAACACCCTATTTAGAACATATGTATAAAAAATGCCGATTTTTCAACTCAAATAAAGAGGTTTTCTTTTTGCAGTGACAGAATAGACTAATTTCTGATCCCAGTTAGATGTTGAGGTGCTCTATGTCACGTCCTAATTCTCCACACCACTAGAGGGAGCCACAATCCAAGACTCTTGTGCTTATAAACACTTCATGTGTTTAGTACTAGGATCATTTCAGCGTTAAGACCAGTTAATTTTGTTTTAATTACAATGTCATTTTAAAAAGCATTCCTCACATAATCCAACTGCTAAGGACAATTTAAATGACATTTATTATCTGAATAGGAATGTGTGTGTGTGTGTGTGTGTGTGTCTTTAAGTGAAATAGCAGACCTAACCCAACATTACAGTCAGATCCAAAAAGGCCTTTGAAGTCATGTCCATCCCGCCGTCTTTCTTTCATTTGTCGCCAACCACCGCTGAGGTTGAGCTCATTAAAAATCATACACACCCACTACATTTCACCGCAACCGCACAAAATCTACACACGGATGCATGATGGCATCGCCCTGGTCTGTCATCAAGCAAACTCTGTAGTAACTGACTGGAGAAAGAGGCCAAAACTTTACAAGCACAACACACACAATATGAGACATTTAAACTGTGATCAACTATCTAATGATGATTTTCTACCTTTACACACTTTCTAAAAGCTTTAGGAATTCTCCTGTTCAAATTGTTGTAAATTTCATTCATGAATCTTCACTTAATCCCGGTAAGTGGATCTAGTAGCCTAATCCCAAAACCCTGTGAGTCGGAAAAGCACACTTATTCGCACCTATATTAAAAATAGGTATGTCAATTAACTGTAGTTCATTTTATCAGGCTGGTCCACAGTGAGCCAGATTTAATGAAGCCGAAGACAATAACATGTTAGTAGATGTTATAGCTCAGTGGTTTAGGTGTTTGAATGGTTTACCGGGTGATCATGGGTTCAATTCTCAACACCACCAAAGTGCCACTGCTAAGCCCCTAAACAAACCTCTAAATGCTCAATTGGATTCAGGAAAATTAAATGTAAGTTGATCTCTATAAGGCCGTCTGCTGTAAATGTAAGGGCATGTTTTCATCAGTGCTACACATACAGTGAGTTTTTTCAACTTCAAAATGTCTAAATAGAAGGACAATATTTAACAAATAGCAGAAATGCTAAACATTTAACCTAAAATGAGTAAACCTGCATTATTTATCTCTGGAGCGACAAACCCGGCTTTACTCGTCGCTTTGACTAATGGAGGCTATGATGCTGGAAATTAACTCGCATCACACCGGGTCAGGAAAGAAACGCTCTGCTGCTTTCGATTTCTGCCTGTGCAGCCTACAAGCGCTGCACATTGCTCTCTTTAATAGCTCACGGCTCATCGTTAGTTCAAGATTCTGGCATTAAGCGACATGGTAAAAGCTTATATGCTCAGATATTCAGACTGCTTTAACCATTAATAACACACACAGGCTTTAATAGTAGAGAATAGCGTATCAGTTTCCATCTGTCTCTCTCTCTCTCTTTCTCGCTTTGTCTTTCTCGCTCTCTCTCTCTCTGATACTACGTGTCTCATGTTGATTTTAATCTAGCCTTTATTTTTGAATGACTTATTTTGCAATGATCATATGACATCAGCGCAATCTGTTCATCTTGTCCTCAAAAACTGTTAAAAATCTGAATGTTAGGGTTGTGTTTCGTTTCATAAAAACAGTTTTAGTTCTTAACTGAAATCAATCTTTGTCCCCCATAGCTAACTTTTTTTTACTCACCCCATTAATCTAATTTTAAAGCAGCTCTAATTAACTTTGTAATGACTAACCTCATACAAGGCTAATCCTCAGCTCATGAAATGCACATTACGGAAAAAAGCTTTTCTATACAATTTAAAGCACTTATTTTCATTTCTGTGCCACTTAACAAACCTTTAATTAAATACGCTAATGAACCGACCACGTTCTCGCCCATCAGTGATGGAGATATTCTGCCTTCGACAACACCCCCACACATGACTTTACTGCATGGTGTGCTCATAATTTCCCTCAAACCGACGTTTCCAAATGCTCTCATGAGCCAACCCACAGCATCCAAATCTTCCTCCTTTTTTAAGCACCCACTGAGAGTAAATGAGAGAGAGAGGAAAGATGTCTGGAACCTTAGCTGGTATAAAACAGTTATCTGTTAATTAATAACACTGTAAACCCGACCTAGACCTTTTTTTTATTTAATATGAATAATTACGATTATTGAAAATGAAGCATGTTTTTTCAAAAGTGGAAGAAGTCTAGAGAACCCAAACACACAGCTAACCTCCCAACACCGTATTTATCCCAGATGTATGTGTATGTGGTAGCTTGGTGGTTGTGGGACTTTAACTCACAAACCTATTCCAACACACAACAATACTGCTCATTTTTGTACAGTGAATGTATCTTTTTCAAATTTTTAATTGATTTATTTATCCTGGTCTGGATTGTTGAGGATCCAAAGCCTATTCTAGCAACTCTGGCTAAAGGCAGGTTCACCGTTTTACCGGGTCCTCTGATTGTATACCATTACACTGGTAATTTTGATTAGAAAGCATTTCACTCAGATACCACTCTACTGGACATTCTGATCTGACACACCAGTCCATTTGGGGGTTCATTGGGTTCATTTAATCTAAACCATACACTTGTTATGCCATTTTTTATGCGTACAAAAAGTTGTCTGTGGCGAAGATTTTAAGCCAACGGTTAGACCTGTAACTAACTGAAACATCCTTTAAAACTATTTGTGGAATGCTGATACAAAGCGTACAATACTTATTTACAAAAGGACAGAGTGTAGCTGTGCTGTGTAGTGTTGCAATCTGAAATCTAATTGGTCGATCCAATTTTCTCTAACAGCTGTGTAGGTTGGACTGCGGTTTCAGTTGCAAAGTTTAGTTGGATGCACTTATTATTGTTGATAAGCGTCCTATTACAACACACCCTAAAGAGGAGCACAGAAAAAGAAAAGTGATGGAAAATTACATAAACATGGATAATTGGTGGTTATCTTCCACACTTAGAGAAGAATGTTAGGGTTAGGGTTAGGTTTAGAGAGTATAAAATGGTTACAATTACAGCGAGTGTTTGTTGTTTGTTATCATCCATTCATCCGTCAATTCATCCATCCATCGATCCATCCATCTTTCTATACATGGACCAAAACCATTAAATACGTTATATACTTTAGATCTCTTTGCAATGTTTTCCTTTCATTCAGCAAACCTAGCAAGGAAAAGTTAAAGACAACTTTTTTGATGTGGACCAGTACACACACACACACACACACAGCCTATTTCTACTCAGTGGAAAAAGTAGGCTAACTGCATTAAAAGTAGTAAAATGACCACATTCTGGATGGGGAAGTTCTCAGCACTGCTGAACACATTTGTCTAGACCTTAGGACCAGATTTAGGGCCAAACGTTCAGAGTCACACCACAGGACCGGCTATGGTTAAAAAGCTGAGAAAGGCAGATATGCCAGGCTAGACTCGTATTATTATATATTACTCCCGGTCTGGATCTTCATCCTGGAAAAAATTGCGATTATTTGTTGGGAGAAGAAGCCTGCAATAACACCGGCACGAGTTAAACTATGGAAACGATACGGATGGTTGTGTTTCTCAAATGTGCCAGATTTGTGAAATCCATCACCAAAGTCTCACAGACAAATTACAAATCTGTTATGACTAATATAATCGTTATTCTGGCAAAAGTTTATGAACACACACACACACACACACACACACACAGACCAGCATGAAACAGAACTAGAGATGCAAAAAGCTGTCATAATTAGACAGTATGTTAGTGTTTTTAATTTGAGGCACTTCCTTTCGCTTCTTCCATCTCTAAACAATTTACCCTGAAGAAGAAACTGCTGAATTTTTCATTTTCTTTCTGCCTTTCTCTGCGGGTTATGTGTGTCAGTGAGTGTGTGTGTGTGTGTGTGTGTGTGTATGTGTGTGTGTGGTCTGGCTGATGGAGGTGAGAGAGGAAGGGTGTGTGCCTTCTCCGTCCTCTGTTATGTGTCTTAAAGCAGAGATATGTGACCGTAGCGTGATCGAAACATGCATGACTTTTTAAAAGTGAGTCGTAAACTATTTTACATGGATTTGAGTGTGTGTGTGTGTGTAAGCAAAGAAGTGAGTGTGTATGTGGAAAAGTCTATCCTTTTCTCCATTTTTTTTTTCCACAGACAGTAAATGAGAGGAGAGAAGTTCGCCATGGGTTACCGTTAAACATCGGACGGTTGTCTGTTCCCAGGCCAGGCACATGGATTCAGTTACGCGCCACCAGCTGTGTGTGTGTGTGTGTGTGTGTGTGAGTGTGTATGTGTTGAGGAGTCACTTCAGGTCTCTTTGAGCTTTCAGTAGCATTAATGCCGTTACCGTACTGGGGAAAGAAAAGCATTTGACAGACGCCAGTCCTCGACTGTTATATAGCTGATCCAATTAAATGTCACAAATCTGATGTTCATGCAGAGATAATTAGCTGGAGCTTATTTAAAGCAAAAATCTCCTGCGCAGGAGACTTTCACTGGATCTTTAAACCAACTATTTCTCTAGCCAAAAACAACAAGCGGAGAAAAACGGCTAGATCGAAGACCAAAAATAACTAGCCGTCTTTCACACATCATGGAGACATTGTTCCTAAATAACAGACATTTTGCTGGGTAATGACAGAGCTTTTACTTTTCCCCCAGCCTTAACAAAAACTATCTCAACCTCAAATCTGCTTTTTTAGCCAATAACCACAGTCAGCACGGATATATATATTGTATAAAAACTTTTTCTGCCCCAATGACTGCCAGGAAAGCAACTTGACTCTGCCATGTCACTGCTTTACGTTTACTGAAAGGGTCAGTCATTTTGGTTGGAAACAACTAACCGCAGACCTATTCCCATCGCTCGCTGGCAAAAAATTGTTGCAAACAAAACACTCCACTAACTTTTAAGGGGATGCCATAAACTTTTCTTTCCAATCCATTGACTACACTGGAAATGAAACTGAGGACTGCTGTGGGAGGAAAATGATCAACAATAGCACGGGGTGATTAAGGTGTTATTTCTCTTATACCCTTTCCAGACTAAGAGACCTTCCACACGTCACCCTATCTGAAAGCTGGAAACACTTCAGGAGTTTTGAAGTCGTCCTGTGATTGGTTAAAGTGTACAGGATTTCCTGTGTGTCATATCGTTTAATGGTCCACCTGGAAACAACTCAAAACTGTCGGATCAAAGTAAGCTGTTGTGTTTACCTCTGTGGCACTGCGCATTAATCAAGATAGATCTAATGCTGGATTCTTAATAGTTCAAGAGTTTTGTAAAAGACGCCTCTAAACATGACACAGTACGAAACGAAACATTACTGGTTGCTTTACCTGTCAATCAGATGTCCTCTCAGGTGGGACTTAGCTATTCAACGTGACTTAAGTTTACAGATCATCTGCTATCAGACTAAAGATCTGACTAGGCTAGACTAATTTTTGTTAAACCTTTAATACAGTAAAAGGAGATTCTGTAACCACTCTATTTTTTTTTTTATCTTTGTCATTATATTAAACATCTTTTATAAATCTTATATCTTATATAATTTATATTATAATGTACTCAATAATGATGATTATTTCTGCGATACTTTGATTATGAATATGGATATGTATTATTACTACTATTCATATACAAGGCTGGTATCTAGCTAGGCTGAGACTAGTAGCTCAGAAGCTCGTATGTTCAATTCCCATCTCTCTTAAGCTGCCCATGCAGGGTCGCCAAGCAGGGCCCTCACCCCTTAACTGCTCAGTTAGCTAAAACTGAAATAAATGTAATAGGGGGATCTAACAAATGCCAGAAATGTAACTGGTAAGAACGTTAGTTTATGTGTCGTGTGAGCAGATTTTTTTCCCCCTGTATCAGCAATTTTTTTCCTGTGGTACAAAAAGAAACCACACATTTAAAAGTACCCTAGGGCTGTTTTATTTCATGACCATGTGACATTCTTGTCATGGGTTGTTTTGATTCCTGTTTCTGATCTGAATAAAACTCCCATAGTTTTCTCTATGTTCTGATCGGGTGTGTGTCCTTCCTCATACTGTGTAGCTTAGTATCATTAGAAAGAGGAGGAAAAGGTCACACACTTCGGAAAAGTCGATGTTGAAGTTAATGAAAGTGTGTAAAGGAGTTTGTATCACATGTGGCTAGAAACAGTAAATTAGAAATAATTGTTGTTTGCTTTGGTTTTCATTTACATCCGAAAATTATAGTGAGCGCTAATAAAAAACTGTTTCGATAAAGAGATCTGATAGCCACAAGTGGTACGGGCCATTAGTGCTACAGGGGGTTCAAGATGTCTTTAATACGAGTTAGTCTTTAGCTCAGTGGGATAATTGACATTTATCCTAAAAACGCTGACCTATTTTTATTCTTACCCCCCATTCCATCTTACTCTGATTCCCCTCCTGCAAAACAGGCGCTCCATCACAGTATGCCTATTATGTGAATATTTTTGTTTTGCATTTCTTTATTACCCTCAAAAACATTTTAGGGGAGAAAATCTTTGTTCCCATTCCCATTCCTGGTGTGTTATGTTTGCTCTTAAGGGCAATTATGGTTAAACATGACCCCGAATATGGTAGGCATTGTTTCAGGCAGAACGAGTTCTTTTCTCTTTGTTCATCATGTCAAGTTATTTTACCATATGCCAAAAAAAAAGACTCTCATTTAACACACACACAGAGACACACAGAATAGAGTTGTCACAAAGCCACAGATGCTCTTTTGAAGCGAACGTTTGCTTGCTGAAAGAAATCTTCACACCTGCTATTTTTTTGTTTTGTTGACATTCAGCTAAAAAGAGGGCATTATATGTTATTTGTCACCTTGAATAAAAGGAATCACACCCTCACACATCCACCGTCCTATGCGCTTTTGTGCAGAAAGTCCCCTTAAGTTCTTTTGAAATTTGTATACACCCACACTGACAAAAGCCAAATTATAATCGTAACCATAAACCTGTTCAAAGACCTGCTAGGAGGAATCGGGCCGAAGCAATATATATGGAGGTGAGAGAGAGAGATAGATAAGTACCTACAGAGAAATTTTAAAAAAAGAGAAAGAGAAAGTGTGTGAGTGTGTGACGTTTAAGGGATACAGACATAGAGAAAGGCGGAAAGTAAGAAAGTGAAAGTGAGAAGACAGACAGAGAATAAGATAAACAAATTTAGGCTGAGAAAAAAGTAGTGAAAAGGAAGGCAAGAGAGAGAGAGAGTGAGAGAGTCGGAGATAGTGTGAGATATAGACAGAGAGAAAGAAAGGCAGTGAACAACAGGCTGAAAGAGGAAAGGAAAAAATAGAGGTAGTATTATACAACAAAAAGAGCGTGTGAAAAAAAGGATACAATCGAAAAAAATCTTGGCAATAAAGAAAAGTGAAGAAGAGAATGACAGAATGAGAAACATCTGATGTAAAAGAACAAGACATGCTTAAAAGAGGATAAAAGGAATAGATAAGAGAATAGGGAATGGAACAGATCATGAAAAAGAATAATGAAAGAGAAAATTAGAGGGAGTGGGTGAAAGAACGAGAAAGAGTGAGAGAGAGATTTACATCAAATTAATATTATGTTGAATTAAATTATAGGGCTAAATACTTGATTCTGATTGGTCAGAAGAGAGATTAAATTGTTAAAATTAATGCAATTTCCCAATATTTTAAATCTCATAAATGAGATTTTTACAAAATCTGTTAAGAAATCAGGAATTAGATATTTTAACCTGCAACAATCCCCTGCGTTGTCAAACAGTCACTTCTGGGCCCTTGAGTCATGGCTCTTAATCGTCTTCTTGCTCTAGGGATGCTGCATTATGGTTGACCCCAGCATGTGACAAAATTTCTATGATGACGGTAATTACACTTTCCGAGTTATTGTTGTTTATTCAGCTGGCTGTGTGAGTCATTACTAGGGCGCATGTATAATGTCTGTTACACTTAAGCACTTACGCTAATGGTTGTTGAAAATTGCACCTGCTTTAACCTCTGCGTCTCCTCCCGTCAACCCTTAATTAAAAGATCTGGCTGAAGAAGCCCCAACCCAGGTTTACTGAGATCTCGCCACCTTTTACACTCTTCAGATCACTTATTCAATTGTAGCCTGCAGTCACAAATCAAACGTTTTTTTTTTTTCTCCAGCCTCACCAAACCAGACTCCAGACTCGTTATCAGTACCTGCTGTGAATATGTAGGTCAGATGGATCGCAGGAAGACTAACACACCTGAATGGTTGCGGCAGTTTTAGATTAAATGAATTATGTCACATTCTGTACAAAACAAGACAGTTATGAACCAAACCGGAATACAAGTCTAACCGTACTTGTGGCAACACGCAACCCTCGTTCATATTTGTGGATTCGAGGGAGGATCACACAGAAGTCGGCGCAATAAAGGGTGGAGAGGTGGAAAATAGGGCTGACTAAAGCAATTAATAGAAGCCAGGGGTTTTAAGTGCTTTTTGTTTACCACACAAAATAATGTGTTAATCATCGGCATGAGGATTAATCTAAGTGGTAGATGTAGTGTTGCCAGGTGCTCTGTTTTTACTGAAAAACCTTTTTAAATTTTTTATTCATATATGTACTATAAAGAAAAACACTTTTTTTAAATAACATCATTGTAAAAACATTAATGGATAAATGTTAGCACACCAATCTGGCAACCCAGGTAATCCCTTTCTGTTTGTTTTACATCAAAGGCCAACCTTATAATGATTTGTACGAAAGAATTAGGTTTTTCTAAATATTTTATAGTGTTTTTAGCATCTTTCAAGCCAAAAAAGATTCTACGCATAACCTTTATTTTAAATTATATTGAAAATATTTTCATTTTTTCTGGAAACGGTAAGATTTGGGACCAAGTGTTGTGCTGTTCTTTTTAGGTTTGGGTTTACTGTAAAGTCGTCACATTTAGCAAACCCTGGTATCCAAAGGTAACCTGGAAAACCAGGTGGACTGATTTATCCTCAATTTTTATTTGAAATAGGTTTTTAGGAAGAGCTTTCATGATACACAAATTTAAACAAAATAAATATATATCTTTGTATAATGAATAAAGATATATTTCTTTAATAAACAACCATTGAGCTGCACAGAAGCAAAATGCTTTCCTTTTAAATCATATTATATTTAATTATATGTTTGATGTCTGATAATTACTAATAATTATTGCTGCACACTGCCATTGCCACAAGGAAAAGCTTATACTTCAAACCTGTTTAGCTTTTTTCTGCAAGTTTTCTTGACCAGGTGTCGTTTAGAAAACTACCTAGATGTGAGGCTGTTATTATGTATGAAAATCAAATTTGTGTATATTTGTTTTATAAACTAACCACCGCTCCTATGATATAACCGAAAAAAGGACCAGTTTACAACGCTATCACTTCACACACTTTACTTTGCACTGAGAATGAATCAGAGGAGCGTTTGGTCCCCTTCCCATGTCTGTCTGAAACCTGGCCTGCAGGGAACTGAGTGGGTGTGTGTAGAAAAGGGCTTGTACACAGCCCCCTTCCCCCTTCCCCAATCAAATAATGATCCATGACCTTTATAGTAACAATCTCAAGCTCCGTCCGTGCGTTTGTCCTAATTTCCCAACAAAATTGCAGGAAACACAATCTATTCTCGTTGGACTTCGTGTTCTTTTTCCTTCATGTGAGAAATAGATGTTGCATATTGATTCTCATGCAACTGCATGGGAACTGCAGATCCTGTGCTTTTTAAAGGCTGTTTTTATGTTAAACCACATGCTCAGATCTGAACAACGCGCGGGGTAGAAATTTAAGAAATGATGTACTACCCAAACGTATTGTCAATATTGTATTGTAAAAGTATTGTAATTTGGTATTTTTAAAATGTTTTAGTAGTTATTAATTAATAAGTCTGCAGGAAATAAATGATATTTATCAATATTATAATGGCTCTATTGAATTCTTAAATCTGATTGGTCAGAAGGTGTAGCTTGATTTTCCATAACAGGAGCTTGACAATAATTTTAGCTACAACTTAACAAGATTGACGAGATGTCACATGATACGATGGCTTTTTAGCTGTTATTACACACACAATATAATGTGATATATGTATATATAAAGGTTTTGCCGGGGGACAAACTAATTTTTTACACCCCAAGGTGTGAGGTATAAGGGGGTCCATCATGCTTTACTGGAAATTTTTTAGTTTTAGAACACGAAAACCTGCATTACATGGCATATTTGTAGGATATGAAGGGAATAAAAAAAGTTAAGTAATTAATGCAACAATGGTACTTTAAAGATATAATTGGAAAAAACGTTTAATTCTGAAATTCATTTAGAATTATGTAACATCAAATTGGCACCCCCAGACAGATGTCCCTCCTTGTCCCCTTACTAGCTACGGTTGTACTAGGTTGATTGTTCATTAGCCATGCTCAGGTTAGGCCTGAATTCCACACAAAGCCTAAGCCTGATAACAAATAGCTGCTTGTAGCTGAATTCTTTATAGGCAAAGTATTCTTTAATGAATTAGGGTTCACACCCAAAGTAGAATCCATGCATCCCATCAATGAAAAGTCCAACCATGCAAAATTCAAAGAAAGGCACAAAATCAGGACAGAACACAACACAACAGAATTAAAGAAATAATTCTCAGCAGTAGTAGCAAAGTATATTTGCTAATTCTAAGCTTATAAAGGCATTGACGCTAAAGTAACTGAGAGAGCAAGTTGCAATCCACGTAACTTTAATCGTTTTTTCAAATCATTCAAAGAGACGGAATCAATTAATCATTGTGTTGAGTGTATGCTTGCTACAGTATTTATCATGTTCTTGATGAGAAGAGGATGTATGAGGGCAGAATGTCTAAATATTTAAAATAGATTGGTCTTGCGTTTAATGTACACATTCTTGAATTAATTAGCGTCATCGTAGCGACTTGAATATATAATGGATTGATAGCTATATATCTATACTATGTATCTAACTTAATTGAGAATATTAGGAAGATTAAATAAAAAAAAAAAGAAATAAAGTGTCTTTAACATCTAAAGTAAATGAAGCTGCATCTAAGAGTAAGACGTTTAGGTTTTTAGGCATTAATGAAAAACAGTTCTTGGTAGCGGGTTTAGGTTTAGCGGTAGTGGATTGGGCCCTGGAGCAGGAAGACGTCTCTGTGGGAAAGCTAGAGAAAGTGAGAAAAAAGAGTGAGAGAGAAAAAGACAGAGGGGGTGGAGCCTTTAAGGGTCTCAGCAGAGTTATATCCGATGAGAAAAACTACCTTATAACAGTCTGATGTAGCTCGACCATCTTCTCTGTCTCTCTCTCACTCTTTTTCTTTCTTTCTCATATTTACGTCCATTCTTTGTTTATGCCCTCCTCTCTGTCCCTCCTTCCCAGAGAATGAGAAGGGCTGTCTCATCACTCTCCGGGTCCCCGTGGTCAAAACTTCACGGGAACTGTGTGGGAACCGTGATGTTTGGCCGAACTCCTTTTTTCCCAGAAGTCTCCTCTCTGACCCGCATATAAAACATTTTCGGACCGGTTCTAACTCGCTGCGTCTTCTCACGAATGCTGGGAGAATTGAGGCCTGATGGCTTCTGTATGGACGCAGGTAGCAGTGTCTCAGGAAGTGGTTTCAGTGTTCTATGAGAAACCATAGAAGTGTGTGTGTGTGTGTGTGTGTTTGCATCTGTATGCTTGAGTATACATTTTGAACTGATAATTGCTGGATAATATACAGTTAAAATGTACATTAGCTTGAGTGTAAGTACGTGAACAGTCGTCGAATAGTAAACCTAACACCCCTTATTGCATTTTTGTGTGAAAATAATTGTTATCCTGTAATTGAGGGTGTGTAGTAATGATGGAAAAGTCTTGAGTGTGTCAGGCTGTGTGTGATCTTGTTCCCCCCTCTTAAGTGTTGCAGCTCCCATGAGAGAGAATAAGAATGTTTATTTTTCGCATAGCTCTGGATGCAATCAACGAAAGACAATAGACCATATTAGTTTGTGTGTGTGTGTTCTGTGACAATATAGATGACTTTGATAGTGATGAAGAATAATAGGATGAATGGATATAAAATCATGTAGCCTAAAAGGCTGTGTGTGTGTGTGTGTGTGTGGGTGACATGAAATGAGTAACTCTCTGAAGCTGTTTTAATTAAAAACTGCCCGTTCTGCTTTTTTGACTCTGTGGGAGAGCTGCACTCTTGAGTACGTGTTGAAACATAAGGAAAATGTCACAGCGCAGAGACAATGGAGATTCTGACTCAATGCTGTGGTTTTATTTGTGTGTGTGTATGTATGAGTGGGGCTGGTTAGATTACTATATCAATAATAACGCTATTTTTAACTTATTAACCCCAAATCTCACTCTTATATAGTATTATGCTGTGTATTAATATTGTCTTATATATAAAAACATATTTTTCTGCATTACATCACCTAGTGATGAACAAAATCGTTGATGTTAGATTAAAAAAATCTGGAGTGTGTGTGAGGCATGAAGTTTTTCAAAACCTGTTGATTATTGTGAAGTTGTTTTAAATCCAAAAAGCAGAAACGATGTAAAGTAATAAGCTACTTTGTCTGCTAACGTTTCTATGTGTATACAAGTGTGTCTTCGCATCAATACACACACACAAACACACATATTGTACAAATAAGTGTGAGTTTCTGAGAAACGATGACACACCCGCACACCTACATCTGTCTTCTTTTTGCTTGAGCTGATTAAATACAGAGCTTTTGTCCTTCTTCAGTAACAAAACATTTGCCCCACGGCACATCCATGAGCGAAATAAGTAACAAAACAGATGAATGGGAAAAAAGGGGGAAGGAAAAAGATGGCTGTAAAAGGAAACACGTGCCAAAGTTCTACACATTTATATGTTTGTATGCTTCGAGGGAAAAGCTTATTACTATTATAATATTAATTTTATAGTAAGACAAATTTAGTAATCAGTGCCCCAAAAAACGCTCGTTGGGGGTGGGGTGGTGTAGTTAGGGCAATTATAATGGTCTGCACACTTTGGGGGGGCCCCAGAGATCTGTAATGGGTGTGGTAGGGGGCCCAAACTCATTGTTTAATACAGCCCAAAATTGCTAGCGTAGCTTCTGTACGTGAAGAATAAAACACTAGCAGACATTTTGAAAAGACAAACAGTGAGTTGGATCATTTCCTAGACTTGGACTTGGACTATTCCTGATGCGGTTTATTCTACTCATTTTACAAATAACTGGCCAAAAAAAGTTAAGGGTAGGATAGGTTGTGACATGATGGAGGTATTTGATTCCTAGAACTCATGACTAAAATCCCCCAACACAAGTAAAGAAAATGATACAGGATTTAGATTTTAATTTAAAATGCATCAAAAAAAAAAACTACATTGTTTGCACACAATGAAGGGAGGCTATAGCAGAGCACGGTACAGAGTCAAAAAATTACAATATACAGGTATTATGTAAAAAAAACACTTTGTTCTCTAGGTATGGAGTCGCAGAGTGTTACACTCAATGCACATGTAATGCGACTGGCTCGAAATGAACCTATATTAGACTTATTTGGCTTTTAATTATCGGGCATGCACGTTAACACACCAGCCATGAAGACTAGAAAATGTCTCGACTTTATAAACACATAACTTTGGTCGTTTTACTAAGCCAGCTGATTGGATGCATTAATGCATGATTGGATGGTCAGATAGAGACAATTGATTGTGCTTGTTTTATACATCAAATATAGTGCAGTCGTGAAGCTTTATAAGGCATTGTGTGTGTGTGTGTGTGTGTTTGTGTGTGTGTGTGTTGTCGTTGTTTCCTGAGACAAACTGACTGGATTGTCATTAGCCATTAAAGCTTGCAAGCCTGAATCTATAAAACTTGGAAAATGTCCTCAACACTATAATCCCAGAGACAAAAGGACATGCATATAGCAGAGATGGACTCGGCTTGCTTTCTTTTATTTTACGGAACAAACTGCTTTCTTTTTCCTCAGTTCTATAGGAACTTCTCACACGCTCACCCACTCAATGTCAGCCTGCCGCCTCAGGCTCAGGACGTTAATTATGTACAAACGACAAAAGAAAGCGAGATGAAGCGCCATCACAAAGACTTCAAAGCGGCTTTGGAGCGGCCCGAACAAAGACGGCGGCATTAGGAGAACCAGCAGCCTAAAGAATGGCTGGTGGTCGCTGAAAGACGATCTGACTCCCGCACTCCTCGCCGCACACTCTCTCTTTTCGTCCTTGTTCTCCCTTTAGGTATTCCGAGCAGGTGTGGTGGAGTGTGAGCGGCTGGGAAAGGCCTCTGGCTGCTCATCTATTGTGCACAACTTACACATACACACACACACCTGAAAGGAAGGGAGGAACAGATTTCTGGCCACTTTAGCTCCTGTGTGCAAGCTTGTGCACGGTTTTGTCATCGAAATAATGGGAGATGATCCATTTCATATGTAGTTATCATCTACCATTTCAGTCGCCTCATTGATATGAGGAAAAACAGATAATGGAGCCGCTTAAAGCTACGTGTGTTCTTCATTCTTCACCAGGCTGGAATGACATCATAAAATGTAATATTTTGGGCAACCAAAGAAAGGCGAGCCTTCGTGCCTTGAAGTATAATCGATTATCAGTTATTACGATGAAATCTGACCGCTCAGGACTGGTTTTTTCTCTTTATGTATCGGGTTCCTCGTCTTTATATTTTAATGTTTATTTTGTTTTAATAGAATGTTTAGTGCATTGGAGCTACATAGGAAAAAAATACATTATATTTAAAATCGGTAACCATTTTATAATTTAGAAATAATATATTACAGTAGCACGACTTGCAATCTTATATTAAATCATAGAAAAAAAAAATAAAAGCAGAATAACTTTTTTTTAACCTGGAAACATTAGGAGTGAACATAAAACTGGCTCAAATAAATTAAAGAAACCCAAACCATATTAGATTAAAGAAATCATGGCTTGAAACAAAAAAAAAAAGAGAACAAAAAAAAAAAACAATATTAAAAAAATAATTACTGTAATTATACAAACTGTTCGTACACAACGTGTTCATGATTGGTTATTTTTTTTGGACGCTGAACATCAACGCTGTACCATCAAAAGGTGAAAGCTAATTGCAGCCATAAATAAAAGTTAGATCAAACACTTCAGCCCGAAACATCATGTCCTCGAGCTTTCATCAATCAGACCTGGACGAAGGTGAAAGGTCATTCTCTAAGTTTTCTAAAGGGTCTTCATTTTGGGCTTGGCTGTTAAACTCCTGCTAACATCCTCATCATCATAATCATCATAAGCTGCTCTTGTTACAGAATAAATCTAAATGTCAGAGTCTGTGCTTTTTTTTCAGCAGAGTTTTTTTTTCCCCCCTCGCTGTTTGTTCTCCGCTCAGTTTAGTCTTAAAGCACACAAAGCCTCGTAAAACAGTACAATATGCTGTACAATAGCTAAACAATTGAACGACGTTCTGTTGCGATCGAAATGATTGCTGTCAAACTCGACCCGAAACATGCAAATCTTCACTCCCGTCGTGATTTTTTCGCTCAACTCAGTAAGGCCTCCAGACGGATTCGTCCATTCGTCCCGGTGTGCTCATGGCACTGGGTGAGTTGCTGTGGCTGCCGTCAGCCTCCACGCCATCGCTGCTGCCGATCAAGCCACCAGCTCCCCCTGCTGACCCCGAAGCCCCGCCTGCTGCCGTGCAGGAAGTCAGCATGCGAGTGGGCGAACGTTCTCCCACTGTGCTCCCGGCAGTGCCGCCTGCAGGAACCATAGAGAACTGGTAGGAACCTGAGCCGGTGCCGTAGTACAGGTGGTAGGGAGACGAGTTGGTCTGGAAGTGCGAGCTCTGGTTTTGATTTCCAGGGTATGGCGGGGGCAGGTAGGTTGTATAGCGGGTGGAGGCAGGAACGCCCGTCACGCTGAGACCCCCGATGCCCGCACTGGGTGGGTTGGCGGAGTAGGTGAAGTGGCCAGGGTAGTGCATGTGAGGGTCAGAGAACCGTGGCGCTGTGAGAGGAGACAGGGACGGGAACGTGGTGCGCTGCTGGAACAGATCTGTACCTGGAAAAGAGAGAAAAAGATATAGACATTTCTGGTCAAACCGGATTCTGATCAGCGACTGAAGCCTGCTACAATAACACAACTTTAGATCGTTAGTTTTACGACTAATATGCAAAACATGACAAGTCATCATTTTAAATTTATCAGATGTTTGTCAGACATGATTTGCTTAAAATGGCTCACATTTTCCAAAGCCTTATTTATTTATTTTCTTATTCGTTATTTGTTCACTTTATTTTTAGTTTATAGAGTATTGTTTGAAAGTGACCCAGTGTCAGTGCTTCAAGGTAAAGGAAGAGTCCTCAGGCTAAAAGACTTGGCAGTTTCTTAGTTACGTGAGACGCCGAATTTGTTTCTGTTGTCAACGTCAAGAGAGACAAAAGTGTGTAATGAGGAAACGGCCGTTTTTTGGAGTTCCTTAACATTATAACGAGTTACTGTGAATAAATAAAAAGCACAATGTCATCCGTTAAGCTTTTAATCGTTTCATTAAATTGTGTTTACTATACTTTTATAAGTTCGTTACAATGTCATGTTTTTTATTTGGAAAGGTAGCGGATGTCATTTTAGGATTATATTAGAATTAATGAATCAGAGCTTACACTTTAATATTAAGATTTAATATTTAGTTTAATATATTATGTGACTTTATAGAAAAACAGGCTCAAATTGTCCCACTGTTAAATAATATAGATTAGTAAAGGTTTCAAATATTCTAAAATAAAATGATTTTGTATGTGTTTTTTTTTTTTTGATGGACGGTGGATTTAAAGCAAGATCTTGACAATGGAGTCGTCGTGCAGGTACAAAACATTTTAAAGGTTGACGGTGGCGTATTTAAAGACCCACCCATGATTTTTGAGTTTATTGAATTTACCAATTCTACATCCTTATTTAGGGTGACAGTATATTTTGATAGAGATTTAAAGCTGACAAGATGCACTACTACTGTTTCTACATTGAATATTAAGTGGTAGTTAGACAGACTGAACTACCGGTAGCCCATCCCGTGCAGGTAGGATAGAGCGTCAGAACACCGGACTTCTTACGCGTACATCGCTTCATAAAAAGAAAAAATAGTGAGTCGTCCCTGACATCCTTTAACAAGAAGACTGTCATTTTCCTACAGCGTATTATATATACTGTACTACACTGCTTATGACCACTGGATCAAAATCCTACTAAACCAACACGCTGTCAACAGAAAGATGAATAAAGACAAGTCACTTGACATTTATGACCACTAAGTGGCCTGATGTGGCAAGATTATTTCCCATGATGCACTGCGTCATTCAAAATGACTAATTAAAAAAAGCAATTAAATCCAACGACTAAAAAAAAGGCATCCGAAATGGAAAGTGATGGGAAGTTCTGTATTTCAGTTAAAGAGCCTATGCAGCAGCAGCAGTGCATGCTGGGATAGCAGAGCACATTTTGCTAGCGAGCAGGCTTTGGCATGCCAGCAGCTCAAAGGGGGGCGGATACCGTGCTTTGCGTGCCACCGCCTCATTGAAACGTCTTTTCCCCCTTTCTCCTCCTTCTCCTCCTCCTCCTGCTTCTCTGTCTGGAGAAGTGTGGAGAAGAGAAACAGGGGGGTGGGGGGGGGATGAGAAGGTTCCTTGACTTCTTTTTTTTCCTTAAAAAACATGTTTTGCTGTCTGTAATAAAAGAAAGGCTCGAAGGTCTGCGAAGGAGTCCCCCCCCTCTTTTTGTTGCTAAATATATAACAGAGAAACTGGAGATGGACTCTCTAGCCTCCTCTAGAGGCCTGAGTGAATCCTACAGGCTACGGATGCATTTTTTTTTAAGAAAAATGCACTCGAAAAACAAAAATGTTAATCAAATGAAGTGTTATCCAACTTTCTGACACACAAATTCTAATTACTTGTACTTTCTTCACAATAAGAAATCCATAGCCATCTGTTGTATTTCTTTTATATAAAAAATGTATCCTGTTTTCTTTGGGATATTAAGAGATGCCTCTAGTCTTCTATTATCAGGGAGTTTAAAGTAGACAGGATCTCTTATTTTTTCCTAGTACAGTGAAATTTCGGTGTGTGTATTTAGGTGTGTGTGTGTGTGTGTTTGTGTGTGTGCGTAAAAGAGAGAGTAGTAGCAGGACCCACCCTCCACCTTACCCTATTACACAAAGTGAAGAGAAAAATAAAAGGTAATAAAGAATAGAAAGAACAAACACACACATGCGTATTTCTCTCTGTATTACTTGCTGAAGCCTTTTTTTCAACAGAATTTAATGCTTGTATAGAGCTTGTGTGTTTCTTTCTTGTGTGTGTGTGTGTGTGCGTGCACGTGTGTTGTGCCCCACCACAGGGAGCTGTTTCATTTCCAGAGTTCCACTAGCCCACAGTGAAGCGTGTAACCCATCTTGGCACAGAGGTTTGCCTCATTTGCCTGTAGTGTATGTGTGTGTGTGTGTGTGTGTGTGTGTGTGTGTGTGCGCATGTTATTGTGTGTGTCTATGTGGTCAGGATGCAAATCCTTGGAGCACTCTCATGTGAAATGTTTGCTTACAAGATGGGAATGCAAACCGTGATGGATTGCACCTGTGAGCCTTCTAACAATATAGCCAGGTAAGAAACAGACAGACGACAGATACAGTGAGAGACAAATAGTCAGACTGACAAGTAAATTTTAAAAAGTTTAAAAATCTGTTAAAAAAGTAAGATATATATATATATATATATATATATATATATATATATATATATATATATATATATATATATATATAAATTTAGAGCGAGAGAGAGAGGGAGAGAGAGGGATATAGATAGAGAGAATAAGAGATAGAGAGAATAAGATACAGAAAGAAATACTTCTGACTAGTTTTATTTTCTGTAATTATTTTAGTTAGTCTGTCTGTAGTTAGTTAGTCTGTCTGTCTGCCTGTCTGTGGCTTTTACCAGACTTAAACTTTATAATCACTGAATCAGAGGCTCATATTAGTCACTTTAAAGTGGTTTCATTTTACTGTCTGGGAGCTGAGAACACATCTTTAAAAAAACAACCCCACGAGTCCAGTCTCTCTCATGCATTTTCCCGCCAGACATTTCACATCAGCCCCAGACGTCATTTGGCTGTAACGCGACGTGCGAAAGGTAATGGTGGGTAAAACCGTCACTTACATACGCTAGAGAAATAGGGAGGCAAAATAACCGACGCTATGCCTCGGCTGTGTTTATACTGGCACAATGGCATACCAGATAAACACGATGTGTCAAATGCAAATGATTTCATGTCAGATGGTGAGCACTCTCACTAGGCGAAAAAAAAAACAAACAGTAAAAACTAACAAGAAAACAGATCGACAGATAAGACGGCAGACGGAGGAGGAGCCATTTCTCTGATTTCGGCCTACATCTGAGGGGGCCGACCTTTTACAATAAACTTATTTAGAGCAAAACGTCCTCACAGAGACAATTACACATTTATATAAGGAAGATGATTCTAGACTTGCCTGATTATGTGTGTGTGTGTGATTGTGTGTGTGTGTGTGTGTGTGTGAGTTCAGGTACACATGACTCAGCTGCAGTTCTGGCATCATTATGGGATTTGCGGTAACAGGAAGGGCAAACTGGCTGAATTGCTGTAGGGATGGAAAAAACCTTCTAACTAAGTGTGTGTGTGTGTGTGTGTATGTGTGTGTAAATGGGGGTGTGTACATTCACAAGGTGTGGGAATAAGTGTGTGTAAGAGATCATTTCTTTAAACTGTCCTTAGAGATTATTTATAGCGCCTACCACAAACTCATCAAAGCAGTGTGCCTTTATTATGATGTGTGTGTGTGTGTGTGTGTGTGTGTGTGTGTGTGTGTCTTACTTGACCAGCGGATGTCGTCCTCCACTTTGCAGGGTTTGATCTGAGGCGGGTCAATCTGCTCAGGCCAGAGTCCTGTAAGACATTGACATTAAAATGATAACGGTGTCAAATGTGGATCTATGGATGTCCTTTTCATCTTTTTATTTCTCCATCTGTTTTTATGAAGTTATTTATTCAGGTATTGAACCTTCATCTATCTATTTGTCACTATGTATTTATCCATCTTCCCATCAAACCACCTGTCAATCGTTAATTCTTTCATCCATTTCTCCAAAAGTTCATCTATCCAACATTTTATTTACCCTTCAAATATCCAACCATACATCATTCTATAAATTATCTATCTATTCAACTATCCAGCCATCCATCCATCCATCCATGCCTCCACGCATCCATCTATCCATTCATCCATGTCTTTATTTAGCTGTCTAGCTATATTCCATAGCAATTTTCCATCTATTGATACATCCTGCAATTTATTCATCCATCCCTTTACCCATTCATCCATCCATCCATCCATCCATCCACCGATCCATTTATCAACCGATCCATCCATCTACCAATTTTAAATTTAGTCATCTGTTAATAAATCATTCACCCATCAGCCCGTATCTCTAATGATAAATTTGCCATACTATATTTTGTTATCTGTTGATAAATCATTTATCTATATATTAGTTCATCCATCTATCCATCCATGCATCCATCCATCCATTGCTCTGTATGAAATTCCTATTTAAAACATTTTCTGGTTCAATTCATTGGGTGTGGTACCCTAATGGGTTCACTCTGACAGAAGAGGTATACAAATATGTATGTGTGTCTAAAAGTGTGTGTGTGTGTGTGTCTCGCGTTGTGTGTCTGAAAAAGTATGATTGCAACAGATTGACTTTGTTTGCACTTGCTTTATTGGCAAGCCGAGCTCATCAGGAGACGGCCTTACTGTTCTAATCGGGTCTAGGTGGAGAAAAGCAAACATTCCTGAGTCTCGTTGTGGTATCGCATAACATACACAAGGAATGTTGAACATGTCTGTAGTACATTTAAGTGGTTCAACGTTTTCACAAGAATTGAATATGTCTGTGCGAGCAGTTGTGTGTGTGTGTGTGTGTGTGTGTATGAGGTGGGGGTGTAAGTGTAAGATATCTTTCAAATCTTTCTGCTTTGATGACTAAGCAGTGTCTGTTTCTGTTGTGGAATAAAATTGAGCTACATATTTGTTTTGATGTGTGTGTGTGTGTGTGTGTGTATGTTTGGGTTGAAAATAGTCGTGTTTTGAACATGGGCATGCCAATAGGCATGTGTATGTGATGGGTATGAGGGGCATGCTACAGTGTGTGTATGTGTGTGTGTGTGTGTGTGTGTGGTTGAGTGTTTGTGTTGGAGCAGTGTGTGTGTGTGTGTTTGGTACATAGGTCATTAGAGTGTTTTGTTCAGTGGAGATTAGGTTCGAGCAGTAGGCTCAGTTAAAACTGCCTTAAATTGTAACGATTCCCAACTGAAATATTTTGGCACCTGTCATTTTGCTCTATAATTTATGACAATTTTCTTCTTATCTTACGGTTTTACTGAAGTATAAATTGTGCACATAGAACTTTACTATAACATAAATATCATTTTTAGCTTCTTAAAAGTCTGGATATTTTCCATCATATACAAAAATAAATTATAAAACATATTGAACTTCATTCTGACAGTTTTTACATACAGTATGTTTATAGTTCATATGATGACACACACACACACACATATATATGTATGTATATATGTATATATATATATATATATATATATATATATATATAGATATATATATATATATATATATATATATATATATATATATATATATATATATGTGTGTGTGTGTGTGTGTGTGTTTGCTTTAGTGCTGTGTCTGTGTATATGAGACCTCTAGACACCAAACTCTTGAGTCAGCGTTACTCTGAGCCGCTCTCACACACACCTTGGTCTCATAGCTGTGGGAGGAAAAAAGTCCCGGGTTTGAGCCAAAGATTTTAGAGTGATGTGTCGTAATATTAAGAGTGTGTGTGTGCCCGAGTCTAAATGTTGGTGCAGGAGTAAAGTCGTAAGCAAGGTGTGGTGTGTGTGTGTGTGTGTGTGTGTGTGTGTGTGTGTGTGTGTGTGTGTGTGTGTGTGTTTGTGTCGAGTTCACACCCGCTGGCCATGGCGCACAGAACTGCAAATTTGACATGCAAATAAAAGCTTGTTTGCTCTCGGTCTGCAATGGGTTAGTTGTTACAAGCCAACTATCACGTACCGTGGACATTGTGTCAAACCGAAAACACACACACACATACATATACGCACACACACTAGCACACATACATGTGAAAATTACAATGAAGAGAAACGGCCAGAATGCTCAGAAACAGCATCATCGATAAATGTAAACAATCACAAAGAAGCACCACCAATCCCAGAGTCTAGTGCAGTGATCTCTCTCTCCCTCTCTCTCCCTCTCTCTCTCTCTCCTTCTTTCTCTCTCTCACTCCAGTTTTCTACCTACAATGGCAAATTCTTTAGCATAAAGCCCTTATTCAGAGCCCCAGCTGCTGCCATTGCTGTATAAAAATAAACATTTCCCTCAAATATTTTGATTGGCTGATGGACAACATCAATATACGGCCCATACAGATTAGAGCTGTTATTAAAGGCTGCCGCTAGTGTGGATTTGCACGTGGGTGAGCATATGTGTGTGTGTGTGTGTGTGTGTGTGTGTGAGTGTATAAGTCTGTTGAAATTACCAAGCACATCCACACCGCATTCTGCTTGATCAGGTGTTGATTTATTTTCTATAACAGCGGCCCTAACGGTGGTTTTCTTTTATAGGTTTCTAATGCTAATATAAACTAAACCGAAGCATGTTTCTATTAATGTTTTGGGTTTTTTTTGCGTGTTTATTTTGTAAAGAATCCTTGGTTTCATTAAAAAAAAAACTGTTAGTAAGGTTTGTTTGGATTATTACAAATAAGCTCCAGTCATGAGTGCTAATTTGTAAAGAAACGTATATTTATATGATTTTTACTCTTTAAATATTCACTTGTTTATTTTTAGTAATGTGTTGTTATAAAAAGATGAAATGAAGGGCTTTCTTTTCTTTTCTTTTTGTTTCTTATCAGCTCTATCCCCTCGTAGGCTATTTGTGTGTGAAGTTGTGTATGTGTAAAAGTGTGTCTGTGCCTAAGTAGGAAATTGTTTAATAAGATCCATATGCTTTGCTTAACAGATCTAATGCATACATTATCAAACACCCACATCAGTTTCCACTGGGCCACCCTTTAGGAAGACATGATGTGTGTGTGTGTGTTTGTGTGTATGTGTGTGTGTTACAAGACCAGTATAAAGTATTTAATACATTGCCATGGAATGTAGTTTGTTTGTCTGATTTAAAACACAGACACCGACACAGACACACACGCACTGACAGACGGAATAACAGCCTTGTTGATCATTTGCCAATGTCTGGGATGTGCTTGACTGCATTAGTAAAAACCACACACACAATCAAACACACACACACACACGTACTCAAAGATCTGTCTATCTTTTGTTCCAATGTCTGCACACCTCTCTTTTCCGAATATTGTCTCCCTTGCTTTGCATTGTTCTCTCTCTTTCTCTCTCTCTCTTGTCCTCGTTCTCTCTCTCTTGTTCTCGTTCTCTCTCTCTTGCTCTCTTTCTCGCTCTCTTTCCTTTTGTTCCTTTAATCATCTTTACATCACTTCTTCTCATTTGCCTTGATCCACTTCTACATTGTTGTTTTCAGAGCAGCCTCTGAGTCATGCTACTGCATGTCGGCTAATGAGCACTTAATTAGTCTGTCTGAGTGTGTGTGTGTGTGTGTGTGTGTCTGCACATGGGTGGCAATGTGTTGATACGCATGTGTGTTGCACGTCTGCGTGGGTGAGACAGTGTCTCATGTGTAGACTAGACTGTGTAAGCACAGGACTTTGCTTTACTTATGGATCATAAGACATACACACACACACACACACACGCGCACACACCAAGTCCAGACATCAGTAACCTCTCAGAAGTGATGTTTGCAAGGCGATGGGTGTTTTACTGATGTTAGGTTTCTATTTGTCACACACACACACATTGCAACACAGTGACACAACTAAAAGCCATTGGATTAAATCGAGAGCGTGACGAGAGCGAATAAATCATGAAACGCGGAAACAAACACTGAGATTGTGCCCGACTTGAGTGTGTGTGTGTGAAGATTATTTTAATCAAGTGTGTTTGTGTGTAAGTGTATGATGCTATAAACGTTAAGCAAACAAAAAAAAACATATTTTAATCAAAACACTGAGATGACGACTAAGATGACTAATTATTATTTTTTACTATGTTAATTTAAAAAATGCAACGTTTTTTAGCAAGTTTTTTATAGCTAAATCTTAAAAAATCTTTAGACAAAAGCTATTTTAGTACAAAACAAACTAGTGATCGTAAGTGGACGGGATGCTAATTATCTGCTTCAAATGTCCCAAATAAATAAAACAAACACAAAAAATTCTAACACAGAGAAAAAAAAACAAATTATACCGGAAAAAAACCAGAAAAAACGGCTTGTCACAGTTTAGCTAGTCACAAAATACATTTTGTCAGTTTTTTAACTGGATAAAGTCATTAAAAGCAACAATGCCACCACCACAATCACCACCACCAGCAACATCAACAACAAGATATTACTTTTTTAATTTTACTTTCATCAGAATATTAGTAAAAAGTTGTAACTTTTTAGCTTATAAATTTAGATAACTACATCTAGCTACTAGTTAAATGTTTAGCTGAATTTATTATCTATTTTAAGCTTATTAATCCATTAAACTAGATTTATTTACTAGTTAAATCTTTTACTAATGTTTACTTGATACTACGTGTGTGTACGTGATGATACAATTCCAGCTAGCTAACTTATTTATTATAAAAGCTGACGTTTGCCACATCTCCTCATCCACACGCTCTAACGTCAACTCATCTCAGAATGCTGCGAAGACGAATATAAGCTGTTTATTTGCATAAGGTTTTGAATAAAGTTAGGGAAGTCGTATAAAACACCTTTTAAAACTAACTCCATGCAGATTTCTAATCCAAACAGCGACTCAGTAGTAGGAGTAATGATTTTTTTTTCTTTTGCTTGCCCTGAGGTATGCAATTGCAACACTCATACCAGACATGAAAGTGTGGTTTTGGTTTACCCACTCCCCCCTGAATCTCTCACCGCCTACTTACACACACACACACACACACACACACACACGTATATAGACGCCTAGAAAAAGTGCAGTAGATTTCTGCATATCCTCATAGTAGCTAAAACTATGAGGATGTGTTGTGTCATTCTTTATATATGTGTGTGTGAGGGCTGCCTTCGAGCTATGACAGCTCAGTAAAAGGATAATTCCTCTCTTTATCTTTTCCACAATATGGATAGATACACTTCACATGCCTCACACAGACACAAACACACACACATATACCAAGTGGGGGATTTCCACATTCGAATAATTCATACATAAAAAAAGGAATCTTTTTATTTAACGTATTCTTCATTAAGAAACGTTTATTATCACTTCGAGATGCATATGACAGACAGACTGTTCATTTCCTTACCCTACGCAAATGTCCTGCCTGGTCATGCAAAAATGCACACGGCTGAAAGGCAGGGAACTGTAGCGTTGTATCATTTTGGAGGGCAATTAATACAGCGTACAGGAAGTAGGGCTGAGTAAAACTTCCTGTAAGAACTGAGATACAATCTCGACGATCTGAGAAAACACTGCCGGGTTTAGAGACGCGTTGACAAAGGAAAGGATTTGCAATGCGACTGACATCTTTACCAGCCGGCCTGATTTTATGTGAGTTTATGTGGTTCGCAAGCAGTCGAATGTAAATAAAGCAGCGTTGGAGAGTTTAATCTAAATTTACTCAGGAAGCTAAATAAAATGGAAAGCTAGGGTTTTACAGACCTTCCTGAACACACACACATGCATCATCATGAGAACCAGCAAGTGGGTGGAGGAGAAGGGTGTGAAATAAGCCTGTGTGTGTACAAGAGGGTAAAAAGGTGTGAGAAAACAGCAAAAGATGGCACTGCTACCCAGTTCTCTTCTCAGACATGCCACTGCATTCACTGGGCTTTACACTTGTCTGCGAATTTACACACACTGTCATTCCGATCACGTCTGTGTCAGTTTTGTCTCTCTGGCTTTCTCATACACACCCACATTAGGAAAAAAACCTGGACATGTAGTGAGTGGTTGTAAGATTCCCAAAGTCTGTGGTCTGAGGTTAGGTGTGTATTCCAGGTTTAACATGCTCATATACACACACAAACACTGGGGCATCCAAGGACAAAACCATGCATCTGCACACACCAAAATGACACAGCAGATCTTCTCAACATCTCTCTCTTACACTTTCACACGCCCACACACACACACACACACCTGGAATCTGGGGGGCAGTAGAAGAGCCATAATGGCTCTGGTGCGGGGGTCGGGTGGTGCCGTTTCCGGTGCCCATCCTCAGGCTGGCACGCTGGTACCTCTCCATCTCGTTCAGCCGTTCGGTGAACTGCATTTTTTGAGAGTCTTCAATTTTCACTCGGTGACCTGGACACAGGATAAGTTCCTTGCTTTACTCTTCAGATTAGATATAATGACCCTAATTACAACCTATAACCTTTTAGCATGAGAGCTAAAATAATCTATTCTAATTAAAACCTACTGACCAATTAGAATCAATTGTTCAAGTTGTCTACCGAAATAATCGTTTAATCCCACCAAAATTATCGTCATAAAGACATTTCAAGAGCATTTACTAGGAATTTTTTTTTATAAAAGTGACAATATCAAATAATTAAAGTTATAAGAACAGTAGATGTATATGTTTTATGGTAGCTCAGTGGTTTGACTATTGGACTGCTAACCCAAAGATTGTGGGTTCAATTCCCAGTAGCACCAAGGTATGAATGCTGGGCTCTTGAGCACGGCCCTTAATCTTCAATCCTAATTGCTCAGTTGTATAAATAAAATAAATGTAAGTCGCCTCGTATAAGGACGTTTCCTAACATTTAGATAACCTTTAAAGAATGATAGCAAAGGTTGTGGTAAAAACATAATAATATGCAGTATCAGTGTGTATAATATATATATATACACACACACACACACACACACACACACACACTGTATGCTTGTATGTGAGTGTGTCAACGACACCCTCTCGGAACATGCGTGCAGGCCAGAGGACTCTAATGGAAGGCCTTTAATGCGACTCTTAGTGTGAACATTCTGTGGTTTTTAATGTAGAGTAATGGGGCACATTTGAATATTTTATATTGACACCGTGGGGCACAAACGGATCCTCTGATATGGATTTCTCTTTCTCTGCTTAACTCGCGGCCAATATATCATCCCTCCTTTCTTAGCCCCTGGGTGGCATATATGTTCTTTTACCGCTCTCTCTCTCTCTCTCTCTCTCCATTTGGTGCCACTCTCACTTATTGTTTTTTTTTATGTGTTGTGGTTACAGAATTGGTAGACAAGCCAAAAGATAACGAGACAGAAGGTATAAAATACATTAGAGGGCAGACAGAAAAACTAACGGCGCCTAGATTTGCTAAGTAATTTATTTGTGAGGGTAAAAATTGCTTTGGAATCAAAATAGATAGAGTTAAAAAAAAGTTTAAATTATCTAGGGATTTAATTTTTATTAAATCAAAGAACGGAATGTTCTTTTTTATGAGTTTATAATTACAGGCAATGTTGTGTGAAACAATTTACTAGTTACAAAATCATTTTAGGTTTGCTAGAAATTATTACACAGTTTAAAGAAGCTTTTGATTTTTAATTGGCACAAGAAAAAAAACACATTTTATATATATATTTTTTGTATATGATGTAAACGTGTATTATGGATTAAACTGCAGTTCGGGTGTAAAAGTAAAAAAGAAATTATTTCTTAAAAATGTAAGTTATAGTAAAGCGTATACAATATCATGTGTATTTATAAAACCAGTTTGTAGCATAATAATACAAATGTAGTTTTAAATGAACAATTACAAGGATCTTGGATTGGAAAATGTTTCAAATAAAATAATAATTAAAAAAAGAACACCATTTAAAAATAATCTTTGATTTGAGAAGCGTGAGAACACCTGAGAATATTGATTTGTGTTCATGCCAAGAAATTTAAGAAAGATAAAAGAGGAACGTTTCGTATCTGAATAAACGTGCTTGAAATATTTGCTTTTTGCGTGTGTGTGTATGTGTGTGTGTCTTGGTGTTAAACCGTCTTGTTTAAAAGTTCCTGGAAAGAGTGTGTGTATGTGTGAAGGTGTTCGGTTTTTAAGCCCCGGTTTAAGCCCCGCTTGCGCCCCAACAAATGCCCCCCTACACCCATTCTCTCACCCCAGCCCCACCTCAAGCCCCTGTACATGTGTGGTTGTATGAATATTTCATGCCTACGGGGGCACTTAGACAGGAATGCGGCATTTTTTCTCGTCATGATATCATAACCACAGAACAGACAAGGCAAATGGACGCTGAGTTCACGAGGGAACAGGTTCAATTCACGATGAGCACTCAATACACTCCACACACACACACACTATATATATATATATATATATATATATATATATATATATATATATATATATATATATATATATATATAAATTGGGTGATGCACTTTTTAAGGCTTTCACCTGTCAGGAAGTTATGAGCGCTTGCCAAATGGGTATCATGTAAAAACTCAACATAAATAGCCTGTGGAGTCTCTGAACAAAGATCACACTCAGCTGTGCAGAGGTTGAAAAAAGAAACATATGCAGCGTTTCCTTCCTTCTCTCTGACTCGTTTTTGTAGCCTCTCTGTTTCGTGCTACCGTTAAAAGAAACGTATGGTCCTCACTCAATATTTTTTGGAGGGGGGATATGTTTGTGTACTATATAGTGAGATAGAAGGGCTGATATTCGATCTCTTACACTCAAAGGCTTGGGCTCGGTTCCAGCTGAGGCGAACAGTAAACATTTGCATCAGTGTCAATAAACAGGGCCATAGGTGTGCGATAACAGACTAGAATCGATCTGGAGCTGCCTGTTTTGAATAAATGAGAAATAAAGGATTGTTTGACTTGAAAGTGTTTTCTGAGCCAGTGTGTCTTGGTTCACTCACACAGCTCATATGGTTTGTACTTTTTAGACGAAAGAAACGACCCAGGGCTGTTGACGCATTTTCTGGTTGTCACCTCCATTTTTTTCTGGGTTGATATGTGTGTGATTTCACGTCATAAGGGTAAAAAAAAAATGTGTGAAAGGAAATGGTAAAGCTGCTTTGCTAGTGCTGCACCTGCGTTCCTTTTCCTGTCAGAAACGAGTAAAAAAAACAAGCAAAGGGCTTATGCAAACTATATTTAGTTTCTCTGTTATTTCTTGCCTAGACACTAAGTCATTTTCATACTAATCTATAATTCTCTTTTTTTAGCTGTTTTTTTCTCGGGAGATCTTTAAAAATAAGATTTTACACACATTTCTGTTAAAGACGTTTGGTGTTTGTGTTTTGCGCTAATCTACATGTCTAATCTTGCTAACATTCGAGCTGCCCATTGTAAAAACTGCATGCCTAAAAAAAATCACACACTCCACTTAAGTGTGGTTTCTGATACTGCATGACAAAGTTTATCTTGTGCAGCTGAAAATTTTTTTTTTTCTCTGCGCATTTACTTTTACTTTTATTATGCATGGCCCGGAGTTTTAAAAGTAAAGTTGATTTGTATAGTCTTGCGTTAAGTATTTACCCCCACTTAGATCAGATTGAACTGAATCATAAAAATTTAATTTTTGCATTAAAAACCATAAAGAAACGTAGCGTTCCATGATTTGAGTACATTCTGCTCCTGGTTCTGGAGCAACCGGTTTCTATCACAAGTCATCGTGTATTGGTTTCAATGAAAATCACCTTTGTGTAATTAAAGTGTCACAGTGATCAGACAATAAATACACCTGTTCAGGAAGTAGAGATTTATTAGATAAAGATACCAAAACAAACTACACTGTAAGCACCAAGAAGCTTTAAAAACTATTCTGGGTCAAACGTCTGGGAAAAATTCTTTATTTTTTATTATTATTCTGAATAAAAATATTGGATTTTTCCAAGGTTTAGTAGGAAACTTGTAGTAGTAACTTGAGTTACACTGTAATGCTTCCATCACCATGCTTCACATCATTTCAGAGAAAGTCTATAATATTACTCCCAGGTTGTAAAACTGCGGCGAAAAAGTATTGCAAAACAACCCTTCATTTGGCTTTTAGTGCCAATGTTTATTAAGGTGACTGTGTGATTATTTCCGCCTTTAGAAAACAAACGCATAACCGCTTCAGTAATGTTAAGCCCAGTAGCTATTTTGTCAATCTAACGAAGCAAAGTTAACACATACAACATGTCTTGGCTAATTGGCAACATCTGACATACAAAGCAGACAGTAAATTATTTAATGTTCCTTAATCTACCTCAATAAAATCTCCTTCTGATGTTAACCTTTAAATCTTCCACTTAGCATGCAAGGAGGCAGCTAAAGTATACCCAGCATCCATAGAGTGTGTGAAAAGATGTAGAGACAGGATTATCCTTTTATTAAGCTATGAGAACTCTAAGGCAGGATCGGTACACTATTTATACACAGTTCTCATGAGCATAAGTTGAGTAATAAAAAAAATAGTCACATGCATTCATCTCTTTTTTTTCGGGCTTTAACTATGGTTGTTTTTATAGTCACGAGACGAGTCCATGCATGTCACCAAAAGGATTTTCCCAGATTGCCCGGCTGTGCTTAACAATACCGAGAGACCGATAGGGGGTGTTTTTATATCTGCTTTTGGCTGCTTATCTTGCCTGCCCGGCTGTAGCTTAAACTAGGCTATTAGAGCAAAGAAAGAGAGCAGAGGTTAGCACTAAGTGTCATGTAGGCATCTAACAACTGCTAGAATTGTGGCGTGTGGGTGTAAACTTCTGGCGTTTTTTTACCTTGTAGTTCCAATGAACAACAGTAGCCGAAAAAAAAAAGTTCACAGTTAGCTAGAGATTAGCTAGACTATATATCCTAGGCATGGGCAAATGTCTGCTTGCCCACCAAATCAAAATTGCTAAAGACACATGCATACAAAGAATTTTTTTTTTTCTTTTGTACGATTTGATAAAAGCAGTGTAGAAAGGGGTGTAGAAAGCCCCTACCAATCACAAGGCAAAACCAAACACAGTTTCCTGTTTTTGCTTTTGCTGTAAGTTACTTACTGATGTTAACAGATTTTTATTTAATTTCTCTCTTTAAAATATATAATTTTTTTGGTTGGCCCAAACTTCATTCTAACTTGTTCTTATAAGTCCAGTCATTAGCCATTCTGAATGTTAAAAATAACACTTTGTTTAACATTTTAAAAATATATTTGTGCTTATATTGATTTAATATAATATGTCTTCTGAAACAAGCCCAAGCAAGAATATCAGTACAACGATATTTTTGCTATTCCATTATTTAATTAGTTGACAGAGTATTTATCGCCTTATTATTTAATTAGTTTTACAGAGTGTTTATTTCCTTGCATTGCCCCTGTGCACAAAGCCCCTGAGCTCCATGAAGACATACTGTGTTCTGATTAGAGTATCCTGATTCTGACTTAACCCTTAGAACACTTTTGGGATGACCGGGAACACCGACTATACCCCAGACCCCCTCATCTGACGTCAGAGGTTTAAAAAAGTCACATACGGAGAGATAATAACTATACCAGAATTTAAGACATGGAAAGTGGTGGCTTAGTGGTTAAGGTTTAAGAACTGATACCAGAAAGAGCGGGGTTTTGTTTCCCAGCACCACCAAGCCACCACTGTGGGGCCCCTGAAGAAAGATAAATTTGTAAAAAAAAAAAAAAAAAAAAAAAAATAAAGGCGTCTGCCGAATGTTGTAAATATAATGTAAGACATAAATACAGCAACTACAAACTTCAGTGTATGTGTCAGTGTGTGTGTGAGAGAGAGCGAAAGAGTGTGTGTATTTGCCCGTTGATTTGCCTTTTTGGAGCACTATCATAGCTCCTTTACTGGAAGTTTCGGCACAGGTTTTGGCATATTAATTAGTTGCGGAATTATTTCAGGGCCATTTCCGTAACACTCATAACTCTCTCTATCTTTCTTTCTCTCTTTTTTCATTTTTTTCTCTTGCTCTCTTCCTAATTTTAGTTTGAGAGATTCATCCAAGGTGGTTTGTTTTGATTGTACAATGTTAAAAGCAGTAGGATTACGGTTCATTACTTTTGTGAAAGGAAACTCGGAATAAATAGACCCTAATGGCACCTTTTTTAGAGCTTAAACGCTGTGTAGTTTTACACAAACTTGGCCTGTCTTTTTTTTCCTGAAAAAAAAAGAAACAGGAAACAGTGGCTTGGGAAGCGAGAAAAGTGGGGGAAAAGAGAGAAAGACGGAGGTGTGTCGCTGGCGTTTTTTTTCAGCCGACACCTGTGATATTATTTTTTTTGTGTGTTTTGGAAAGCTTTTGTATCAAAGAGAGTAATTTTGTCATTATTACACTGCTTTTATCGCAGTGACATCACATCTGTAAGTTTACAAAGTAAGAGCAGGCTTTTCCAAGGGGAAGAAAGAGAGAGAGAAAAAAGAGAGAGCGAGAGAGCACCTCATTTTATGTGTATGTGTCAGCACCTCGGTCGCTCCCTCACTTTATTTTATAAAAGAAAATTGAAATGGAGCTAATGAAAGGGTGACGGGCGGAAAAGATAAATAGTTCTGTGGTGTGTTTCTGTTTCTTTCTTCTCAATGAGATGTATTTAGGCTAATATGCCCAGCTTTCACTTAGGGATTACAGGGTATTATACACCAGCGGGGATCCCCCCTTTTATAAACACAGTGCTCTCGATGTATTTGTTTGTGTAGTAAGTATGTGTGTGTGTGTTTACAATGCAGGGATTGAGCTGTACCAATCTAAGAGATGTTTTTAGGATGGAAACAGAGGAGGAAACTCGAAACTGAGCAAACAGACAGAAGATATGTATGTGTTTGTGTGTGTGCACATGTGTGTATAAATCCGTATAGTTATAAATATCTTACTTATATATATTACATAATGATCAACAAAAATCTTAACATAGTGACTAAATGGTAACTTTAAGGACATCATTAAAGACTGGCGAGTTTATAATGTTTCTCAACTCTAACACAAATACACAAACACATAGTGAAAAGTTTACTCTTTTCTCCTTTCAGCATTGATGCAGCCTTTGAAGGCTGTTGTTCTGTTTGACGACATCAAAGTCCACATCAAACTATTGTCTCCATCAGGAGAGGCCATCGGAGTGATTTATGGGAGCCAGGCGTGGCCTAGTTTATGTACACACCTGGCAGGTGCTTTACACACTTGTACACACGTGTACACGCAAAAAAGACATCGCCATATCACCGGCTTTGTTGATGCGTTTGCAAATCTTACACGAGTCTCGGCGACGAAAGGCAAATGGAATCGATCCATCATACTTCACTGATGTTGATCATTTCTATACGAACACACACCAGTGACATGGGTGACGATGTGTGTGTGGTCATGGGTGTGATTGAAATCGCAGATGTGTGTTCTCGTTGTGTGCTTTCGGTGCGAGTTTCTGTTTCAAACTTTTTGCCTCCCAAGCTTCTGGGTGTGTATTGGATGTGTGTGTGTGTGTTTTTTTTATTGTGGTTTTGGTTTGCGGGAGTGTGTGTGTCTCTGTGTGTGTGTGTGTGTGTGGTCCTGCATTTAGCTGCAGGGAAATCCTGGTCCTGTCTGTCAGGTTTCTCTACTCAACCTTACGGCAATATTCTACTGGCAGTTCGATCAAAGAACTGTACACACAAATACACACACGCACACAAATACACATGCATGCCCTCATACAACCCCTGCTGAAGAAAAAAACGGGAGTGGCCTTATTCGACAAATACCATTATGAACCATCATCATACCAAATTCGAAAGCCACACACAAACACACTCACACATACACAATGGAAAAATAAAGAAAATTATTATCATTATCTTTCCGATCCTGATCATCGTCATTATCGATAATGAATAATTTTTATGTATGTGTGTTAGATATTCAGTATTGCTCAATGGGCAGTAATTGATTGGATGCAACAATTTCTTTGTTCATCATTTTTTTTTAAAACCAGTACTTCATGCACAAACAGGTCAGTTTTGTTTGCGAGCACTTAGTAAACAAGAGAAGCATTTCACGAAAGGTTTTTCCAGATACACAAACCCATAAAGGTTCACTAAGTGAACATTTTCTCACACGCTTAGCCCAGTTTAGCAATTTGTGAATGTGTTGCATGCACGCTCTACACCACAACCTTTTCTGCATGCAGACATGAGCATAAACAACTGTCGCCCCTGCATCTTTTGAGTTTCGCTGTCTTACTCTCTGCATCTGTCTTTTGCTCTTTCCTCCCAGCGGTAATGGCTTTGTGGTTGAGCCCTGCATTAGCCCTATTAGACCCGGCTCCATCCCGCTGAACCGCTGAAGAGTGGTAAGTCAGCAGGCTCTCGTGTGGTCAAGGGTTCGACCCCAGTGGAGGAGAGAGAAAGAGACCTTGACGATTTTGCGGCTCGAGGCCGACCTGTTTCTCTTAGCGGTCTGGCGCTAAGACCTAGGCTTAATAAGAGTCCACAACTGGGGTTGGCAACCTTCGTGACCACAAAAGAGTTCTGTCTTTGTCTTCTATTAACACTTGAAACGTGCACACGCTGGCAACGCTAGTGCATTTTGCAACCAATTTTTCAGAAGCTAATTTTGTTATATTTAAACAGGACAAAAGATCTTGAAGGCCATGGCGTTATCATTCGCCAGTGACTCATGTATCAGTTTTAGGCCGTGGGCGTTTCAGGAATAACACCTACGCTCTTGCCTGGACGCCTCAGCCTTTGACATCATTAGCTTAATATAATCTGTCCAATGCCTACTGAAATAACTGGTTTCCTTGATAGTGTACACCTAACTTTTTTTGGACTCTTTGAAATTTAATTAAAATGCTCCCAAGACTGTAAACACATTTTCGAAAGTAAATGATCATTTTACATCTATGGATGCCTCAGCTTCTGAATGCCACTTTATTTGTCTTCTGCCAATGCCTGGAGCAAAAACATTGTTTGCATTGGCATCTAACAAACACTAATTTACGTTTGATCAATTGTCCTAAAAAAAAGGGCCTCACTAAAGGCACAGCATTGGTGTAGCAGATCCAAATGATACCACATCATCCGAAAATATGACATAAAGCATAGAACAGTAAGCAGCAGCATGACACATATAGACTAATATAACTCCAGGATTGGGTGTTATATGGGCTAAATCTATTTTCGCTCAGGCTACAGACTTACTGACTGCAGGTTCGTATTTAGCACCTTATCACAGAACTATCGCACAGATGACATCCTAACTTTACATTTACACACACCACCAAGACGTATCACGAAGCAAATTTAGATTATATTACTAAGCCCCAAGACGGCAGATGACTTTAGAACGTTGGGTTTAGTTTAAAAATAGCAAGACAAGGTTCCTTACTTCTTCTTGTGTGGGAATTAATTCTACAATTAAAACAAAAGGAATACTTCAGTTACTCACGTCTAGGTTCTCGGGGCCCATCCACTGTGACTTTGATGGCGCGGTGGTATGTGGCCACTTGAGGGGGTCCAGTGAACACCGTGATTGTCAGAGTAAAACTCTTTCCTGATAAAGATACAAAAGATTTTTTTATTATTTCCAGTGCATCTCTAATTCTAAATAAAAAAACAAGAGGAAGTAAGCCCATCTTCCTCACTAGTCATTTTTATCTAAGTCTAGCGTAAAGCCAGTTTGAATATGTTTGCTTTAGGAACTATGTGAAGACGAATACATGCTTTAAAATTATATATTTTTAGGAGTAAGCAGTGCTTAAGTAAGTACAGCTACGGTGCTTAAGTACCTTTAGATTAAATCATTAACTGCTACAACGTTTACTAAATACGTAGACTTTTTTTCCTGCTCCAGTTGTAAAATTGACTATGCATATAAATTTAATGTATTGTGGTGTATATTATATTTTATTTAAAAATCTTAACAGAAGGTAATTAGCAAATATAAAGGTTTTCGGAGTACAAACCAATAATGAATAAACAATACTATTGAAGGAAAATATTATTAAAAGTTATATTTATAAGTTATATACATTATACACTAGAAACATAGTTTACAGTAAAATATCCTTTATTATACCCCAAATTATGGTATAGCATTAAGTGTAATAAGATGAGCACTGAGTGTAATTGTATTGTTTTACACATGATATTTGGGGATTTTTTTTTTTGTTTGTTATTAAAATAAGATGTAATGTCTGTTTGTTCACTTATCATAAAGAAAATTCTGGATTATTACCATAAATTGGTTTCGCGTTATGGCGCGCGCGAGGCTGTGAAACACGAATAACGGTCGTTTTTTGTAGGGTGAATGAGGGGAAGAGCGTGGGCGCCATTTTTTTTTTTTCTAAAAAAGTGCTAAAAGTGGCGTTTTATTGTAAAGAAAAGGCGGCTACGTTCTAAAACCCACATACCTTCGTGGTAAATAGTGTGTGAATGTGGTTTGGAGCATAATAATGGTGGTGGTGGCGGTGCTCGACTGGTTTTGGATATATGAGCTGATTTTGATATCGAGGCTAACAGCTAACCTTAGGCCAGACACGGCAGTTATGAGGTTGGGAGAGAAGACTGAAGGAGTAGGGTGGAGTAATTAACCACAGAAATAAAAGGTAGGGTTTTTTTTTAAATTCCTCTTTCTGGCCATCCGTCTGTAACTGTTTAAAAGTCTGCCGTTTACTGGAAAAAGTAAGCCAGGAGCGCAGAGAGAGGAAGCGAAGGGGAAAGGGGCCGTGAAAGAATGTCAGCTATGTAGGATACGTCTTTTTAAAGGTGTATAAACAAACTAACCTGTGAAAAAAAACCACGCAAATATTTTGGCTTTTTTAAAAAAAGCCTCCGCAGCTTAACCTTTTTTTTTTTTTACCCTAGCTAACAGGGAACGTTTCTACAACTTTCCCTAGCCTTGTCTAAATGTTAGATTCAAACGTTCTTAAAATAATGCTTAAAAAAAACCTTCGGATAACTTTATTAATAGTTACTATGTGTTCTTGTGATGTTGCGAGAACTCGTTCTTAGTACAACGTTCTTGAAACGTCCTGTGTTGAATGTTCTTGAAATGTTTAGAGGAAACCTTCTGGTTATTTTCACGTTTTAGTTTTAAGTCACTTCCCCGAAACCAAAACAGAACATTCAAAAAGCATTCAAAGAATAGATAGAGATCTGTTAGCTGGGGTATTTCTAATGTTTCACATAAAATATTAATTATCCCCGAATGCCGTTTATACGAACTCTGTAAAAGCGATATTTTATGCGGCAAAAACAAACATCTGGGATAAATTTAAAAAAAAAAAATCCATTTGCACTATTTAGTTACACTGACTGAAAGGGGGGAGAGAAAAAACTGATTAGGCGCCCTACGTAGTGTCGCTTACTTACTGCTGATGTCCGTGTTTTTAAATATAATTCATTAATTATGTGATTATTTCTCCTACGTTCTTTTAACTGTGTATTTTTTTTTATTGTTTTTACTTTTATTTTTTGCATGAATGATGTAATTAAGCACCTCTGCCGCTCCTTCCAACAAATCTCAGGTCGTTGAAACGGGCCACCTGGTTCTTCATGACGGCGGACGCGTTCCTCAACTCAGCTGAATAATTCTCGTCGTTTCCTGCCATGACCGTGACCAGAGTACCATCGGGAACGTCACCGAGAGCAACCACCTGCGTAAGGAGGGCAGGTATGAAACACACACACACACACACACACACACACACACACCACACAAGCACAAGGGCGCTCATGGACATTTTGATCAAAACCACAGTGACTGTACTCACTGATCTATTACATCCTTACAGTAATACAATTAAATCATTGCTTCTTATATCTATTTATAAACAATGCAGCTATACAATACATATCTAATTATAAAACGTATAATTATAATAATCATAAAACCCTTCTGGCGTGCTTTATTCACAAAGGGCTTCAGCAGGGTTCGTTTTATAAACTGATTAGGAAACAAGTTTTTACAATAGTGAAAATGGTCATTAAGCTTTGGGTAAAAGATTATTTTTGTTGGGTGTGCTCCAAGATGCACAACGTCAAATCGCAGTGTAGATGTCAAGTTTACAGTTTCTATTCAATCCAGTTTGTAATCCAGTAAAATGAAATCGGTTGAGTTTAATCTTATGCCTGAGACTTACATAGTTGGTTATGTTTTGATATCTGCACACAATTCATATGAACAATATAGGTTCGCGTAAGCGGCCATCAAGCTAAAAACTTTTACTTACTTTCTATAACAAAACGCAGAAATAAAGAAGCCATAAAATAAATTCATGTCGATATATAATATAATGCATAGAAGTCTTTTAAAGATGCATAAGTCAGCAGCGCTGTCTGGTTTTTGGTCAGCAAGAAAAAAACTCATGGGTATGAGTATACAGATTTAAAGCTAAATAGTGCTTAAACATTTGTGTACATTTGCGTGATGGTTAAATCTATTTCAATATATGGGCAGGCGCCGATAATCAAACATTCTAATAAATAAATTAATTAATCAATACAAACAGACAGACAGACAGGTAGAGAGAGAGAGAGAGAGAGAAAGAATTTACCTTAAAGGCCACAGGAAGAGTTTTGTTGCAGCGCCAATGTGAAGGTAGAACCGAGCACAGGAAGTTGGGACTATCGGTGCGCACAAGCTCTCCAGCGTGATCCGCCAGCACGTCCACCACGGAGCGCGTGTCCGCAGCATGCCGCGACCTCAGAGGACCTGCCGCGCTCATGCCGCTCGCGCCGCCGTCACCGCCGCCGACGAGCTTCCCGCACTGGAAAGACGCGGAGGGCGGCGTGAACCGTCTGGTGGTTGTTGGGTCTACAGGTATATGCATCACGAAACCGTGGAGTGTAAGTGCCACTTCGGGATGAGTTAAAATAACAGTAATAAACCCTGATGCGTGTTTATTTGTGCGCGCGGATTAGGATAAAAAGGTGCAGTCTGGAAGCAAATTTAATGTAAGAAAAAGACAGGTTCAAAGTTTTTCTTGTGTTGATTATTTCAGGAGATTAGATAAACGGTTTGTCGCGCGCAGCGAGCAGCGCGGGATGCAGCATGCGAAGCGTTAAGCGCACCTCCGCGCTTTTCCCACTGACTTCAGCAAAATAAATAAATAAAGAAGCAAGAAACCGCAAATGAAGCCCTTTGCTCTTCTGCACAGCGGTTTAGTGCCAGATGCAAATCACTCAGAGGTCAGCCGTCTCTGACTAACTCCTTTTTTCCCAATGATCACCAGTTATAATTAAACAGCAGGTAAGTGGAAAATCGTGAATTAGTTTCGTTCAGATAAATTTTAAATTTATGGACTATAATATTATTATTATTTTTGCTCCCAGTGTTACTACAGCACTACTTGCAGTATCGTAGAATTTGTGTCTTCGTCCATCAGAAGAGCGTGCTGTATTGCATCTATTTTCGGCTCACAGCAGATCCCGACAAGACAAAAAAGACTTCTTGTTTATTCCAGGGAAAAAACAGGAAAGCGTAAAGTCCCTCGTCAGTTTATTTTAACGCTGATCACATCCACTCTGAGTCTTTGTTGTTTCTTTTCGCCATTAAAGTTTTGTGTGTAGGGTTTTTCAGCGGCTCCGCTGTGCGCGCGCTGCTCTCCAGGCTGAATGTGCTCTACACACGCCAGTGTTTACTCAACTCATTTTAGAAGTTTCAGAGCTCCGATTGCTCCACCAACTAGAAGTCTGGGCGTGGTTTCGTGTCGACCAATCAGACTCATGCGAAGGAAAAGCGAAAGCGCTGTCTGTGAAGAGCTCAGTGAGGAGACAGTGACTACTGAGCGACCTGCAATTAAGAGCTCTTACCAATTTCCCACATTTATTGCAAACCAATACAAGATTTATTAACTGAGCATTTTTGTGCTGTGTTATTAAATTTAAATTAACCGAATCTATTTTATTTGGTTCAGAAAACGTGCGCTGGCGCAACCGTGCATTCAAGCAAAATAAATATTATATTCTTAGAAATAATATTTAAGTCAAGTATAATGTTTCAGTGTTTTTTTTTGTTTTTTGTTTTTTTTTTTTTTTTTACCAAAGAACAGTTTAAACCTACTATACTGAACAGAAGAAAAAACTAGTGGCACGGGTGAAACAGGGTTCCTGAATGTTAGGGCATCATAAATCATATCAAGTTAAATATACTGGAATATATTCGGATTAAAAATAAATCCCAAGGAATTATGAAGTGCAAAACTGAGAGCGAATTAACCGCAAAAGCAAAGAAAATATATAACCCACAATTGCCTATTTAGTACTAATATACAGAAATAACTAACAAGACCCCAGCATTAATAATATGCCACACTACTACTACGACCACGTTATAACAACGACAATAGTCTTAGTAGTAATAAAATATGTATAAATAATGCATAAATAATTCAAGCATAATTATTTTATCCGATAATCATCAGTATAAAGTTATATAACAAAATGTATGATTCGTTTAATTCAGGGGTAAGTGAATAAAGGGTCTATACAACGAGAGGCTGATAAAAAGCACTGATTATCAAAGCTATTACACGTAGTTGTATATGCGCTTCACGTGACACACCACACCCTTCCCACCCATTAGAGCGTCACCACTAGTAGGCGCGTTTGCCGTTTAAAATGAACTTTAAAGGGGTGCGAGAAACTAATAGTTTTTGTGGTAGTGCAGTTAGGGGACGTCTTTAAACTTTTTATTTTTAACTTAGTAATAAAAGTGGTATATTTCTAAATTGTGTAAGAGTTAAGGGCCGTAATACATTTATATACCAGCACCTTTTAATGAATTACATTTCCTGAAATATAAATACAATAACTACATTACAGCAACATGTCAGAATTACTCATCTTTTTCCCTTTTCTTCTTCTTGTTCTTGTTCTTCTTTTCTTCACTTCCTCTTCTTCTTTTTCTTTTTCACAGTCGCATGCTTTGCGGTTGTGCAGAATCTTGTTATAATAAAAGCGTAATTTGTATACGTATTTTTACAAAAATCAAAACAACGTAATGTAATACTCACTTCATTATTGCCTTTTTATGATTGTCTATGTGAAATTCGTTGGCGCAGTTTTATTTATAATTCTGATATGGCAAAAGGCTCTTTAAATGTCTTTATGTGTGCAATCTGAGCAAGCAGCGAGATCTGTGTGCTTTCTTTTAAATCCGGCCATTTAAATAATCTCCTGAAACAGAAATTATTTTGCTAAGCTCTAAAGTGAGGTTTTGGATGTAGCTCATATTTGCAAAAATATTTTAGTATTTTAGTGTCAGTCTTACAGTAGCACGAAAACAGCAAATCTAAAATCACATTTAACATTTAAATTTTATTCTCTTATTATTATTATTTATTTTGTGACGGTTGATTTCAAAACAAAGGATAAAAAAAAGGATAAAACTTAAAATCAATAACCACAAAAGCCGGTATAAGCAGTCTGAGTACGTTTCCGTTTGGGCGCTGTTTTTACCGGCTGTATATCAGCAGGAGAATAATACATTCTAATCACTCGGATAAGAAAATAATTCGCAAATTGAAATGAAACTTGATAACGTTTATTCGTTATACCGATTATTAAATAATTCATATATTTAAAAAAGGTCATTTTTTGCAACCTTTGTTGAAAATGTATTATATCTTTTCAGATGGCAGTAATGTTTTTAAAAGAGCATATTAAAGATGACTTCGGTGCCCTTATACAGAATGTTTGTTCACAAGACACACACCCTAGTCAGTCGGTTTCACATTAGCTAAATGTGTCCACAGTTTGACCAACACTGAATATGAAGGAACGTTTCAAGGTTGCAACATAGAAAATATAGGGTGATATTAGTTACAATAAATGAATAATAATAACAATAATAATAATAATATTCACTTTAGCACATAGAGTTGAACCTGATTGAAGGGACAGTTACTTGACCAGGCTGGTCTTATATAAGACATCAGACGTAATGTAAGTCCCAAATTGCACAATACGTTGTCAAAAAGAGACCTTGCAATGGATAATTTAATTCAGGTATATAAATGGGACGTCTCAATGGTCAGCTGTTACATTTAACTTTTTAAAGGCAAATTCAACAGTGTAAAAGTGAATAGGTCACACTGGCGTTATTTGCGTGTTTTTAAAATACTAAATGCGCATCAGGGTGTAAGGCATCCTTTTTGGCAGTCCAGCAGCCCCGACGCGTCCCTCCCGCATCGCATCTGTTTATTATTAATATGTTTAACCGCGCTGCTGTCACACGAGCCTCCGCCGCTTCAACGCGCACTTTCTACGGTTTCTAACGCTCCCGTGCAGCGGACATCTAACACCGCGTGCACTTTTCATAATCCTAATCCTTAAAAGCACACATGTCTTCAAGTCGGACAGTGCGCGGTGGCAGCATAATAATGTGATGAAAAACGACGTGACTTGTTACAAATGGACCACCGGCTTTCACGAGTTCAAAGAGAAGCGCATGTTCTGCGGAAAGCTCAAAGTGGCCGCCATCAGACTGCAGGCCATTCGGCTTTAATCAGCGGCGATGGCAAGACAGATGCCTCATCATGCTCTGATTATTGGGAAACTTCGGCCGTTGCGAGATGTCAGAGGGCTTTACAGGGGGTTTTAAAAATGCATATATTCATCAGGCTGCTTGGTGCATGCATTTTCAATAAAGTGGATGTCACTAAGATGATGCATGTTTTCTATTTGCATACAAAATATGTAAAGACAGAATATATGTCCTTCATTAAAGCGCGAACTATTAACCCATAAGTGTTCTATAAAATATGATGAATTACTTTACATTACTACAATAAACTAGAAAGATGTGACGATGTTATTTCTGGGCACACCTACTCTAAAATTCTTATACATGCACTTATTCCTTTTTGCTGCCACACTTTGCCATTTAAATTTTAAACATAACTAAGTTATAGATTTGCCTTATCTACTTAATGAACCTTACTGTTTATAACACAACTGGAATACTTGAACTGTTGCTTATTTTCAGTAAAGGAATGCAACATGAAATCAGTTTACCGGTATGATATGTCAGACCAGACCTAATGTAAATCACATCTGCAGGAAAAACACATTATAGAATGACTAAATGAACACAATTAGAAAACACTGACCCAAGCAGAACACAGGGGCAATAACGCCACCACAAATCGGTTGATTTTTTTTATCTTTGCCAGCTGTGGGCGTCTGCACGGTTCTTTGCTTTCGCAAATTACAGAGAGAGAGGGAGCCTCGAAGCCACAGAGTGCATTCCTTCCGTAAAAAGTGTCTGCTCAAATTTCAGGCCAGTGGGCTTTTGCCCTATGCCAGCATGCAAACAAACAGGGTAAAAGACAGACAGAGAGAGAGAGAAGAGATAAAGCAAACCGACAGTGTCTTCGGCATTGTCATCAGATGCATTTAAATTACATTTTTGCCCTTATGTAGGCTGAATAAAATGACATACTACATGAAATGTTACATGTTTCACCTCACAGCTTATTGTAAATATTCTGTTATCATCTAACACATTAGTGTTAGAAGAATCTTTGCTATCCCAGGCTTGTGCTTTTGTCCATTAAGCTGATGTTGAGTTAAAATTAACAGGCGTATTTCCTTCAAGGACAGTTTAACATATTAGACATGTCCTTTAATAATGTAAGTGTCAATATCCGACCAGTTTTCTCTGACTAACATGAGCTGATAAACATTCTTATTTTTGGAAGGCAGTGTAAGCTAAAATCAAGTGAGTAAAGACATATTTTAATTAAGCACATGATAAATATTAATCAGTCTGTATTCTTTCTTTTCTTTTTCTGTGAGCATAAAATTCCCATCTTATTTTCGCACTAAAATACAGATTAAATGTGGATATAAAATGGGTGTGAAAGCACTTTTTTACCTTATGATGTTTTAGGGGTACAAGCCATTTTGTTTATGTTTAATTGTGTAAAATGTGTTAGTTTATTATTTTTATGCATCATATATTATCAATTCCAAATTATTAAATGATAACAATGATTAAAACTCAAAAATAATAAGGAACAGTTAAAAATAGCTATACTATAATTCCACGTAAATGTATTATCAGGACCTTAATGTCTTTTTGCTCCTATAATCAGAGGGTAAATGTAGTAAAACTCACCTGGCCTCTAGAGGGGGCTGATTATAAGTTAAGACAACTATGTACACTAAAGAAGTCTCACACATACACATTTCTATGATTATTTCCTTTAACCAAATATTATTATTATTTTTTTTATCTGTTCAGGTAGCACATATCTATTTTGTCCCTATAATTATTCTTGTATTCATTAAAACATTCTCATACAGGTATCTTTTTAACACTGCAGATAACATTTTATCATTCAGGTGTGCTTGAGGCTTTTCTTTTAAGATTAAGGTTGCATGACATGTAACACACACTTGCGTGCATTCAGTACAGTATTTCATTCTTCTGATCGCCTCTGATGCTACGATGGCTGATCTTTAATCTGTAGTAATTGCACGCTGCAGAAAACATCCGCTGTGGTAATGGCTGCAATATGTGTGTCGGTGTTGCCAAAACGACAGTAACATCCCTCCTCCCACTCACTCGACCACAACATGCAGGCTTTGCGTCTTTCTTTTGCTCTCCCTCGCTTCTCATTTCTCTTTCCCACTGTCCTGACTCTTTCAAAATTTCCCCACAGAAAAGTCCTAAGTCATGTGTGTTTTAAATAATATGTATATCTCGTTACATGGGCCGATGCCATTTTGGGTCTGAAGCTAGCAATAACATAAATAATACGGATGACTCAACACAACACAGTAACAATACAGAATCACAATTGCAATCAAGTCATACAAGAAGGTACACATGTTTCTTTTTAATGCAACTAAAAAACAGTGATGTCGCATGATGCGAGTGACTTCTTTCTGCACCCTTGTTGGTGGTTTGCAAAAGGCCCTGTTTAAAAGTATTATAACCCCTGACTGTGACACATGTTTATGATGTCGGCACATGACCACACTATGCTTTGAGGCCTCTGTGTTTTTTTTTGTTTCATTTCGTAGTTTTTTCATACATGATGTTTGGGTTGATATTGGACTTGTGGTCATAGCAAGTAATATTAATATTAATGAAGATGAATTGTTGATGATATACGGGCACTTAACTAAAACGAGTGAGTTTCAGTGTGATCATTTATAAAGTGGGTGGGGTTAATCTTAGGTGCAACTTGATTAAGCGTGCCTCTAAATTGCTCATCCGACCCACATTGTTATACTCAAATTGTAATTGTTCAGTAAAAGCAACGCTGAGCTATTATCTTTTAAAATTTTTTAATATTAATAAACATTCCCTTTTAGTCTAATTAGCCATGCCCACTAATATCGATCTTTTTTAGCCTTCTTAAGCTTACTAAACACTCACCTTTAGTCAACAATTTTTATCTATGTTCTATTCAGTTTTACATTCTCTGCCCATGTGGAACCAGGATAAATAAACATCAGTAAAATACATAGTAGATTCCCATTTGTCCTCCACTAGTCTGCTTAAACTGATTTTAAAGGTTTAAAAGTCAAAGTCAAAGCCTCTTCCCTGAGAGCGAAAGAAAGAGAGTGATGGATGCACACCCACCCCACCCAGGCAGCTCCCGAAATAGTTCACATAAAAGCATTACACCACTGCTGCCATAACACTCAGGGCTTTCCCAAAATGAGTGTTCATGCGAAATCTACACTAGCAAGTGCGCTTCCCTGCCAGCGACTGCTGGGGCCGTCTAGCGCCGTCTGTTAACCACATTTCCCCCTAGAATACAATGCCGCTTTGTGCTTGTGTGTGGTGGTCTCCCATCATGGCCGGAACTCTTATAGAGAGATGGAGAGAAACGGGCAGAGTACAGTTCATCTCACACAGTCAACAACCTCAGTTGCTTCAATTCTCTCTGAGGCTTAAAAATGTATGAATGCGACATGCCCACTTTAAAAATAGAAAAAGTTAAGTTCAGGCCCAAGAATGGTGTTAGTGGTCATAGGTTTTCTTTCTGGGTTTTTTAAAACAGTATCACATGAATGTGGATATAACAAGTCACATCCTCAACCTAAATCAGGACCTTTATTTATTAATGTGAGATATATATAACTGCTAAAGGGTAAAAGAACGAGCATGGCAATGGAATGCAAGGTGAATTGCTTTTCTAGTTATAAATTCAGCAGTTATATTCCCGGATATGTTAAGGGTTGACAGGGTCGTTGGCGATTAAGACTGTATTGATACAGTTATCACAAAATCTTTGTGTATTTTAACAACCCGATGGCTTGTCTGTTAAAGATCATGCATTCATTTGACCAGTTTATTTGGATCGCATCAACACCACAACTTCTAAAAACACCCACAGAAAACATGTCTGGAAACTCTGAGAGATCACAGAGCACAAAACTTGCTGTTTGTTAGTGGGAGCGCATTTGCATGCTGCAGGCTTTTGCAGTATCATGAAGCAAAAAATACTTTCTTCAAGGGTTCTTTGGTAAGTTAGTGATGCTTAGGATCCAATAAAATGGAACCAGAAACATAGAACAAATAAAATATTCCCTCAAAAATGGAAGCATTTATATAAATATTAAAAGTTGAATAAACATCACCAGAACATGCAGCATGCAGTGTGTGTGTGTGTGTGTGTGTGTGTGTGTGTGTGTGTGACTAGGCATGTGAAAACATTTGTGTGTAATATGGTTGCATATGCATGATTGCAAAACAGAGTTGTGATTAACCAATCTCTATCTAACACACACACACACACACACACACACACAGATATTTATCCGTGAAATACATTTTAAACGACTGAAAAAGTGTTGTGTCAAATACTCCACCTTTCCAAAATCATTTATCTGCAAAACCACTTTGGAAAAAAAGAAAATATTTATATATTACATGTATAAAATGTGATAGACAATCCATCATCCAGACTTACATCTATTTTTATTGTATCATTTTCTTGATACTTTTGAAATGGTTATATTTTCGTCCTATTGATGTTAGGCTTATAAATCTCTCTCTCTCTCTCTCTCTCTCTCTCTCTCTCTCTTTTTGTCTCTGATTGCACTGTTTGGGCCTTCTTGACGGTAACTGTAAACTCATTTCACCAGTGCTGTAACACTGTAGCGCCTCATGATTTCAACGATCAGATCTAATCAGCTAATCGAAACAGTCCACGTAAATGAACTGATTAAAGCTAAGAAAAACAAAAAAAAAAAGAGCTTGTTTACAATAAAATACACGAAATCAACACTAATCATCTGATCTGTCTGACTTTCTAAAAGACACATCGGTTAAAAATAATCTTGTTTCAAATTCAAGCCCCATGGTTAAAAAAAAATGTAAACATTTTCAATGCTGTATTGTAGCTGGAACTCTCTGATGGGAGCCCTTAAGTAAAACCCCCAATTATAAAGGATCATTTATTAAAATATAATTAGTGATGAGAGTCAAACTGGGCCGTCTTAGGTTAAAGGTTCTGCTTGGAATTCAACACCGGGTTAAATCTCAAGAACCTTTAAAGAACTCTCAGTCAGATAGTGAGGTGGGCACGGTAAATCTGACTTTACTTTAGTATGTATCTACAAAATTATAGACGAGTAATTTTTAGGTCTTTCTAAATTTTGCATGAGATTAAATTAAATATTTAGGTTTTTTTGGATCTGGAGCTCATTTACAGTAATATCGCAAAGTTAAGGCAGAGATATTTTAGTGGTTAAATGTTCTGTAGTAGTAACAAAATTGTTCATTAAAATTCAAGGAAATACAGAGATCAACTGCCCCCCCCCCAACAATTCCCTTAGGCTGTTGCTCAGAATTGTCCAAGAGCTGAATACAGAGACAGAGACTGGTCATCCAGTGTGACTCCAGCGCGCGCTTTGACTGCATGTGTGTATGCGTGTGTTTGTGTAAGTATGTGTATGTCAGTGGCGTGAGAACTCCTCAGACAGACTGATCTCAGCTGTGACTGCGGAAGTGTGAGGAAAGAAAAGAGAGAAAAGAACCAGTTTAGTGTGATTGTGTGTGTGTGTGTGTGTGTGTGTGTGTGTGTGTGTGTGTCTGCATGTGAAAGGGGGAATCCTTCCAATAAAGAGAAGTGCTCAGCTCCAAACTATTCTTACACAACCCAGGGTTATATAAGTCAACTGCACTGCCAGATAAACTGAGTCAGGTCGCACTTTGATTTGGTGATTAACATTCACTTATAACAACTTTGATAGCAAATGAATAAACACAGTCATGACAACAGAATATATTTATAAATCAAACATTACACTCACTAAACACTATCTCTAGTTAGGAAACAGAAAATATATATATTTAAAAAAACCCTTTTCCACAAACAGAAATTAGCAGGAAGTGATATTTAGTATTTACTAATGTGTTGATAACCTTTTGTTTTTGCATTTTAACACAACATGATTAGAAGTATGTTTGGTTCCTATCATTTTGCAGAACTGCAATCCTTTGGCTGTAATTGTAGCTTTTTCTCAGCTAATGGAAAAACAACCATTTTTTTGTGATAAGCGCTCAGTGTTCTAACAGGTGCCGAAGGTGTGGTTAGAATAAGACTAACGGATCTGCCTTTCTCAGTTTCTCAGATGCACACCCACTTTCTGTTAAAACACAGCTTAAAAACAGAGATGTTTAACAAAACAACCTGAATTAAAAAAATTATTACTTTTAAACTGGCCCTGACCACGGCAAAGAACAGAAGAGTGTGATGAGAGATTATAGTAAAGCTCTGAGCAAATAGAGAACGCTTATTATTGAACCAAATGTTTATAGATCCACAGGGATGTACTGTAGTGGCTGTAACTAAATAAATTACTGGTAAAGTAACTCAAACTTCTGATCCCAAATCAAACTACGCTGCTTTTGTTTATTTTAATTAGTATAGACTAAAAGATTCATAACATTAACAATACTAACAAATAGTTGAACAACTAACCAATACAGGATATTCATTGCAGAACATCAATACTATCAATGATTTCTTTACTTAAAAGCATAAGGCATTCAACCCCAACCAAAAAAAAAGAATTTGTATTTAAAAAAAAAATAGGTAGTTGCTGTTATATATATATATATAAACAATGCTTTGGAGCAGCACTATTAAATGTCAAACAATTATATATATGTATGCCAGGTAATGTTGCCTTCTTAAACATTCTTTATAAATTAGTAATGTTACCTAAACCATAAATCACTTAATTCGCTTTGATAAAATCGTGTTTAGTTCAGCTCTAAGACACAGTTAACTGTCAGCGCTCTCTAATCTCATCGCAAGTAAAGACGATTCCACTCACGTAAAAACAAATCAGGCCAAACATTGCGTCAGAGCATACTGTTTTTAGCAGAAAAACACAGATGTATAATGTGGGAGTTTTGTATTATAGTACTTTGGCTACTGTGTTGCAATCATTTGGTTTATCTGCTCCTTTGATGACAACCAACACAATGATATACACTGTTTTAACATAACGGTGTTTACCTGAAAATAAAACGAAACCACTGAGGTCACAGAGGCCCAACTAACAGCAGTGTATGGGTTTTATTGTCATCATTAGTAACATTATACATGTTGGTTAACATGTGGAACAAACCTATAATGGTATAATGTCCTTCCAATGTACTTTTCGATCAGAAAAGAGGGTCTTTCTAAAACCGTAAATCTCCTAGACATTGGCATCATTGTGTTATAAAAGATTTTGCGTTTTTTTTGTCTTCCAGCATAGCAATAAATACGTTCCTAATTATTACACAAGAGTCTTTTTCTATGATTTCTGATTAAAGTGCAAGTAATTATTGTGCAAATACACTTTAAAAGGTCTATTACTAAAAAATCACCAGCTTACATGTCTAACTTCATCTGAACTCCCTGGCAGTTTTGCTGAGCTTATTTTCTTACATTTACATTTGCAGCATTTGGCAGACGCCCTTATCCAGAGCGACTTACAATATTCCTTGTTATACAACTGAGCAATTGGGGGTTAAGGGCCTTGCTCAGGGGCCCAGCAGTGGTGGCTTGGTCGAACTGGGAAACGAACCCACAACCTTCGGGTTGGTAATCCAACACCTTAACCATGAGCCACCACTTTCTTTCAGCTTATTATTCACACCGCCCACAAAACGCTCTCGGAATCTCATTAAACCTTCGATATTGGACACTTCCCAAGTAATGCATTTTTCACCCATGTGGTTTTTCTGTGATTTTCAGAAATACTGATGTTAAGCTAAGTGTGAATGTTTTATGATAAATAAAAGGCATACCAATAATATAACATGATCGTAGAAAGAATTTCCTGGTTGTATTGTACATTGTATTGTAGTTCTAGCACTGCTATGAACAACCTACTATTAGCCTGTAAATGTTATAGCAGCAGTACAAAGTCTTAATGTGTTTTTGATTTCATAAACATGAAGACATTGTTCAGAACAACTGGGAAAATCCTAAGAACTTTAATGCTTTTCTTTTTTTTTTTGTTTTGGGGCACTCAAAGCTTGTCTCGTCATGCCTACCAGCTTCTCCATTTTAATAAGTAGCCCCTAAATGATAAACGTTTCTATGGTTTGAAACTAAAGCAGAACTTGAAAACGAGCAAACAACCAAAGCCCAGTAAATACACCCCCACTCCCAAAACGTTTACAATTACTAATCATCTCCAGATCATCCGTCACCACGGGCCAGCGCTGTTCTTTTTGAATCACAACACCACGAGTCAAACTAGACGCAGGAGCGAGACCCTCCGCCGTCAATCTCATGCGCTTTTTATTAGTTTCCTTTTGGTGCAATACAGAAAACTCTTAATATACAGTTACACATCTTGGTGCTTGATGTTTCTGGGACAAGAGGCAAGAATTGGAGCAGCAGAAAGCCTTTGAATCGCATCCAGCAACCCGATGCTTTAATTTAGAGGAGCATGAACCATGTGTTTATGAGATTAATAAACTGAAGGCAGTGTAGTTTTACAGTGGGTAAACTGCTTCCAGTACAGGCAAATGGGCAAGCCAGTTTTCTGGCATTCTCACTTTCAGTATTCTTTGTTAATATGGTTTAAAACTTCAAAAATTTGGCTAAACCTACTGTTTTGAGCCCTCACCATAGAACTGCTACAACCTCTAACCCCACCCTGACCTCTTTTATAGGTTTGAGGGTAATAGTGAGACCGTTTATTAGCAACATGATTTTTGTCTACATTCAAGCATGAACTGTTTTGACCGTTTTGACTCCAATTGAATAATGTATAACTAGTTGACCCCCCATGCTACGGTCATTCTCACTGAGAAAACTATCCATTCTTTAAGCCAAAGAGCACGGACAGGCTGAGTCATAAAACCTTTCCAACCTCTAATAAAGTCATTCAGTCGTGCCGACCCCAATTAACCAGCTCCATTGATATACAGCTTTAACTCGACACATCTGTGACTCAGTCTACCAATTCTTGTCATGTTGGACCACCAATGCATGTGTGTGTGTTGATAGAAAGCGTGGTAATGAACATGAAGAAAGCACTTCAAGGCCTACAGTTTCCACAACCACTAAACAACCTTATCATCCTCAGCTTTACTGATTTCACCAAAACCTCACAAAAGACATCTATTTATCCCCCAGCCCGGCACAGTTTATACACAAGATTTATACTAATGCTCTTGTTTGACTATGTTTTGACTATGTTGTTGCTAGTGGAGCAATTTGGTTCAGGCTGGTGAGGAAATGATTGTCTATAGTTGGGTAAAATAGGAACTTGTCTCAAAATTAAGTACTTATGCACTGGTACTCATATAGTTACTAAAAGTGCAGGCTGCTTTTCCAAGTACATTAGCAAAAGAGCTGATTGGCATATGAATCTGGAATAATGAATTGAGTTTATGTTTATTGGGTTTTTTAATTGCTAACTGAATATTATCCGAATATTATCAACCAGCCTAACGCATTTATTTTTGGTTTGGCTGGTTAAAAAAACATCAACTGAGCAGGAACCCACCAAATCTGGCCACTCTCGATACACTTGCACTCTGAAAGCAGATAAAACTCAGATAAATTGGACTGATTAATTGAGTTACCAGCAAGATTTTTAATTTTTTTTATCAAATTATATTCATTTATCGGAGCAATAAAAAGGATGTCATTTTCACCCATATTGCCCGATAATTTATCTGTTTGATGAATATCATACATTCCTATCAATTACTTTGAACTACTTAAAGCACTCTGCTTTCCACCACTTACGCATATGTTAAGTCATCTCACTAGCAGGCTTATGAGATCTCGTAAGTAAAACGCTTATCATATGTATATTTTAAAATGCAAGGAATGCAAACGGAAGAGTTTTTACATGCTGTTTTTTTACATACTTATGTACATCGAACATATAACTTGCCTCGTGTACTCAGTTTCGCCTACTATATAAAGTAGTGTGGAAGTATGCGATTTCAAACGAAGACAGTTTTCAGCTGGTGGATATATCTAGATATCAGATATTTGTTTCAGGACTATATCGAAGATGTTACATTGGTAACTCTTGTGTCGATTTCCTGTTATGTGTAATATTTTTATACAATATGGTTGAATGTGAGCACATAAAAAAAAATCCAAAAATAAACAGATGCTCAAAATCCCCAGTTGTACCTTGTTAAAGACTCTTAGTGTCTAAAAGAGTTTTTAATTCTAAACACCTCATTAGACAATGCAGTGATATAAAACAGCCTATTGGCATTTGCTATAGCACATAACCGCTAGAGGAATTCTAACCTTGGTTACACAATGTGAATGTATAAGACTTGTCATCCATCCTGTGGATTAATTATACAAACAGTATCCCAACTTATCGGTGTGAGTGTGTGTTTGTGTGTGTATGTGTAGCATTAATTGACTACAGTTCCAGAGCAGCAGGTGTGACCTCATTGTGGTTACTGGTGAGCAACAGAAGCAAACAGAGCCTTGCATCAGATTAGCACGTTAAAACACACACAGACACACATGTATTTATATTCCTACCTGCTGCCGCACTTGAAGCTTATTTAATGTTTATCTTTATATTTTGATAATAAATAAGTAAATCATTTGAATCACTATATAATATCACAGAAAGGTTATGTCTTGTATTATTATAAATCTTAATCTGGAATATGATATATTTACATAGTAAAAAATATGAACATCAGTTTTAAACAGCATAAATCTAGTTAATATGAGAAGTGGTAGTGCAGTGTTTAAAGTGTTGGACTACTAATTTAAAGATCAGGGTTAGATTCCCAGCACCACCAAACTAAAATGTAAGTCGCTCTAGCTAAGAGCGGCACCCAAATGGCACAAATGTAAATGTATTTACAACAAAATGATCAACGCTATTGCATAACTGTACTAGATATATAACACATAGAAATATATAACCTATATTTTTCTCACAGTTACATGCTTTAAGTCTATAAATATTGTCGGAATGATAAGCCATTTTAGTCTATATGTGTGTTTGTAAAGATTCCTAATCTTTTTGTTGATCATTTTCCAAAGATTCTGTCTCATAATTACGTAGGTTAATTTTAGATTATTGGTTACTATACGGGATCATTTGGAAAAGTGGTGACATAAATGTGATAAAAAAAAGTTTTCAATATGTTGTTGCATCCTAGAGGAACGCTTATTTGTTAATTTGACTATGAAAATCCTATTTAACACGCTGAAAGACACATAGTGCAGTGCGTTACACAAACGCTCGGTGCCTTTTTTTATTTCATGCTTACATTTCTATCTAGTTAAAATGTACACAATTAAGCCCTGTTTACAAAATTGCAATCAACCCTCTTGCAGATCTTTTTATTTTATAATTATTATTAATAATGATTAATTATGTATATAAATATTATACATATTATATAATCATCTTTTTTGTACAAATTTGAATACATCATTAAAGTATGTTTTTTGAGTTTTAAAATAAGCCGAATATAAGATCGTATCCAAAGCAGAATAAAAGATAAGTGAATTTAACTTACCAGATAAAGCACTAAAAAGCGCTACACACGATGATTTTTAAGACTTACATAGCAAACCTATATTTTAATCATGTGCTTAGTGAGCAGTACAGATCAAAATAAGTGTTACAATTACAATGCTATTAGTTACTGTTATTAGTAAATTCATAACATGCTTCAAAGATGCGAAATGACGTGTCAGTGCAATTTATACATTTTTATTCAATAATTACACATTTTCTGTTGGTGTTTCTTTTAATACTAGCTCTAGTTAATAAATAAATATAGAGTTATATTTACTTAAAAAAAAACGTTAGTAAATGAAACTGTCAAAACCCTGAGGGATTTTTTTTTCTTCCTTGAAAGCTTTTTATTGGCCTCTTGGCATCTCCATCAAATGCCTTTCCCTGGTTTGAACCCAATGAATTGAAAAGGATATTTTAATCTCACTAATGAGTTCCAATTCTGATCTGTTGCAGGCATTTCATTTCCTCCTTTCAGCGCCACAGATATTCTGTCTACCAGTTCCCTGTCATCCATGGAAAGATTACACACTGAAATGTCAGGCTTAAAAAAAGCTCTGAGTGACAATTCTCTGGTAATAATAAGGCGGATGGAGAAAAGGACAGAGATACAGAAAGGGAAGAAAAAGAGGAATATTTTTTTAAACTGGCTCCAGCCAACGCATATTACTGTCACTCATCCAATCAAATATTTCTTTATGTAACCCACTGCCTGCGTTAGTGCGTATGTGTGTTAGAGACAGAGAGTGAGTAAGTACTTGGAAGCGCTAAGGAAAAACACTCTGCAAACAATTTAGGGCTGGTCCCGTATCTGTCTTTTATTAAATCGCACAAGCCGCAGTCAAGTGGGGGAATTTTCAACTTTTCTCTCTCTTCCATCATTCTTTTTTGGCCCTTTTTATTTTTTTGCCAGTGTGGATGTTACTATATACTCAATATTACTACCTCTGAAAAAAATTGATGTCAGTTTATTAGCAGGATAATGAAACCAAACACTGTTCAACTATCTTTTTTTTTTGTTGTTTTGTTTTCTTTTTTATCAGCTGCCGTCACAAGCTTAAATGACACTAGGCTTCTGTTTAATAACACTAAAAACTTTAACTAACCAATAAAACAAAATAAGTTAAGTAGTAGGCCTAAAATTATTTTTACCCAGAGACCGCAAACAAAGCTCTGTTCTAAATTACTATATTCCCAATATGATAAGAGAATGTCAGAGCTGCTGATTCATTGATTTTATTTGTCTGTTTTCTTTGTTAATTAAAGTCAAATCTTCAGTGTACTCTACAATTTTCAACAAAAATTCTACAAAATTCACGTTTTTTAGAAGACATGACCCTGAATCCATTACGTTACGCAGCAAAAAGCCGTTCCTTCTTAAGAAGTAGGAGTAGATGGCGGTACACACACATACACACCCACCCTGAAGGCCCACTGACCACAAAAAGGCAAAGAGTGTATCCTCACTCAGGAGAGTAAATGGATGAGAAGTACACTGGTTTTGTTTTATGGTTTTGGAGTTCCAGGAAAAGTCGGTGTACATGAAAGTGCGCCGATACAAAGTGCGCTGATAATGCACCAGGCGGCGGGAAAGCCATTACAACACACAATTGATATATAGCACAATCCAGCCTAATATGGATTTATATGAGTAGCACATTTATATTACATAGGGGTTTTTTTTTTTCAAAAGTTTGGCTAAAAGGAATGTTGACTGAGGCAGGGTTTCACCTGCAGAGGCCAACAAATCTACTCTAACATTTGTACACTGAGTTTGAGTTTGAGTGCTGCCTGCTTCTGTTCCAAAACATGATTCTGTTTCCATGCAAATTTGTACTAAAATAAATATATTTACATTACATTTAGCCACAGATGGAAACGAGGGACCTACCTCTGAGTAAAGTGGAGTAGTTACTGAAAGAGTCAAAGATGCTGTTGGAAGCCATGGGAGAAGTCCACAAAGGCCAGATTCTGCACCAGTGCTGCCCTTTAAACCACTCCAGCAGCTACAGCCTATTGAAAGTACCAACAGATGCAAAAAAAATGTGGGTAAAAGCATTTCTCGGACCACATAGGCTGCTCGCAACCAACAACTTGGGGTCAGTGAGTGCCACAGGAATCTGTAGCCACAAGCTCGGTAACAGAACAGCGAAAGTGTAAGAATAAATAAAAGGTGCTAAAAAAAAAGATTCGAGGTAATCATACCTGGGACGGTGTGGCAGATGCTGTCAGTTTCTGGTTTCAGAGGTTCAGATGTGTGTGTATGTGTGTGTATAGCTCTTGTCGTGGAAATCAGCGTGGTGATGGACTGTCAGTTTCACGTCTGGTCACAGCTCCCGCGGCGATTCTGCTTCTTGCCCAACCCACCGAACTATTGGTGGGTTTAGGTCACATGTCTTATGAGATCACAAGTCTGTTCCCGCCTTTACTTTCAATCCTCTGTATGTCTCTTTCCTCCCTGATGTCTGATTGGTTTTCAGACACTTTTAAATTCTTTGCCTCGTCTTCTGAAGCCTGCTTGGTCCTGTGCCACAGCGTTTAATGATTGGATTTAACTAAAGAAAAAGTGTAGAAGCAAGAAAGCAAAAGAGAGCAGAAGAAGCTCTCAAAGCAGAGGCAGAGCGCGTGTGAGCCGTGTGTATGTTTGCGCTCAGTGGTGGTTTGGGGCCTGCTAAACCAACCCTCCACCCTCACTTACCACTTGATAGTATCATAATCCTAGCCTCATTAGAAGCTCTCACATTCTTACTCGCTCTGTTTGTTTGACCTGATTGTGGTGACTCAATTTTTCCAGCATTTTCACACCAACCTAAATTTGTCAATAAGTGGAACTGATATGTTTTTAGCGTTTATTAAAACAATGTTGCAGCACTTCTTTTTTTTCTCGCTATTTTTATTTCATATATTTGTCTGCCAGTCCGTTTCTCTTATTTCAACACTCCTATTATGTCTAGCCACTGGACAGCAAGCTTTACCGCATGTCTGGACAATCAGCTGACACAATCTGTGGTTATCTATAAAGCTGCATTTTCAAGTGGACTTGTCTTACACTATTTTCGTCTGTAAGTTTGGCTTACTATGACTCTTATTTGGTGGTTCAAGAACTGAGACCAAGGCTAGATCCCATTAACACGTGAACGATCATTTACCAGTTTGTGTAAACCCATTTCATGTTAAAAAAACAAAACAAAACTGAAACTACCCCTCTGTGTGTCTACTTGTGACAGTGTGTGTTTGTATAATGTTAGACATACCACTTCGCACCCTCAGTGCCCTGCTAATGAGCACTTGTGTGTCAGTTGGGTGGCAGCACAGACCAAATGACATATGTGTGTGTATGTGTCGGCATGGAAATGACATGCTTCCAGCCAATGCGGCCAATGGCCGAGGCCACAAAGCGGCTTGACTGCTTATCAGCAGTATCCCAACCTAACCTCATGCACACACATACACACACACCTGAAATCTCATCTAAATCGGAGTAACGTTTTGGATTAGTTTACAGTGTATCCAATTGTGTATATAATGTTGTTCGAGTCAATTTAAGTTTATTCATTTTTTTATTGTGAGAATACTTTAAAATGTTTCTGTAACAAACTCGTGATTTTGTTCTTTTCTTGGTTAAAAACTGGGTTAGCTGACAGAGAGTAACAGAGTCCAGGATATGCTTTAATAAATATGCTTTTTCCATGGTCATTAGACATAAAATAACTTTAAGGATCAACAAATAAAAATCTCAGTCAACAAACCCTCCTGGAAATGATGCTGACTAATTAAAAATCAGATAAGTATACAAATACAGATGTGCTCATTTTTATTATAATGTAAAATTTACCAAAACCCGAGCAGCACAACAGAAAGCGTTTGTTTTGAATTGAGTATAAATCCTAACCATGCCAGCGCTATCCACTTTTGGACATCTCTAAAATCATGTATGAGAATCAGAGCAGATAGATATGTGTGTTACGTTGTCCTGAGATGCATTGTAAGCAGCAGATAAAAAAAGTATGCTATACACGTCTCAAAGGAAGCACATCTTAGCCCTCACCCTTAGGGTCCCCAGGGCAACGGAGCTGGGCTGGCACTTGACCAGGCACCTTTCAAACTACTAGGGTAATTCTCAAGCGCGTTACAAACAAGCGCAGGTCTGACTTGTCTAAAAAAAACATCAAAACTTGGTTGGGTTCAATCTTTTGCTTGGTGGGTCCTGCTGCCCCTCCTCACCATAGACAATGGTGGACTATATAGAACCAGCACAGTCTGAGAATGAATTGTCATGAAGTGTTACAGATAATAAGCTTTATGAGACCAGATCAGCCATAGCGTTAGCTGTTTATGACCAGGGCAAACACCATATGCTCCCTATTTTGCAAAGTTTGTTTCTTACCAGCGTCACTTGCTAACCGCCATCGAGAACGTTCCAAATCAACACTGGGGTTAGGGAAAAGAATTTTGCGTGCCCTTGTTTACCGAGCCCCTGTATTTAAGCTTAATATAGCTCCAATGACCCTCCACCCCACGGGTGGAGCTGTGCCGGGGCGGTGGCTAGCGCATGCGGTTGCTAGCACAGCTGCACAGGGGCTTATTTTGTGGCCTAAAAATTGCAGGCTTCCCCATGTGCAACTCATAAAGAAGGGAATGCAGCAAAGGGGTGGACGAGGGACTCTAAAGTTCAGTGGCCGTCCTCGCTTGACACGTTTTAGCCCAGGGATGACGCCAATGGCTAAATCAGTACTACTGATACTAGCAGGAGCAATCAGATTAGTCAGAGAGACAACAGATGAGTGGACAGTGCAGGTTAAAAAGTGATGCGTACTGCAGTAATGTGTCTTAGTTGTAGTTTTTTTTTGTTATTGTGAAACTTTAAATGTACCCTATGCTAATGGTTTGGCAGAGATTTTTTTGCTGAAACATTTCATTTTCAACCCAAATTCTGCTATAACAACATGCTGAAATATTCGTTCATGTGTTGGAATGTTATTTTTTAGTCTTTTATGTAAAGTTTTAGTCTTTATTCTTTATTTTATGGGCAGAATTAGGCCACCACTCGATGGGTTGCTGTTCCAAATTTAGCTGTAGTGATCGCACACATAAACTTATTACAGGTGTCAAAAATAAAATCATTGACCACGAATAAACTATTAACTACAAGTTATAGCTTAAAGCATTTTTTTTTTAAACATCTACATTTTTGAACCGGTTAGGAGGAGAAAGTCGTCCTTATTAAACATGTCACCGACATGGTGAGAAAAAAATAGAGAGAGACAGACAGAGCGAGGGAAAAAGAAAGTCAGACATATCCCCACCACCACCTTTCCACAGAATTGCACCCAAAGCATAGTCCTTCCTCTTTCTCACACTCGCAGCATGTCCTTCGCACGCTATTGAACTCATAAGGGCACTTCGCAATGCTGCTCTAAGCACTAAACTGAGCAAATTTTTTTTTCTGCGAGTTAGGTTTCCAAACTTCTCAGATTAGTCTCTGTGTATAGATTAGGATTTTTTTTAAAAACCATTATTTTATTGATGATTTTGTTCATGCTACTGATATAATATTACTCAATTAAGTAATAATTTCATCCAAAACGTTAGCAAAAAACGTTTGGTGTGAAAAAAATGATCACTTTCTGATAAATTTCTGCTGAATATCGAAAAGAAAAAATTTTTTTTCATTCAAAATCTTTGTCACTTCTTTATTCTATTTTACATTGAAAAATAAACTTTTGGACATTTTTGTTAATACATGATCTGTTGAAGCAAAATCAGATGACTTGTTTTGATGTGCATGCTGAAATTTACTCAGTAATTGTGTTTCCATAGTGGTTTATGACGAAACGTAGCTGTAGAAGGACTAGCCTAACCATGGGCTGGTTTGAATGGGAGAAATGTGTTTTCAATTGACAGGGGATACGTTTAACAAATTTAACCTGATTCGAAAAGTTTTTATATTATAATCATGATTTTATTTTTATGTAATTGCTGGAAATTGTCTTTTTTTAATACGGTTAAATCAGACGAACAAACAGTTACACCGGTAGCTGAAGAAAAGTTGTGGGAAGAAAATACGAGGGTTAAACTGAAAGCGACACATTTCTACACACTCTAATAAACCAGAAAGTTTTTTTGTGTAATATAAGACAAAAAAAAAGGTACCACATTTACCACACCCATCGTCTCAGTCTTAACCTTAACTATCGTAACACTTCATACGTGTTGGCTCATGCAAATTTCTCCCGTGTCGGTTTCAGCTCTCGGCAGGGCCGACCTCAGCCCTCACCAGCACGCGTTTCCCCAAAACCAGACCAGATCAGACCAGATCTGAGCCAGAAACCCCAAAAAAAATCCGCCACCGCCAACCTCCAACCTCCAACCTCCAGGCTGCCAGCAAACACACTTCAAACGTACGTCTTAGCACGCAGTGGGAACAGCTTTTTTCAAGTGCCTTTATTTATTTTTCATTGTTGTTGCTGATACACCAAGGCACCATACCTGCCATGTTTTTTGTTTTTTTTTTGGTATTCGACTCATGTAGCTTTCTTTTCCTCTTTCCCCACATTTGTATCATCATGTGTGCGTGTGATTAGGTTCTCTCAGTTTCGCATGTGTGTGTAAGGAGCAAAAGCAGAGAGAATCTGAAGTTTCGCGCCGACGCAGTTGTTTAACACAAAACGTTGCTTGCTTACCTCTGATAGGTAGACATGAGAATTTGTGAGTATGTGTGTGCACAAGTGCGTGTGTGTGATTACTCTGCTCCCTGTTGATTTCCTGTGGTTCAGACAGAGGTTTTGCATGTGCCAGACGTATGGGTAAACGTTAGCATAGGACAGGATGTCGAAGTGTGCGCTCTCTCATGCACTGTATCAGCTTACATGCAGCACAATCGCATGCACGTATTTAAAAGCATATGTGTGTTTCAAGGGTGCGTGCAAACACAAGCTTGGAGTGTGTATAAAGGGTGGTGGTGGTGTGGGGGATTGTCGGAGTTACACAGCACAAATATCAGGACACGCATTTAGTTACGCGTAATATTAAATATATCTAGACGACATTCCGGTGTCTATCGAAATGGCGTAGCAATCCATTTTTTTTTCAGCATGCAGAAAGATCTTGTGCAAGCTTGCACCACACAAAGCTTGGGTCTATCTGATGGCATGGTTTTAAAAAGCAGTGTGCAGTGTGATCTGATCAGATTTTCACACGAGTAAGAAAAAGCAAAACATAGCAACATAGGACATAGCGCTTAGCTGAAGCAAGCAAGACAAGGGTCGCTAGCTTAATATAGAAAAAATGAGAATAGAGAGGTACAGTGAGGTTTTATGTGGGCTTCACTGACCTCATTTTTATCCGCCTGTTGTTTTGTGTGTGTGTAGTGTGAAAAACCTCAAATTGTTCCTAATGAACAACATATAAAGTAAAAGAAAGCACGGCATAAAGAATAGAAAAGAACAAGACAAAATAGAGCGGAACTATCAGAAAGAGCACATTGAGTTGTAAAGGTCTAATGAGCAGACAGAGCGTGTGTAACCATGTGGATAAGAGATAATCTCCGAAACAGCGTGCGTCTGTCTGTCTGATTCATTTACTGTATTAACACTAAAGTCCAAAAGTTTCCAGACACATTTAATATAACACACTCTCATAGACACAAAAACATATATATATCTGGGTGCATTCTGGGTAGTGATTAGACCACAGCTCGAGAGATGAGTGTTCCACATGCATGTGTCTATGTGTAAAAGTGGGTGTGTTCCATGTTAAAGCATGCGGTAGAAGTGACCTGGTTTCATATTTGCCCAAAGTTCTCTTCTCCACACACATGGGTTGCTCTCGGTTTAGCTACAACGAGAAGAGGGAAAATCTGAGATTGTGTGTGTGTGTGTGTGTGTGTGTGTGATTAAAGTGAATGAGTGTGGGAATGAACAGAAGGATACCAGGTTTTTACGCTGTCCTTTTTTAATGCGGCCAGAATAAAATCTGCAAGCTTCATAGGGCCGTTATGATCTCTTGGGGTACTTGTTATGTCGTGTTTTCTGTCATACAAATTTTGTATGAAATCCAAGAATCTCACTCTGCTTATCCTGTTGTGTGTGAGGTCAGTCTGACATACAACATCAGGAGTAATGACAGATTATGTGCCTGAGCAAAACTGGATTAAATCCAAGTCTTTAGAAAGTGATTCGGTAAATAAGTGACTAGCTGAGGTTGGGATGAATGTGTGTTTAAGAGAAAGTATACAGTGTATCTGGTGACACTATAGTCTATTTAATTGACATCATATCTCCTTACACTGTGTGTGTGTGTGTGTGTGTGTGTGTGTGTGTGTGTGTGTGCGTGCGTAGTTCCCTTCATCTCTGCTTCATGTTCATTATCATGTTGAATGAGGTGAGATTAAGACTGGTTTAAATATCATAGTCGCCCCATTTTCCCAGCTTCGAAACCTTCCCTCTTTCTTCTCTTCACAGACCACATCAGTTGCAAAGGTTAAAACTCGAACACTCACCCACAAGCAGGAACAATTCTTATTTCTTTTAACTAAAAATGACTTCTTTTTTTAGTTTGGTCAAAAGGTATTGATTGATTACCAGTTACCAGAAAGTGTGAATAATTTGCATGGCTTTTTTTTCTGTCTCTAAAACACTTTTTTAATGCACAACTATCACAGAGTTGCATATTTATTAAAATAGGATTTAAAAAAAATCCAGGCCTGTTGGTTAGCAGTTGAGAACTGATAGACTCGACCTCTCAAGCACAGCCGAGATACTGCTGTGAACCTGTCTTTAACACCTGATGATGAGATCGAGAGCTGTATTTATTAGACCTCTGTGTACTTAGCTGTTTAAAAGAGAATTTCACCAGGTTGATGTCTGTGTGGCAGTTTGCGGTCTCCTTGTTCTGCCACTGCCGGTTGCTTAAAATGATCAGTGTGTACAAAGAATTCATCTTTCTTTCTGTTTCTTGCTCTGACCACAGAGTTGACATTAGTTCTCATGCTTTTCTCCTGCCTCAAATAGGCCCTGAGTAAAGTGCAACATGTGCCTCACAAGCTACAAAAGGCCCAGAGCCCTGCAAACCAAGCGCAACATTGCACACAGTCCCTTTTATCTTACCAACTGATGATGAGCTTGCATGCACGTATTCACTACAGAATGGAACATCAGGGTGTCCTATTGTGAACTGCGACCTTATGTTAAAATTTATTCCTAGGTGACTCACAGCTTAGTTTGAAGCAGTGCTTAATGGTGTGACAAATTTTACCCAACCCAACCATTTACCTTCCAATCTCATAACAAGCCAGTTTACATGTACTTTCTCTCAACTATTGCAGCTTTATCTTTCTGTGTGTTTGTCGTAGAGACAGGTGCTTTGCTGAGGCCCTGTGGTTTTTGGTTAAAGGCTTTGCTTGTTCTCTTCGAATGAGGGGAACTGTGTGTGTGTGTGTGAGAGTCTTAGAGAGAGAGATGGAGAGAGAGATAGATAGTTGAGAGAGAGAGATAGTTTTGCAGGCGTTTGAGGTTCACACAGGTAGCGCTTTTTCGTGACAATTGCAGCTTTATCTTTCTGTGTGTTTGTCGTAGAGACAGGTGCTTTGCTGAGGCCCTGTGGTTTTTTTTCGTGCGTTCCAGTCTGTGGTGTGTGTGAGAGAGAGATGGAGAGAGAGAGAGATAGTTGAGAGAGAGAGATAGTTTTGCAGAGTACAACGTGCGAAAATCTGCATGGGTTGACGTTCACACAGGCAGCGCTTTCGTGACAATCAGTGTCCGCCAGTCAGATGTGTGGGTGTCTGTGAATATCTCTGTCTGTCTCTCTTTCTCTCTCTCTCTCTCTCTCTCTCTCTCTTTTCCTTTTGCAGTGTGTGTATACAATTACACAAAACAGCATCTCTTAAACTAGGGGAAACCTTGAGTCTTAAGTCTTGTTGTTTATTGTGTAACAATTTACACCATGTAAAGAGCCCTTTAACGTTACATTAGCCATCCGCTCTGGTTTCTTTTTCTGTGTTGTTGTTCTTAGTCACTCTATTTAGACCCCTCAGGTTAAATAGCTGGCAATATTTATAATTACCTCCTGGTTAGTGATTTTTATATACATAATGTGCATTTTTGACATTATTTCTTCATTTGTATTTTTTGAGTTTCAAGTTTGCACAAAATAAGCTCATTTCAAATTTGATGCCTGCTACAGTTCTCCAAATAGTTTGGACGGGGCATGTTGACCATGCTGTAGCAACTTTCTTCTTTTTAAAACAGTTTGAAAACGTCGGGACATCAAAGTTATACGTTTCTGGAGTTTCGGTATTGAAATTTGGCAGCTAGTGTTTAAGGGCCCGGTGAGGTGTACTTAAAGCAGATGAGTGTCTCTATAGTGGTGCAGTTGATGAGCAATGGAAAGTGACCGCTGTAAGTCACTAAAGGCAACCACTTTCCTCAACTCAATGAAAAATTCTTTGGTTTTAGAAAATTGGACAATGCGTTTAAAAACATCATTTGTGAGTCAGAAGTGTGAACAGCAAGGGGTCCGAGTATACAGCCCTGGGGGGCTCCATTGCTCAGTGTGGTGGCGCTGGTGGTGATTTTGTTTATTTATTTTGTGATTATTTTATCTAGCCCCCACTCTGTAAAAAGTCAGTGGCCAGTTAAAGAGGGCATTATCATATGGCCTGTTATTACAGAATATAATACCAAGTTATACATTATATAATGTTATAAGTGCAATGATTCAAAAGTCAGAACTTTTCCAGCTGACATTTACCTGAGTCTCTGTCTGACAGATATGATGACAGTGATTCATGGAAAAAACCTGCAGAGACTTCATGAGAACCTCAAATTCTCACAGGCTCCCTCAACGAACACGAGTGAGTCACGATGTACTTAATGAGCAAATGATCAAGCAAGTGAGTAAATGCACACGCAGACGAGGTGAGGAGAGAACCAGAGAGATGAATCAGTGAGTTTGAGGACTGCAGTAGACAGCATGGCTCCCTCATAGACCCTCGGATTGAGAACGAGACAAACAGAACATCCATCACACACACACACACACACACACACGCAAACACACACAAGCAATCGCACGCACGCATTGTTGAATATCTGAATATCTTTAAATCTCTCTCTTACACAGACCATTTTGCCCTCGCAAAACATCATTTATTATTAAAAACTCCTAAATTATTTTTTTAAAATCTAGTACAAATATCATAAGTTACTTGTCATCAGTGAGATTCAAAGAGCTTACTTAAAAAAGAGCTTAAATAAGTGTGTGTGTGTGTGTATAATTTCTGTTGACAATCAAAGTAAATTAAATCCTGCATCAATTTTTTCTTTACTTCCTGTATTATGTCTTCACACAAGTGATTCTTTGCATGTTGATTTGTGTGTGTGTGTGTGTGTGTGTGTGTGTGTGACTTGATCTGTATCAATTCCTGTTTTGCTGGGGCATCTGGCAAATTTTGCAGACATTAAAAAACTCCACAGTCTCACATCAGCAGCAAAACATTCCCACTCAGAGTAAGCCGTGTGTGTTTGTGTTAGAGACAGCAGAAGTGAGAAACGGTTCAGTAGTGCGAGTGTTGCCTTTTCCGGTCTGACTGTTGTGGGGAGGCCTGTCTGAGGCCTGTCTGAGGCTCTCACGCAACAACCTGGCCGTTTATTCGCTTCTCAAATGCTTAAGCAAGAAGTGAAACGCATACAGAGGAAGTTGTTTGGTTTTTTAAAGGCTATTGACGCGGTTTTGCCACTTCTCTGATCAGAGGTATGTGCTGTGGGAAAATAGGGGTGAGATGATTTTACTGGTAATGACCAACCAGGACTTAGGGAAATGTTGCCTTTTTAATGCGAATTTGCTCAGAAGTGTGTGTATTCGCATAAACATTTGAGCAAGTGCATAAAAGCACTGCACACATAAAAACGCTGCAGACACTCGTGTTAAATTTTCCGCTGTCTAGATTGAAAGAAGAGTAGCATTGTCGGCACATAAGAATAGACACTTTTGTAATATCAAAGTGGTGGTGAGGCCTCATCACCATCACCCACAATAACCTAAAGATGATTTGCCACACTCTTCCCACTGTACTCCCCACAGTGGTGGTAAAAACCCAGTATGGTCAAAAGCTTGTTTTCCCCACATTCCCAAGTAACTGTGCAATTTTATACAGCATCAGGACCAATGTGTAGGAACGCTGTTTGGGTCAGAGGATAGACATTTGCAAGCAAAAACTGTTAAAGCATCAATGAAAACAGGGCTCTCAAAACGCTTTGCAGGGTTACTCGTTAAAAGAAGATTATCTTTTTTTTTCGTCAACCCTAAATACTTACATTATTAAAGCAAAAAATTATACAGTAGTTTTACCTGCAAGGAAAATCACAGGGTAATATCAACACCTTTAGTCCTAATATATTGTTGCCTCTAGGACTTGCATAGAAGACATCACATATACAACAATTTAAACCTGTAAAGGTTAAATTAGTGATGTACCAAAAGTATTTTCTAAAGGAGTTTTTAACGCAGAGAGTTTAACGTGACTGATAACCGATATGCAACAGTACAGCATTGAACAATAATTTTCTTTATGTCAATACTGTCATTTTACCCTTTTTTTTTTAAACTAAATATTTATTTATCTACATTAGTATAAAGAGGCAGGCCAGAAACTTTTAGATCAGCTCTGACAGACTTAGATATTCAAATTCTTCTTGTGTTCATTTTTGAATGCACCTGTATTCGGGTCGATTTTCAATTAAGTTTCGGTCAACGAAAGCAGCAAAAGGTTTTAAACAGCTTTTTTCCGGGGACAGCCAGTGTCTATTTTTTATTCTCGGTTTCTGACGTGCTGTCACAGAGCTTCTGGTTTATGGTTTATGGTGGACAAACCAGTCTCACTTTTCCCTTGTCAGAGGACAGTAATGTCAATTGATTATCAAATTTTAGTACTTAGAGCAAGAAGATAGGAAAGCAAAAACAAAAGAGGGAAAAACACACAGAGAGAAATCCGGCCTTGCTGCCACACCACTATGGAGCAGTTCGCGGTCATCTGCCCTTGTACAGAGTTTCATACACACGATGAATCTTAAAGCAAGATGGAATTTCATACAGGCATGATAGCTGTATTTATTCCCTGCTTACTGAACTCTTAACGTTTCCATCTCTCTAACTCTACCCCCCCCCCCAATTTCCATTTCTCTTTAAGATCTATTCAGTTTTATTTAAAGGATTAACTCTGGAACACAGTGTACTAGGTTTGATGCTGAAAACAAGATGCCTGAGGATGTTTATCTCAGTTCTTTAATGTGACCATGTAGTAAAAGCAGCCATAGTTCGCTGAGAGACTTGTGATAAAGTAAGTGATGTGTGAATTTACTAAGAGATCAGTAAAGCACAGTACAATTCTTTTTTTCCCATCAGCCTCCTACAACCAAACAACGGGTTTAAAAACAAAACTGCAGAAACGCACAGTTTAAAACACAGTAAATTAAACAAAAAGGGTTTATAATTAAAAAAAAAAAAATTCTATGTTCAATGACTTTGTCAAGACAACCTATTAAAACATAACTACAGTATATATGTGATTAATGTTATTTAATAGATTGGAAAATAGTTTAAATTTAACATTTAAGAGTTACTTGATGAAGTGCAACATAAACAATCACAAGTGGGAATAAAAGCCCACAAATTGTGATTGTGTGAGGGTGTGGCACACAAATTCCAAGCATGTAGGACGACAACAACAACAAAAGCTAGACAAATACAAACTAAGGTCTTGTCCCAATACCCACACTACGCCCTAAGGTCTTTCACAAAGTGTGCAGATTTTAGAAGTGCACACTTTAGTTGATAATTACACGCAAGAAAACAAGTGTGCTGACTTGCAGATTTGAAGACGGTTTTAAGGGACATTACACATCTGCATGAAACATCATTGCCACGTCACCCTTACAGCACCACTCAAAGAAAAAAATGGTGGCGCTGGTAGTCAGGCTGTTCACAGTATTGCAGCTAAGTATTATAAAATACATGAACAAATATTTACTTACACTTGACTTTCTTATACTTGTCCATTTTGTCTCGTTTTTTTTTTTCAAAAGTCCACCCAAACCATTTTTATCATTGTTTGTTTGAATTCTGAGTAATATCTTTAAGCAAAGTCCGCTTGGTTCTGTACTTACAGAAAGTGTGCATTGAGTCCACAAGTAAGCAGGCCAAAGCAGCTCACCAGTAAATTGGGGCACCCTACACACTTGCACCCCTCCAGCTTGCCCGTCAGGATTCTTGATGTAGATATGGTTCTATTGTGAACGTTAACGTGCATTTTGGCAACTCCTCCATTAACAGAATCATTTCTGACAATGTCAGTGTAAAAAAGCTCCTCTAAACTATAGCCTTCAAAAAATATTGACACTGCATATATTGTTTAGAAAAGTAGACGTGGTTCTATTGAGTACACAATTGGAAATTAGCCTGAGAATCATTTCCTTATATAAGAGTTTTGTTGATTTCTAAAGTTTTGGCCATAAGTTTGCACTGCAAATGTATAGCACCACAACTGTTTATAGACGTAATCATCTTAAACAGACTTGGTTATGTGTTTTCTCACCATCTTTGACACACATATTTGATAAAGGGAAATTACTGGGCGAAAAAAACAGCAGTGGCCATCTTCAATCTCTTTCTTCCTCTGCACGGAGCAGGTATCTCTGCACAAGACTTCGGTTCTGGTAAAAGGTGACTTACTACACAGAAACCATCAAACCACAGTCTTGGTTGATGCTTTTTCCCATGCCAGCAGCCTCCTACTCTTACCCTGCTGCTCAAAGTTTTAGTTTGACAAACTTAACCGCAAGATAGTCCTTAAGTCAAATGCAAAGGCTGGTTTGCAGTTTACACAATGCCAGATCTAGACTAGAAAAGCAAAATATGGCCTCACCAGGATTAATTAGATATTAGGGGGGGTGTAAAACAGCCCTTAAATGATCTTAAGCCTATTTTAAACGCCAGATTTATTTTCATAGCCATCAACTTCGTATTCATAAATTAAAGTATATAAAAAAGAATGTTTTGAAAATAGTTTTTGGGAAGTAAAAGTGAAATAATAATTACATCTATAACTACTAGCCCAGTTTTAATCAGATTGTATAAATCAAAATAACTCTCTATATAAAGAAAAATATTTGAAGAATAAATAAATAAATATCTTTTTCTTTCATTTTCTTTGTTTAAAAAGTGGATGTATTTCCTGGAAAAAATAAAACCTGATTTGAATAATACCTGAAAGTAATAAGATGAAAGCAAGTTTACAAATATTCAACATGATCAATATTCTAGTTATCACTCTCAGCTGGCTGCTGGGCTTTATTTCTATTATAGGTCACCTTAACTTTATTAGTTTTTCTTTCCAACACCCTTTTTTTCAGAAAGCCAGCCATACAGAGTGACAGAAACGCGATGCTGTTTAAAAGGTCAGCCTCATGACATGTGGTATGTGGTTAAAAGAAGGAGACTGCTGGAAAAAAAAACAAAGTAGAACAGAGAAAAAGCAGTTTATTGTCAAGTAGGGAGGGGGGACCAAGGGCTGATGATGCTTAAAAAAACGTGTTAGAACCACCACGTAGATACACGCAAGCAACTGGCTATGAGTCAGACAGTTCTCCAGAAAAAGTGATTCTCGTAAATCGTAAAAAATCAAAGTAAAAGCCCGCAAGTAGCTATAAAAGTTATTTTAACATTGATGATGTTTATTTTATATTTAGATTCACTTGACTAAAAGGATTCATAAAGTTGAATTCAGTGGATTTAATTAAACTTGAAATGGGATTAAAACTTAATCATTAAAATTAAAATGTATTTATAACTCAACCCCAACTGATTAAAAATCTTTGATAATCATGAACCCATTTTTAAACTTGTTAAAGATTTTTGGTGGAAGGAGGCCAAATTTACTGCCAAAGGTACACATACACTGTGTAGCTTCAGTATGGCGCACAGTAAACGGCCTCACTTAACACACAAAACCAGGCTGGGCTTTTAGTTCTGGCCTAAAGCAAAACCACCAAATCCTCCATGATGAATATTTCACCCCTTCTGATTTCTCTTAGTGACCACAGGCCATGTTAAGTGTTTCTGACCAAAGCACTTAACAAATAGCTAATGTCCAGCAATATCAAAGAGACCTGGACTGGCAACCAGCCGGAGATAGTCACCGTGGTCAGTAACGGACCCTTCACGCTAACCACACGCTCCACATACATTTACAAAACACACACACACACATCCACTTAACGTCACCAGATCATTCACTCCTACACAGTGACCACTGTGTACACTTTATACATCATCCGCACACAATACACTCACAACACACACACACACACACACAGATATGACAGCTGTCTATCGTTGCCAGTTCTGGAATATAAGCAGCTCTACAGCGCCACCCTATGACCACATTCGCTGTGTGTGTCGGGTGGAGGGAGGGTTTGGGGTGCCAACCTAACCATCTCTTCTTTCTGAACTTTTAATTATTGACCCTGGACAAGGAGCAGCGTCTAATCTCTTATCGTTTATTGCCCGGGACAATAAAAGGTAGCACTTAATCAGGACAGTCTGCTACAAATCATCTCTAGCCTGTCAATAAGTCAAACAGTGGTTATCAATCTGCAATGTCATAAAATGTAGAAATAAAGTCCACATTAACTCGTAGTGAAATTATGATAACACCATGCAGGAGCTTACAGTCCATAAGAAGTCCAACATTTTACAAGCCTGAGCAAAAAAAAAAGTTAAGTAAAGGTTTAGTGGAGAGAGAATCACTGAACAGTAGCTGCTCCTTCATATGGTTTTGATACAGGAGGTTTTAAGCACTATGCTGATGCTGTGTCTGGACAAACTGTTGTTTAACTCTGGCAATGACAATCCCATAATGAGATGAGTTTTTTTTCCCTACAGATTTAAGGAGGAAGTTTTTAATTGCTTTCAAATTTCCATTAATTATTAGTTATAAAAAAAAAAGTGAGTTGTTTTGTGAAAGGCATTAGTGATTAACTAGTTAGTAAGTATTTAATAAACAAAACTGGGTTTCTGTTTGGCTTCAGTTGAAAACTGGTGTATGAAACACCAGACACCCTTAAGGTGCATCTTACTCACTGATTAGGCCACATTATGAAAGAAGTTTCATGTTAATTCAGTGTTTATTGTCTCTCACAAACAAGATGGATGAAGGGACCTGGGTTTCTATTGTCACTGATATTGACATTGTGCACATTTTTAAACTAGAGGTAATAGTTAATAAAGTGAGAAAAATAGATCAGCTAATGTTAGCTGTACACTCTGGTTGCGACCAGAAAATTTAAGCATCCAGTAAGCATGTGAAGGCAGCATTGATCTATACTGACGCTCACTTTGAGCCAATACAGCAGCCAACACACTTAAACCAGAGAAAGACCCTAACTTCCTTAGCTCATAAGTGGCCGTTTATCCTGCTTCTGTTTCTGCTTGCTTGCTCATGGCAGTGTTCATTAACAATTAGATTTGCTTTTTCCATTTTAAGTTATTAATAAAGGTCATTTTTGTTGGTCAATGCCTTTTTATGACATTTCATATCCTCAGCTGGGGCCTCCTTGCTAAAATAAAAGCAAATAAATACAGATTAGCCCTGAAGAACAGAAAATACCTTTTTGAGTTTCAAGCCTCAGTAGACACACAGAGTGATCGATCGGCAGCTTAAGAGATCTAGTTCTTTAAGAAGTCGGAGTTTATAACCTATAATCAAGTTTAGAACTCTGCAGTTTGGAGACAGGGCAGACAGTGATAGCCCGGCCTGATTCAATTTGCCACTCAAGGGGGGATTTTAACGTGAGGTAATTGCTGACAGGCAGCGCGTTAGACGGCCCTCGCTCCACTCAGGTGGTGTCCGGTGTCGCAGCGGCGCTTCAGGACCCCGAATTATGAAAACGCCACTGGTTTATGATATACACACATCAGCGAGACTGCTGTATCAGATGTGTAACAGAGCTCAGTTCATTAGTGTAAGTGCACACATGGTCGGCTTCAACTGCAAACTGGTTTCTCTGGGGCTTAAACTCAGACGGGCTACATACTGTTTATAGCAGCACGTTAAGTGAGTTTGACCTGAAGTCACTTGGATGTTTGCCCTCAGCTGGAGATCCTTTATATGCAATAAAAATAATAAACTATTCTTATTGAAAAAAATTTAACTAGCTATGAAACTTTTTAATATAAATGTGTGTACAGTCAGTAAGCTACTAACATTTCAAGGTCATGTTTGATACTGTATTTAGAAAAGACAAGGAAAAATAAGTAAAAGTCATTTTTACCGTTATTTAACAAGTTCCGAAAGTGCTGTCATACATCAGGATTCGATTTATTGAAGCAAAAACGAAAGAAAAAATTTCAGATTATATCGTAATAAATTCTTCTAAGATATTAAAGGAAATACTTTAGCAAAGAAACATTTCTCTGGGCGCAGCGGGCAATCAAAGACCTCGAGGTTTTTACACCTAAATGATAATCAGTCAATAATTTAAAGGAATGTAACTTATTACACAAACGGGTTTAGCCAAGGCTGCTGGTAAGGATGACAGCTTGTCATGCCAATTATGTAGATACTGTAAGAGTGAACACCACCGATACTGATACTCACTATCTAATCAATAACAAACCAAATCTAAAAATCTACAATGAAAATTACAGCAATTAATTAAAAACTGATTCAACAAAACGACTCATACTAAAGTTCAGAATAAAACCTGTCAGTTAATAAAAGTAAAGCCGCCTGATGGCGAAGCGAAATAGTTTGAACAATATGTACGTTCAAGAGCATGACAGGGTTTGGCGAGTAGCTGTGATTGAAAATGAATCAGCAGCTTCTGACCAATCATAAGTAAGAAATCAGCAGTCTTTATTCCATTGAAAAAGCTACTTTTGCACAACAGTAAAGAAAACCATGTTTGTTACACAGCTGTGTAAGATTGTGTGCTTGAGACTTTTAACTTGCTAAATGGCTTTAAATGTGTTGAGTGCGTTAGCATTTAGGCTTTTCACCAGGCTAACCCTATGACCCTAAACCTCAGAGTGGTGGCTTTTGAGTGATCTCAGAAGAAGACAGGAGGCATGTGTATGTGCGTATGTGTGTTTTCAGACATGTGTGTATGTACATGTCTTGGTGGCACCCTTTAAACACATCCCTAATGGACCATGCTAAAACCAAATTAATTATTAATAATCCTAAATCTGTGATCACCTATTTCTCATTAACACGCGCACACACACACACACACACACACACACACATACAGACACTAATTGCTTTCAGTCTGTGTTCTTAACCTTTATACTTCATGATCAAACAGAACTCTATATATGTTATATATATGTTTTATATATGTTATAAATATGTTATTAGGTTAAAGCGTCCTCAGTTTAGGAGATTAGTTGCTAAATATCTTCGACAACTGCGTAGACTATATGTTCTACTTACTTACATTTTTTGTTAATTTTTTGTTTAAAATTAAAGTTTGTGTTAAAATTACACTAGACTGACAGGGACAGTATACCATTTACGTTATCAGTGATTTATTTATTTAAATTTTGCCTGAAAATAATGGAAAGTTATTATAGAAATTTAACTTCAGGTCCGGTCAGATACTCTGCCCAGGCAGAGTTTGGGTTTTCTATCACACCCATTCCTTACTAAACATACTATTACATTAATGCTAGTACTGTTACTACTAATACAGTGTGTGGGCCCTTCCTAAACCCCCCAACCCCTTGATGTCTGCTTTGAATATGAACGTTTGTGAAATGTTGGAAATGTCTCTGCAGGATCTTTTTCTTGTCTATTGAAACAACGTTTTTTAACCGGTCATTTTAAACATACTGACCTGCAAGAGTTCCTACAAATTCCAGAAGGTCACCAGAACCTTTATTCAGTAATACACCTGCTGTGATTAAGAAAAAATATTAGCCCCAGTTGTCACCTCTTGGACTGATTGGCCTTGTCACCAGTGGTTGACTGAGAGTCCCTGTCCACCTGACAACATCTCACCTCCTTAATCGAACGTCATCTGTCAAACCCTGTCTGTCTTTTACTCTCTCTTTCTCTCTCTCTCTCTTTCTTCTTCTGCTCGGTCCTCTCTTTCTTCCTTAGGGAGACCTACTTTCGTTCAGCCGGTAACCTCTGGGGTCAGATTGAATACATACACTCATAAACACCATCTATTATTCAGGACCAGCTGCAAACAGATCTGCAGCCCTTTACCGGGAAGACCCGTCTGTCAAACCATCATATCCATTCATCAATCTATCTCTTCATCCGGCTGTGCACTACAACAGAATACTGTAACAAATACAGTAACAGGCTTAAAATAAGCCTAGAAATCTATATCATCCAGCAAGGCACTACTAAGCTTAGTGATTTTATTTTATATACTATAAGAAAAAAAGTACACATTTTTGCAGTTTTTGGATATTTTATTTAAAATGGAGACATGGAAAAAACACATGATCCCCCCCCCATCCTTTTTTTTGTTTTCTCTAGTTTCTTTTTCTCAAGTAATAAAAAAACACCAAACTACAAACTGTCACAAAATCTGAAGCACACAGTCGCCTAGAATGCCTTTCTATGTTGTAGCATTACATTATTCCTTCACTGGAACTGAGAAACCCAAACACTGTTCCAGTGACAATGTCATGGTGCACAAAACCTATAAAGTCTATGAAGTGTGGAAGAACTCTCTTGTCTTAACTCTGATTCAACCCCTTTAAACGGAACACCGTTGGGATAAACTAGAACACAGACTGAACCCCAAACTGAACCCCAGACCTCCTTATTTCATATTAGTGTTGACTATCAGTAATTCTATTGTGGCGGAATAAACATAAATCCAAACAGTCATGCAACACAATATAGTGGAAAACCTGCACAGAATTGTGGAGGTTATTATAGGAGGAAGAGTGAAGTTTATTCCAGAATACGATGTTTAAACAGTGCGTATGGATGTGACGTCAGGTGTTCCAATAGGTCGGTTCCAACAGTTTCGCTCAAGTTATGAACAAGCAGTGGACACTGATTCATTCATTCATTTTCTATACCCGCTTATTCCCTAATTCGGGGTCACAGGGATCTGCTGGAGCAAATCCCAGCCACCTCTGCAAGGGCGAAAGGCAGGAGGGGTACACCCTGAACAGGTCGCAGGGCCACACATACACACACTCACTCCTATGGGCAATTTAGAATCACCAATCAACCTAACATACATGTTGGACTGTGGGAGGAAACTGAAGTACCCGGAGTAAACCCAAGCAAAAACGGGGAGAACATGCAAACTCCACACAGAAAGACCCCCTGGCCGAAAATCGAACCCGGGCCTCCTTGCTGCCCTGGACAATGATTAATCATTCAAATAAATATAAAACTATGAGGGCAGAACAAATCACAGATCTTAGGCTCGTTGCTTCTCACACACTTTTAATTACAGAAACTGCATGTTCATTTGCCAACATGCACAAGGGGCATTGACAGATATAAGCTATTTCAAAAAGTGTGGCGTGTTTTTAAACTCATTTAAAAAATATTGTATTGGTTTATCAAAAATTTGCTCGCTGTGTACCGTACTTATATACTCATTCAGTGTATAACTAAGAACCCTATCATACGCTTCGCATTCGTTTCATCTCATTCCACCCCGGTTTCCCCCAGGGGGAATGATGTCATGTGTCTGCATTAAATACATTCTCCACGGTTTTATTGCTCTCAAATGATGTCTGAATTCCCTCTGAACAACACGAATGTATTCTCTGTCCCTTATTCACCACTGCCCTCATTAAAAACCAAGTTAAAGCTGCTGTACAATGGTCGCCTTTTTGAACCCATCTGGCTGCGTCATGCATGCTCAGGTCCTCTGGTGTTTGACTTTTAATCCATTACATTCCTCTGAGGACGTCTGACTATCCACTGGGATGGACTAATGTGCCTGCTGCTGACTGCTGAACATTTTAGATCAAGGCTGAAGGTTTACTAATAAAAATGGTAAATGGAAAAAGCAAAGATGAAAGCTGGTTCCTTATTTGTACAAAAAAAAAAAAGAAAAGAAAGTATATGATTCCTCCTCAAAGTGTACACATTTCATGCACTGACATCACCGGTAACTCCTAATGAGGACATGGTCAAACCTTAAGTCATTTCCCAAAAATCAGAACGAAACCCAGCTTTCGGGTCAATTAATGTTATAAAGTGATGCTCTCCATGCTGGGCGCCGATGTACATTGCATTTGTTTGCGGTTGCAAGCTGTCGAACATTATTGTTCCTTCCCGAAACGGGCCAAAAGTAAAACAGTGTGAAGGCACAGTGCTGGAAAAGCCAAACCCCGAGCTTCATGATGTCAAGCTTGGTTATGAGATCAGCAGAGAAACGGCCTTGAACACGTTAAACATGCTATTTGGTCCAATCTGGCGACGGGTCGAGTATCCACGTAATTACAGAGCATGCACACAGCTTTATTTATTCCAGTCACCAGTTGGTAAACTTCCGAAACAAAGGAGAATTGTGGGAGAAGAATCTATATTGGGAGCAGGAAAAGAGAAGAAGCTATGAGAGCAGGCAGAAATGTCCATCTGAGGTTGTTGAACCATAGCTGGAAATATAACATAACATTGTATTTATATATATATATATATATATATATATATTTATATATATATATAAAATATCATCATGCAATCTCAGATTGGTTTGCTTTAGTGGAATTAAATGAGACAGAGAGAGACAGAGAGAGAGAGAGAGAGAGAGAGCCAGAGAAGGAGCAAGAGAGAGAGACTTAACATCACCACTCTTTCCACATGCTTAGTAATGCCACCCACCTCCACTCTCCCACCCACCCACAAAGCAGCGTCAGCCGAAAGAGACGCCTGCTAAAGACCACTAATGAGTTTAATCATCCGCAATCAGGCCAGAAGAATAAGGCGGTTTGAGAGAAAGAGAGAGAAAGAGAAAGATTGAGACAGACAGAGAGAGAGAGAGAAAGAGAGAGAGAGACTGGTTTTCTTTGGCCAGAATCGAGATAAATGGCTAAAAAACTCAATAAGCTACTTGTCCAGAAGGGATACGATAAGTATGAGAGGAGAAGGAGGAGAGTGTGTGGTGGGAATGAAAGAAAGACAAAAATTGTTAAAGAATCATTGTTAAAGTAGCTAGCACTACTTCTTCAATGGAGATTCCAGTTTCCTGTTCGACGGTTAAAATTCCCCAAATAAATGCCCCAAATTCCCTACTTATTAAAAAGCACCATAACCTGAACAAAAAAATTCAACATGGGTAGAATTGAATACAGCAGATGTTCTGCTTTATTAAAACATTAATATTATTTACACCTCCATCTGGAAATTTCACTGCCTCTCACTGACCATGTGACCTAATTATAACATCTACCTCATATGCAGCAACAGGATTCTGGTAAAACCCATAAACCAAAAAGAAAAAAAAAGAAAATGTCTAATCAGTGGAGTTTGTCGTTCTCCCTGCACCTAAACCATCGTGGTCCAAATTCCTTAAGCCACACTATGTCCCTGTTCACCCAGTAGCCATGCTAAGTGCCTGGATCACCTGATCACTGCCACATGTCCACATCTTCAGGAACTGCAATCGGAATACACTCAGGTCATCTAAACTGTAAGAGACTGTTAGGGTTTGTATAATCTGAAAAAGGAAGTTGGAGTGTGTGTGTGGAGGTGTGTGGTTAGGGGTGGACATCCACTGTTCACTTTTAAAAAACTGCTGCTTCTCTTTTACTCAAGCTATTGTGACACTAACCTGCGCAAGCATACATTTACAGGGAGCAAAAACCTCTGCCCTCGAACCGCAACAGCAGCTAACACAAACCAGATGGGGAGTGTCTCTCTGCCCCCCCCTCTCTGTCTTTCTCTTTGTCTCTCATCTTAATTTGTTTCAACACCTGTTGCTACAGTTCCTGCTTTAGAACTCAGAGCTCTGCAATGCTTGAACTTAAGAAGTTGATAGATAGATAGATAGATAGATAGATAGATAGATAGATAGATAGATAGATAGATAGATAGATAATTAGGTAAGTGGCTAATGAGACAGACAGACAGATAGGTAAACTGATGAATAATAAGACCGATTAAGAGAGAGAAAGAGGGAGGGAGGAGAGAGAGCGAGGGAGGGAGAGGGAGAGAGAGAGCGAGGGAGAGAGAGAGAGAGAGAGAGAAAGTGAGTGAGTGTAGAAGTCGTCACCGGGGCGGATGAGTAGACTGCCAGAACCACAGAAGCTAGACCACCCACTGAAATGGCAGAACACTGGCCCCCGATCAGCGTGTGTGTGTGTGTGTGTGTGTGTGTGTGTGTTTTTTTTTGTTTTTTTTACCCACAAGAGATGTCTTACACTCCCAATAGTGCTACGGAGGGTAAATATGTTCAGGCAGCATGTGTGTGTGTGTGTGTGTGTGTGTGTGTGTGTGTGTGTGTGTGTGTGTGTGTGTGTGATGGAGAGACAAACAGAGAGAGAGAGAAATAGAAGAGGGGGATCTTGTGTTTGTAAAAGTGGAGTATTTTTAGTCAGCGGTTTCCCTCAGATATGCGCCGTGTCCGGCCGCTGGAGAAGGAGAGGAGATTTCACTGAGAGCTGTGTGGAGATCACGGCTAAAAGAACTCCTTTGAAAACATTCCTCAGCAGCCCAAAGCCAAGCCATCTATATTAAATATAACATTCTCTAATTATGATACATGCTGCGTTTCCCAGCCGTGGTGGAGCGAGGAATGAAAGACAGACTAATCCTTCTGCAGGAGAAGAGACAGAAAAGAAACTGCAGCTCCGATGACTTTCCTCCTCTGCTCTAATCCCGGTCTAATTTTAATTTCAAATTGCCGGTTGTAAATGTCTCTTTCACTGTTGAACTTCATTTCTTTTTTTAAAAAAAAAAAGCACGTCATTAACTCTAAAAAAAAAAAAGGGGGTTCCTCCAATAGAGCACATCATTTATTTTATTTCATTTCATTTTATGTCTTTTTAGACAGAGGCAGGTAGGACTAGGGCGGGACACCGGACACATGTCTTACATAATGTAATACGCCTTTACTAGTTCCAAAGAAGCGTGTATATGAAAATTTTCTTTAAACAAACCCCTCCGTGTTTCCTAGCAATGTCTCTTTCCAAGACTTTCGTTTAAAACTAGCAGTAGTGCGTGGAACAGACAGAAATATTTGCCTTCCCGTAGACAAATTTTGAACTAATAGTCAGGAAGATATATTAAAAAGTACACAAAACTAGTCCAGGACACCCCGTACTTCCATTACAGCTGTTACGTTTACATAGCTATTAATCCACAGTTTTCGAGTAAAAAAAAGAGAAAAAGATTTATTCTTACGCAGAGAATGATGTATATGTTCCCGATCATTTATAATTCAGACAGTTGTTTGTAATCACACTTAGTTTTACTGCTTACAGTTGAAAAACCTGCCACTTTTTCCTCAACTAATAATTAATCATTTTAAATGAATTTTTTTAGCACATTTGCTTAAATGCTCAATCCTGCGAATTCCACATCTACATTTAATGTAAACCAATCTTTTTAAGACAAAATATAGAAAAAATGTTTTTACAAGCGTAAATAATAATAATACATACACTTTTTTAGCTATGACAATTCCCCCCCACCTTCTCTCCCCCTTCTTTATAATTCTCTCTCTCTCTCTCTCTCCCTCTCTCTCTCTCTCTCTCTCTCTCTCTCTCTCTCTCTCTCCCTCTTTTCTGTAAAATTCTTTCTCTCTATCTCTGTATTGTTCTCTCTCTCTCTCTCTCTCTCTCTCTATCATCCGCTCTCTCTCTCTCTCTCTCTCTCTCTCTCTCTCTCCCTCTTTCTCTCTGTTTCTCTCTGTCTCTGTCTCTGTATCATTATTTCTGTATAATTCGCTCTCTCTGTATCATTCTTTCTCGGTATCATTCTCTCTCTCTCTCTCTCTCTCTCTCTCTCTCTCTCTCTCTCTCTCTCTCTCTCTCTCTCTCTCTCTCTTTCTCTCTTTGTCTCTGTCTCTGTATCATTATTTCTGTATAATTCGCTCTCTCTGTATCATTCTTTCTCTGTATCATTCTCTCTCTCTCTCTCTCTCTCTCTCTCTCTCTCTCTCTCTCTCTAGTTTTTTACAGTTTTCCCAGTCTCTCCCAGTCACTCTCTCTCACTCCCCTCTCCTCTCTCTCTCTCTCTCTCCCTCTCTCTCTCTCTCTCTCTCTTTTTGCTGTTACTTTATTCTTTTCCTCTTGGGAGATTAGTGAACTGCAGGTTGAGACTTGATTCAATTTCACCCTCATAAAACGTTCTCCAACACAGAAAAATATTTGCTGTCAACAGTGATCGGATTATGTCTGTAGAGATCAGAGATCAGAGATCAGGCGGGAAGCGAGGGGAGTGTGTCACTGAAGCGTGCTAACGGTCGTAAATGGGAGCCAGTGCATTAGCTGTTCAGTGTGTTTCCTCTCGCTTATGATTGCTCAGCTTTATATGTGAATCTGAGTTTCCTAACCTCCTGCACAACTGACGAACTAAGAGCACATGCAGAAATCCAGAATTACAGTTAGACACCTACAGATTGGGTTTTTAGCTTAGCTTTAAACTGTAAATATATTATAAAAGCCACAACTTAATGCTACAGTTTATACAACAATCACTCAAGACCCAAATCCAGGTCTTTAAGCTACTGTTTCTGTTATATATAAAATATTAAATATAACAATTCCAGAAAGAAATATGGGCTTATTACATATTTATTGATCTTATTTAAAAATAAACCATAAATTAGTGATTTTACCATTGTTCTCCTAGTCATTATACAATCATTGTACTTCGTGCACCAGTTCCTGTGCTGTAGCATCTTCAGGGACACACTGCGGTACATTTAACAAGAACCAGGCCAACAATGTCACTTAGAATCAGTCAGCACTTACAAATTGCTCAGCCAAAGCCTCTTACAATCCAACAACTTATCGGAGTGGGGCTTGAAACGTCACTCGAAGTCCATAATCTTAGTAGCTATCATCTGAAGATGATTTACGGCCTGCAATCATATGAAATCACCAGGCAGGGGAATATTAAAACACGATGTTGAGTTTGCGCCATGGCACAAATGAGGAACTGCTGAATGTGGTGCGAAAATACAGCTTCATCAGGTTTATAGTACTTGACCTGAAGGCCTGCCCATTTAAAGACCTGCTGTTTTACACTACGCTAGATTCTTCTGTCCAAAATGAAAAATGCGAACTTCCCATTTCCATGTGCCTTCTCTTCACTCGCTATTTTATCAGGTATACTTTCTAACATCAAGATGAAGTCAGCTTTAGAAGCAGGAAGTTGTTTGTGAAGTGAATTGTAATCAGAGGTGACATGCCTGCCTTCTTTGATGTTGAGACTCTGATTGCGTCGATCCTTTGAACTCAAGTTAATAAACTATTGTACTGTTGAGATGTTTAATAATAATTGTATGGTGAAGCCGAAAAATGATCCAGAATTATGTTTCATGGTGTGTATAGAAGTGCAAACAAACCAAAACTATGAGTTAGCCGTAAGTTGTGTTGTTACGGACTAACAAGTATGCATCTGGAGGCAGTTGATCCACTTAAATTTATCCAAACACAGACAACGAGTGAGATCAGTGCGAACGTTTTGTAATTATTATTACGGGTGGGGCTATTACAAGATTACAGTTAAAATTTTACACTCAACTATATTAACTTTGGTAAAAAGGTTTTTTTCTACTACCAGCTTGATCTAAAATGTATATGCTATATGACATAAAGTGTGTGTGTTGCATTTTAGGGTAAACTACACTCAGGCTTCTGCTAGTCATGCCCATAATGTTTTGATATTCACCTATTCGAGTGATATGCCGCTTGGCACAGGTGTTTGAGTGATCTCGACTGTCTTGCGATCTCCCAGCTCCTTCATCATTGTCAGTGTTTCTCGGCCCACCCGGAGCCTTCATGATCACAGCCTAACCAGGACCAGACCTCCAGCTCTTCCTCCCTTTCTCCTTTCTTCCATCACTCTCGTCTTTTCATCTACGCAAAGCTCTACAGTACATTTGCAAATCATTTATTTCTCTTTTGGGGGTTGGCTACCCCCCCCCCCTTCTTCCCTTCTGCCCCGATCCAGCTTCTCTCCTTGATCAGAAATCAGTAATGTCTGGAACTCGTTTTAACGTGTTACTTGTATCGTGCCGCTGCCTATCGGGGGACGTTTTGCACTTTCAGGCTTTTTATTTCTAATAGGAAGAGAGGCCTGCTGGGGAAGATGGTGAAAGAATTGCGCTCTAATGTACGATTGCGCACGAATGTTTTTTAAACAGCAGAGCTTTTAACTTCTTCTCCTGTAAACAGCGCAGTCGCCTCCAAACAGGAAGCAGCAATTACCTTGTTTTTCTTCCATGACTTTCAAGACAATTAAACGAGAAGGGGAGAAAAAGAACCCTTAGGAACAGAAAAAAAAAGCCTTCCATTGTAGCTCGCTCCATCATACTTTTTTTCTAATTCGGTGAAGTGGCAAAGTCAGCAGAAACGTAGCTCCTCGGCTGTACTGTGCTTAAGCCTCTGCTAAAGATTTTACATTATGACTATTACTCGCAGTAAATGCTCCTTCTATTTTTAATGAGAGACAATAGGCTGTGCAGCCGGCTGTACGAGGAAACTCAGTTTGCTCATAAGACTGGTAAATTATACATGGGGGGAAAGAAGATGCTCTCAAAGCCAAGGAACTGGTGTCGATTGTTGAATGGAAACACACACTGTATGTGCTTGGATTGTTATCATCTGATGATAATAAATAACAGCAAACAAGTGTCTGAAAATGGGATTTCTTTAAAGATTTTTAATTAATCAGCTCAGGAATCGGGTTCCAACATCCAAGTTGGAACCCGACTCCTTATTTTTTGGGTGAATTGAACTACAAACGATTTGCTGATACATTTCTACAAAATCGAACAATAAAGGAAATATTCATTCACTTTAAATTGTGACTGCCCTCCCGTACGAATTTTCAATACAAAGCCTTTGCGGCATACGCTTGAATACGCTTACTTTTTTTGTAAATAGGTTAATGGCATGTGTCTATTTATTTTTCTTTTGTATCGTTTAATTCATCTTTTCTAAATGTTTTGATTCATTCATATGCAAAAATCTGATTCTAGCATTGGAAATTGATCATCGTTTTGGGCAGCTGGAACGGATTATCTGCATTAACATCAATTCAAACAGAAAAATTTAGATCACAGTACAGATTAGGAACCCGCCCTTAAAACGAATTGAACTTGTATACTAAGGTTCTACTATAAACTCTTTCCTTGCAGCCTGCATAGCCTAATAATACATTACTGCTTGCTGAGATTTTTTTTTTTGGCTGTCACTCTCTTCCTTGGACAGACCCATCAGAGAAGGCTTGCGTCTTTCCCAGTAGCGTAGGCATTTATCATCCTCTCCACTTCATCTTTTTAGGTGCACCATTCATCTGGCTCAGGCGGCTACACGGAGACAGAGTGTAATCTATCAAATGAGCTAAAAGCCCTAATTAACTTGTCTCTAAATCTCCTACACACAGAAAGATCGATGGAGCCGAAACTGAGGCTTTGATTGAACTACTTTTATTTTAACTTAAAATTAGACGATATAAACAGCGAACGTCTAATACCTTTTAGTTCCGTTGAGCAAAACATCTGTTTCGGGAAACTCTGAATGATGCTATAAACAGCTGGAAACATCTGACAAGTAAATGTTAGGGTGGGTTTCTGCCATGTGATGAGATTTTATTTAGCCATAAACCTTACAGCCAAATTCGATCCTGTATTTCATTGTGATGTGTGATAGCGACGGCTCACGGTGAATCCCACGCAATTTATTGTTGTTTCCACCTTCGATAACAAAAATCTTTTATTTACATATGAAAAATGATTCAGGAAAATGCTATTAAATTAATATCCATCCGTTCTTCTAAATTCTTAAGATATTGAGTTATTAAGTATAAATGTAGAAATATATTTGTTTCTTTTATTTTATTGCGATAATTGTTGTTTTATTTATATGACTTTGAATATATGGTTTGTATTCTAGTCTTTGTCTTTTTCTAAGACAAGTTGCAGCTGAGTGTTTGGAAAATCAGGAGGATTTAGAGATATTTCTAATGCTGAGGATGCTGAAGATAACACCTGGATTATGCTAATCCCTTAATGTATCATTGTGTGTGTGTGTGTGTGTGTGTTTCTGTGTGTTTGTGTCTGCACCTCAGGGCTATAAACACTTGTGCTCATCTGTTTTTTCTCTTTAGACGAGGGATCAGAGCAGGGAGAGATGCCTAATCACCAGTTCTGGGATCTCTCTCTCTTATTGTTAGTGTTTGTGTGTGTGTGTGTGTGTGTGTGTGTGTATAAGAGAAAGAGAGAGAAATCTTCATTCGGAGGTTAAAAAGTTAGTCTGGTTAAGACTATGATGTCGTTCAAATTGCTGACCCATGTTTGCCTCGGATTTGCGTTGGATTTTATATAAATAAATTTGGGGTTTTTTTCAACACTTTGACCTTAATGTGCCGTCTGTTTTTATCGTCTCTGCGGCTGTGATTGTAAAAGCCGCAACTCGCCCTTCTTTCCCATAACCAAATCATGTCAAAAAGCAATTAATATCTTAATACCTCCATCAGTCTGCATCGGGGCCACGGCCCTCACCTCTCTCCCTCTTGCTTTCGCTCTCTTTCTTTTCCATGCTTTTTTCCTCTCCATCAGACGGCGGTTTCCCTCAGGTCCTGGTGGTCAGATGTGGTTTTCAGGGCACAAGGACTCCGACTGCGGCCAGCGTGGTCTTTTACCTCACCCAGTTAAGCACTCAGAGAAGAGAGAGAGAAAGAAAGAGAGGCAGAGAGACCACAGGTCTTGAATCTTAGTCCTCTAATGCGGCATCCATCTCATCATCCATTTCCTTCAAGATGGCGACTGCTTCGGCCTCTGCGGTTTTAGTGCAGACAGGACGACGCAGGGCAAACCTTTAGACAAAGGTCCATTTTAGACAAAATATTTATCACTAATCACTCACTTCCAGCTGTGCTAAGATGGAGGAAGTCGTTCGGAAGAGAAGGGACCTTTTTTAGCAGCACCGTATTTATTTTAAAGCGCGTGTCCCTTGGCTGGGGTGGTAGGAAACTTGCGGATGGCCCTGGCATCGGGTGCAGTGCATTTCAGGATGAAAGAGTCAAAAAATAAATGTCTAACTCATGCATTTATAAACCATCAAAAAGGAGAAGCTTTCCCCCTTCTCAAACCACATGAATCTGGCCATTATTTGCACAGCGTGTCTGTGTGTGTGTTCATGTCTCCTGTTCAGTCTTTCCTTTTCCCACTCTTTTTTTTTCAGCCACTCAATTTACATTCAGATTTTTCCTTCCTTTTCCATGTGTAACTTTGCTCGTATGTGTCACAAACGTGTGTCTCCAGTGACATCCCCAAACTACTTCAAAGAAGGGATGGGTGCCAACAATGGGTGTTAACCACATGCCACGTGCATGTGATTTACATTTATTTCATTTATCCAGCTGAGCAGTTGAGGGTTAAGGGCCTTGCTAAGGGGCCCAGAAGTGGCAGCTCGTTGGTGCTAGGTATTGAACCCAAAATCTTCTGGTCACTGAGCCACCAGTTACCTCTTATTTCTAATACAATATAAAACAGGAACAATATTAGTCATATAAATATACAAATTGTTATATGCACCAGTACAATCGGCAAAAATATCTTAAAAGAGTGTTAGTGTGTGTGTGTGTGTGTGCCTTTGGTTAGCATGTCTGGGCGGCGCAGTCAGTGTGCTAGTCTGAACGCTGAAAAGCTTTCCGATGAATGGATTTAAGATGCTACAAATTGTCTCTGCTTTACTTCAGTCAACCAACCATCAGCCGATTACATGCAAGCATACTATCCACCATGTCCTGCAGAACACACACGCACACACAGCTCAACATCTGTATGAGACACGGGTCACATTTACAGAACGTTGAGACGGAAAAGCAGGTGAAAACATCCATACCTGAGCAAACATAACTTCTCAAAATATTTAATTATAGATACATAAAGAGTCACTTGTCTGTCCATGGTGCGTTCAAGCGTGGATTGATTTACTCTGTGTCTCGCTGACAGCACAGATAGAAAGCAGTCATAATTCCACACACCAGGGATATTACATTCCTGTATCGCTGTCAGCTACATTAACTCACTTCCTGGATCTAAACTCTATTAGCGGCGCAGGCTGCACTGGCATTAATAAATCAATGGAGAGGATGGCTGATGATGGGCCTCTGCTTGACGCGGGGCATTTTCCTTTACTACAGACACACTAGCAAGGCTTTGTGTATAAGTTTAGCTGATTCGATCTCAAAATAATCCTATAAATACCTTAGAATAACCTTTTCACCTCTAACTAGCATGAACATGCTGCACTCTGTAATGAGCATATCTGCAAGCTGCATCGTTTCATAGGGAAATTAAAGCATTTCAGCCATTTTTGTTATGTACTTTTTGCTTTTATATACAATCCAGCCTTTAAACTTTGTAGGGAGGAGAATGATACCATGTAGCATTAAGAAATGATTTTATCTGCTTACATTAAATTTGAGTTCATGTTGAACAAGATGAGTTGAAACACAAAATAAGACTGTCATAAGACCTAACATATTTTGGTGGAAAATACAGTTTAAAATGGTAATACCTGCTCTGTATTGTCTCATTTGTGAGTTTTTGTATATTTCCAGAAGTGTGCAACTTCCGTGTAATGTTGTGAACACCCTTAAGATGTAGGTCTGCCTCAAGATTTTTTTTAATTTTTTGTCCAATTAGATTTCAGTTTCTATGTGCTGCCATGTTAATCTAATCTGCCAAAGCCCTCAGAATCAGTAGTGCTGCCCATGTAACTTAAACTATATTAGCAGATTGCTAATTGGTTAATATTATTAAAGACTGTTTCTTTAACCAATCAGATTTTTTAAAGCCGCCTCCCGAAGCCTGCTAGCTGGTGCACTATTTTCCGTCCTCTGATTGGTTGATCAGAGTAAATTCTTAAAGCCTACAGACTACAGTACAGTTAACTTAGAATTTTTACGCCCACAAACGCGGATTTATCCGGAAAAGTTAGACATCATGAGGAGAAGTCGTCTAAACCTGAAGCTGAAGAATGTAAATCGCACTGGATAAGGATGTCTGGCAAATGTAAAACTGTACAAAAGTTTGAGCTAGAAGGTTCCTGATCTCCAGATTCCACTTACTGGTTCCTGGTCTGATTTTATATTAAATCAGCAGAAGAAACAATGCATGTTTTTTAAACATGTGGTTTACTTTGTTTCTTGATTGCCACAGAATTTTTTTTAAAAATTGTGTATTTTCAGCTTGCGTCTCAATTGCTGGGCCATTGACAACATTGCCAGCCGTTTGTTAACTTTAAAGGTCTAAGTGTTTTGGCATTGAACCAGTTTTTTTAGGCAGTTTTTTAATAGAGCCACAGTGATGAGAAACAAAATCCAGCATGAAATAAAAGTTCTGCGGGCTTTAGCGAGCACACTCTGCGGTTTTTCGCTATTGTCGTTTCTCCATAAACGTGTCCACGGAGCAAGCCATCCTGGCATTGACAGATTATTACAGTGAGGTTACAGCTCATCTTTCTTCTTTGGTGAAAAGCTGGGGTCTTAAAAAAAAAACAATCCGTTTCTCTCTTACACCACAATGCAAAGGGCCTGGTATTAACTACTATCTCACACACATGCCCACACACACACATACACACAGATCTCAGAAAGGGCTGGACTGATCAAAGCAGGACGCAAGGAAGAAGAGGCACACGCACATGCACGCACGCATGCACAAACAAACACACATACACACTCACACACATACACACAGATATACTTCCTGCCTTCCTTTTTTCCTCATTTCATCTTCCCTTGCAGGCATATGGTCTTAATTCTATCAAAAGTGATGCTCTTTTTCTTTTCTCCAGAGGGAGGGCACGCATGTCACTGATGTGAAAAAGTGAAAAATAAGTTCAGCTGTTAAATCCTGCATCAAGCGGAACTCCTGGAAACGATTAGACGCTATAGACGAATCGGCAACGTCTGTTCCGCCAACTCCACTGGTGTTTGGTAAAATAAAATTAAAAAGTGTATGTATGTTCATCTAAGACAACTTTTGCACTGAGTGCCACTATTAACCTGAAGCCATGGCAGAAGAGGAAATTTTTTTAACAGCGTAAAAGTTTTCCTTATTAGGAAGTTAAAGTTTTTAGCTCAGTGTGTTAAGATTTGTGTACAGAATACAAAGTGCTCTCCAAATTTCTCAGATCTTAAACCAATCAAACATTTGGGGGCGGCAACGAGAAAATCTCATCTCTAATGCACATAAATGATCTGCTGCTAACATCCTAATACCAGGTACCACAGCACACCGTAGAGGTCTTGTGGAGTCCATGCTTTGGGTCAGAAAAAGGAACCTTCACAATGGTAGACCAATCATTTTAATGTACCAATGTTTAATATAAAAAAAATTAACATGACAATGTAGCTACATTTTATAGTACGGTCAGAATCTCACAGTGGGACTTGTACTTGTTGTTTCCACTTTGCAGCCTTACAGTCCAATGAGTTTATACAAGTGTGTGTGAACTCTGAATAGGAGTTAGTGTGTAAATCTTGTAAATTAACTGTGAAAGATCTGCAAGTGTGCCACATCAACTTCAACAGTCTGCTTATTATTTTACGTTATTGCTTCCATTACCAACAGTCTTGGCAAGACAATAGCTTGTTAGCCCAGTCTTCATATTTGCACCACATGTGACTTATGGAGGCTTTCGGATTGTTATTTTTAATTCAGTTTCTTTTTCTTGTTCATATCTTGATGTTGAGTAAAGCAGCGCTGTGGAAATAAGTAAAGCATTATTATTATTATTATTATTATTATTATTATTATTATTATTGCTAGCAGGAGTTACTGTATATATCCAGCTCTGAGAGAAACGACCACTATCGACTGTTGGGCAAACAAAAAAATCCCCAAGTGTGTATTTCAGGATGATGCTACACTGCTCTCGCTCTCTCTTGCATTTAAGTACTTATTTATGCCTCATTTTCACTTCTATTCAATTTGATTCCTGCCAAAGAGGTCATAAACACGTTCTTCAAATATTAATGCACGCCACCAGTCCTCGACTGCTTAATGTTCTGCAGATTTCAATTAAGGTGGAACTCTCCGGAGAGCGTGTAAGGGAGGTTACGACCCGTTGTTCACGGGTTTATACTGTGCGATTTTTAAAAGATTATTGCAAAAGATAGTCAAACACTGGACGCGCACAAAAAGACCATTTTGGAGATTTACATTATTAATCTGTGACACGTTCCATAACTTTTTGCCTAACGCTAGCTAAAATAATATTACTCATGACATGCCTTAATGTGTTTGTCTTCTTGCTGTACCATCCACTTTTTTCCCAAGTTGGTTTAAAGTTGTAGCTTAATTGCGTTATCAGGTTAATGTCTTCTATTGGTTCTCGGTTTGACGGTCGTCATAAAAGAAATCACACTTCACACTGCTGTCCCATAGGGAGGTGATTATATACAAAATGACTATCCAGTCTATCGAGGCAGACTGGATAAAGTATTTCTAAACACCAGAATTGATGTAATGTAAGGTTTATTCAATAAATTAGCATAAATTAATAACATGTTAACTTCCCAGCCGATTGGTAATTATTGACACCCCTAGAAGTCCATAAAAAACAAAGCTTGCAGTAACTATAATGTTAAAGTGCCCCTTAATGTAAAGTGTGTTCAATCTTCTAGTAATGCAGCTCAGCCACTGCAGCTTATAAGGTACCATAAATACATTAACTAAAACCTCCTTCTTTTATAAAATGTTAAAATAATTAATCCATGTGTAAAATTGATCACCAGCTATTCAGTTAAAAAATAGTTATTTAAGGTAGAAAAATGTTGGAAAATATTAAGCAGAATAGAGTTAAGATATAAATGATCAGCTTCTTATGGCATAAAACTACAGTAAACTATAACTAATGAATGTTCAGGAAATTTAAATGTTAATTTATAGCTACATTTGTTTAGACATCACCAGTTAGAGTTTCTTTACCAACTTATCTACTTTATAATTTAACCACCTGGAACAAAAGGAAGCATTGCCCCTACAGCAGTCACTAAGCCCCAAAACTGGATTGGGATTGGCATTGTAGGGCTTAAAAAAACTTGCTTTTGATTTTTGTGGAGTTGTTACACTTTTCAATGCTGACCATAATGCATCCTAAGACAAACTATAAAACTCTGTTTGTGTGTTTTCCCAAAAGACACAAAGAAACGAGACTGACAAGCAGCAGACTGCTCGTTCGTGAGCTGCTCTTTAAAAATCATTAGCATCACCTCACACCCTGCCCCTTCACTTCAGAGGCCCACTTTGTGCCCTTCACCTCTCCACACTGCTTCATCCATCTTTTCATCACTGGAAAAAAAGAAGAAAGAACCAAATGATATTCAGCCCTAATCGCTGTCCTAATCAATGCCATTACTGCCACACTCTTCCCCGGGTCCAGCATCTTCACCTCTGGGGTCGTGAAGAGGTCCGGCCATACTCCGATACATGCAGCAAGGTCAAGTTCAAGGTCAGGGGTTGAAGGTCTTATTTCCAGTGAAAAACGTCCCAGCTGTGCAGGGGTGTCTACGTCTACCGGGCAGACCGCAGGTCCGTCTGGGCAAGTGGGAGGTCGTGACCCCTGCTTTTGTCCTAAAGTGGCGAGTGCCTAGTTCCTGATGCTCCTGCGGTCAGGCACGTGGCATGGACAAGCTGCTAGAAAGAAGGAACACGTCGTGGAAGACAATGAGTCTCCCTGTTATTCTGCCCTAGTGGCCAAAGTGGGGTCACACTTTCAGCATCAACCTACACTATTAAGCAGACATTTGAGCCACTAATAAGTAGCAATAATGTCTGATCAAATATACAATGGACCTGTACTCTCAGCTATCATCTAACTGTATGTCCAAAAAGTACCCACACCAAATTCATTTTACAATAACAAAATCTTACTTTATAGTGTCCGCCTATGTTCCATACCATTCAGGGACACGTTGTTGTTGACTGTTTAGTGGATTAATGTGATTTGGGACACACCTGTAACAGGCTGGAGGTGTTTAGACCGGCAGGTGACGATTGTCGAAACATGAAAGTTAATAAGTCAGAAGATCAACATGATGTGGTAGGGATCAATAGATGTGACTAACTAGTGGGCTTACCTGAGCATTGATCTGCTTTAGGGAAGTTATGTATAGAATGCTGTAAAATTATGCTGTTTGTTTTTTGGGAGAACCAGTTGTGACTATTGAAAAACTATTAAAAGAGTATTAATTCACTCTGCCTCATGCACTGTATTTCCTTTGAGAAAGATAATATATGGCATAATTTATTTACAAAAACTAATTGGCTTGTGTTTTACCTTTTAATTTAAATAACCTTCAGAAAGTGTGTTATTTATGTTTAGTTTTCATCTTCTCAAGTCAAACCTTCTGGCCATTTACAAATTCTAATCCTTCTGATTTACTTACTGAATCCTTAAAATACACAGAACCCTTGGATTTATAAATGTTACACACGAACCCAACTATCTAACTATCCATACACACTACGTACTCATGATGTTGAGTCCCTTATGTTTCGGGAAGTTTCATTAACAATTCAGTTAGCTATTTGTTCCTACAGTTACTAGCTAACAACAACTTAAAACAACAACAGAATGGTTTGATTTTCAGTTTGTATTTATCTTTGTCATTGTTAGCAACAGGATAACTTCGGTCTCAACTGATTTAAGGAAATGAAGAGAAGAATTTGTAAATCCTTTTCTAGTCTGGAAAAAAGGGGATCGGTTTGGTCCGGAACCCAGTTCATGAAAACCGGTTAAAAGGTCGGAATACAGTGCGGAGCGGATGCCAATAAGATGTAGTGTGCTAAAGGAAAATTGACACACGGCAGACAAAATGGTACCGATTTGTTTTCTGTGCTATAAGCCGAGATATCATAATGTAGCATTTGTGTAGTTTTCTTCTAACATTGTCTCACTGTTTTCATACAATTTTCACAAGACTGGTATGGTCGTTGTGTTAGTCACCACATACTCTTAGACGGTTTGTATACTTTTCCTGTCATATCCAGAAACCCAAGAATGCTTTATCTTTGATCTTTGAACATACACGTGAGTCACACTGTAAACTGGTAAAGTTTTGTGCACTCTGATTGGCATGCTGGGAAAAACAATGCTAATCCCTCCTTTGATTAAATCAAAGTGTGAGATTTGCCAACCTCAGATTTTCCATACTGCAAACTGAATTTTCAAACTCCTTAGCGATCTTAGCGTCTGAACGAGAGCTTGATTGACCTCCAAGAGATCAATCCAGGAGAGATTAAAGACAGAAAAAAAACAGAATGAAAGAGAATCTACACATAAATACCCAAATGAATGCATGAAAGAGACAGCTGGTATGAATTCCCAGAGCTGTCTGGTTGCTCAGTGTTTAGTCCTAACCTCAATAGTTGGGGTTTTTTGTTTAATCACTATTCAGCATTCAGGTCCTATAAGTTTTTTTTTTCTTTCAAGAAATGCTATATATCAGTATTGTACCATGTGATGAAAAGTGACACAAGAGGGATGTTCCAGGTCATAATAAGACCAGAAATCATCAAGAAATCGACATACACGGGATCTCCCGATTCGTAATTTCACCTAGGATGAAAACATATGTAGTAATGCCAAGCCACTGCGTGTTTGTGCCCTACATTCTGGTATTTAGTTTCTTGTCTATTGGACATTTTCCCAGTTTTGTATTTGGATATGTCTTTGTGATTTGTCTATTGTTTTTATAAAAATGTTCCACATGGAACAATGAAATAGTATGTGTGGGGTTTTTTTAGAACATTTGGAAAGGTTTTTTTTATCTGTAACCTCGCAACCTAAAAAAAAAAATATTTCATTCTTTATGTATGTAAATTAAGCCACTTTTGCCAATTAGCCAATCAGAAATGACTGGCATTCGTAGCGGGCAGGGTAAAATGACTGGAAACTGGAATAAATTTCAATCATAAATGGTTGCAGGCTATCTACATTACTAAGGGCCTTCTTCGGTTAAGGGCCTTCTTCGGGGGCCCAGCAGTGGCAGCTTGGTGGTGCTGGGATTTGAACCCATAATCTTCCAGTCAGCATGTCAACACTTTTGGCACTGAGCTACTTTTGGACTTGATAGTGTTAAAAATGTACAGTTAGTCTTTGCCCTGGGACGTACTGTAGCAGCCATGTGCTGTCCCGGTTACAATTATAAAGTAGAACAGTTCTGTTGTGTTGCAAAAGGTTTTTGTAAATAAACCAGGAGCTGGATCTAAAGGCCGCTTCTGTCTTTTTTAAATCTCCATTTCACTTCATGTTTCCCTTTAAACAAACACACAAATTATCTAAGGATTTCTGCGTTAACCACCAACCTGCTATTAGAACCTGCCAAACCAACGAAAGAGAAAGACTTAAAGAGATTCTGGACTTGTTGTTCAGGAAATCATCAGGAAATTGAGTGTGTCCCGAGTGTCTTGAAGCTCGTACAGTAACTTTTTTTCTCATCTATTGCTCCATCCTCTCATCTTTGTACCCTTCATCGTCCCAGTTCCTACTATTTCCCTTGACTATAGTTTATTGCAAGCTGCTAACCTCTGCATTTTTTTAACAGTTTACAGACTCATCAGAATAATACAGATTTCAAAAGCAGCGAAATGACTGTGAGTTTATTTAGGCAACGGCAAGCTATTCATTACTGGTCGATTTTCACTCGTCAAGACAACAAAGGCCAAATTACGTGCCGCCTGTAAACATAGAAGCTTAAAGAAAGCCTATAATCCAGCAGCTTCGGCCTTTCAAAAAACCTACAATCCACGTCCTGCACTGCACTACACTCCTCCCAGGAAGTGAAGCCTTTGTGGTTGCGGATGAGCGTCACATGCAAGCGAGAAGTAACCCAAGCCATTACAGACACCACCACTTCCCACGGATTGACTTCCTTCTGACCTTGGTCATGTGACCAGAAGTAGGAAGCTGGTTTTGAGAATGTTGCTGGGGTTATTTTGGGTTTAGAGCTTGGTCACGTTTCGCTTGACCAGTGTGGACACCGCTGTCGTGTTTGTCATTTGTCGACAATAAATGATTCATATTCAATTAGTATTCCAGTCAGGCCTGTCCTAATTATTAGTATTTAATTAAAGAAATCTACAATAAATGGTTTAAGATGAACACTTGAGACATGGCTGCACTGATCTTTCCACACAGATCACAGTTCGATACAGTTCTCTGTGTGTGTTCTGTATTATCATCTCTATCATCCCTTCATATACTTAAACACACTCTTAAATTAAAAGAAACACAATCTATTCAAAGTATTCTCACAACCCTAGCTCAATCGGTTAAATGACATTGCTTCAACAGTTCAGAATTTTTGATGAATTCATGTGTTGCCAACAAAACTATCATTGCATTTCCTGCACACGTTTACTAAAATCTGCACTCAAAGTATCAGGCTAACGGCCTGCTTTTTTGTCTGCATGTCGAAATTGACTCAGTGACGATTTAACTGTAGGTATTAAACAGAAGTCAAATTGTCGGACAGATTGAAATGTGTCATACGAGTGTAAGGACACGACACCGACACACCTCAGACCTGGATTCAAACCTGCACATGTAACGATCAACGGCCTTTACAGCACTTAGACTCAATACCATCCTCTTGTGGTTCTTTCCCAAACACTTCAGCATGCTGCTGTTTAACTCCTGAGACAAGATTGAAGCTTTGAAAATATTTAAGAGAGCATCATGATGCTTTATTTCGTGGTATATAACATTAAGATGCATCGCCTGTAATTAATTAATGTTCTGGTTAAAAACAGTGGACTAAAAGAGTCATTTGGACAGACAAATTTGCTATTTAAATAATCATTTGGTTTTGGGCCGAAAAAAAGAAAAAAATAACCACTTAAGTACAACATTTTATTTGGATTTTTTTAAATAACGATGTGGAAGGAATGTAAAAATAAAACAGCAGTTATGACAGCAGCTAAAAGGCAAAAGATGGTAAGATTAAACTGAAATTCCACTGCTGGAGCCTTAAAAAAGGCCTTCAAACCTCACCTAAATGTTTAGATTTGTTCTTTTCTCGATTGCTTCAGATAAAAACATCTGGCGAATGAATGAATGAATGGAAATGCATGCAAATATAAATGTCTTTTTAAAAATGATATCCCTTCCGTCTATGCGAGTACAGAGGGATAGCACGAGAGAGAGACAGCTCAGGATAGAGGTTGAATGGAAATCAGTGAAAAGGCTTCATGTTACATGCCTGATGTGCTTGTTTATTTCAGGGCGTGTGCCTTGTGATTTCTGGTCCATGAGTGTAAATTACATGTCCCCAGCATTAAATATTAAACCCAATCAGCGCTTAATTATTGATGCCATTGCCTATTACGTGAGCATGCCATTGGTAGTCAAGGCATCTGCCGAAGAGCTTTTCCTGCATTAGGATCTCCTTGAGGTTAGTCTCTCTAGCCACGATTCCTGCCCGGTTCTCATTGGGTTCAGGCTTGTCGATTGCAGGAAGTCAGTAAAAGAGAGGAAAGCGGCGGAGGACTGTATCATCCCGGGCAGTTATGGCCACTCGGAGGAGGGTAAGTGCCTCCAAAAACCACAGCTGAGTGCCGGCTGCAGACGCAAAGACACTCAAGTCACCAGAAGCATCTGTAACGATTGCTGTGGAGTGGTGGGTGAGGTTTTGTTGAAGGCGGTTTCCCACAATTCTTTTTGGAGACGGCCCGATAGCTCTCTCTCGGCCTCTGATGGAAGCGCCGTCGTGTTCGGGTTCTCACACACACCACTCAAGTCATGCAAAATGTTATTACATGTAATCAAATAATCATAAGACAGAAAGCGTTTCAAAGTTTTCAGATCAGCTTCTCAAAGTTTACCTTTCATGGGCAGCATATAAAAAAAGCGTTCCTTTATCGTTCCTACTCGCTGAAATAGTTACAGGTAGAGCGCTGTGCAATAATCTAATATAATTACTCTTAAATATTATTTTAGATGATAGAAACTCTGACGGTTGTTGCAGATAAAAGTTCCACGTTTACATTATTGTTCTTGTTCTGATAATATAAATTTTTTTTCTCCTCCTAACATAAGAACTGTATTGCAGGTACTTATATAATTTATGTGTAACGTTAAACATGTATATTGTTAACTTTCATAAATATTCACTATTGGAAAATTAAGTGGAATGTTAAAGCTTAGTGACATAAAACTGTGGAAACAAATAAATGCCACTCTTAGTGAATAAATTGTTGAACTCATTGTTGAAGTGCTAACAGTGCTAACAGTAGTGACTTTTCCACTTACAACACAACCACAACTGCTTTCTTTCTTACATACCTTCTAATATATCTATCGTTCTTTATAGAGTAGAATATCTTTACATTAGTCATTACTGTAGCAACTTGGTGAATGAACTTTGGTTGTTGGACTCGTGAAGCAGTTTTTAAAAGTGTGTGTGTGTAACCACTATTTTTAAGAAAAGTTGATTTATTTTCTTAAACATTTCCTGTTAGGTCACATGAGAGAAGCAAAAAGTGTGTGTGGATATGGGAAAACTCCCCAAGTGGCAACATGAGCAACATTACGCTTTCAAGAAAACAGTTTATGTTCCAGAAGAACTGGATGGCTAGATAAACGCATCACCCGGTGTAGTAGTCCTGTGTAAAATTATAGATAAAGCTGACTATCTTTTTTTATTTTTTACAATAGTTTATCGATATTCGAACAGTACATAGTTAAATTACATTTTAAACTAATGTACATTTACTTATAGGTTATGTTAAAACCTCAAGTGTGACTCTCCTTCAAACACCAACCAACCTCACCACCAGCACCGCCCCACCACTCCTGTAATCGTCGCTGACACACACAGCCATTTTCTCAGAAGCAAGCATGGCAGAAAAAATAAGGTCGCCTCTGACTTTGTATTTGTTGTATTTTTAGCTATTTGTTTTACATTTTTTGGAAGTAGTGCAATGTATTGTGTTGCAATATATATTGAGATTAGTTTGTATCAACACAGCTGTACTGTAGTATACTTATAAAACCTTGTTCCTAAACAGCTACTGACATATTAGCGTATGTTAATTGTGAATATTAGCGTAGAAGGAGGAGGGGGAACCTGGGGAATGTAGAAGTCTAATTTCAGAGGTGGTTTGCATTACCATGGAGGCACATTGAACACTACAGTGCTACAGTGTGTTTGATGCTCAGCCATTCAATGGCCCTTTTCATCCGCGCCGTCTCCAACCCCAAGTCAGGAGAGACGTTAGGGAGAAATCCTGTCTGGCTTGCCTAAAAATATTTTTCCAAAACAGAAATAAATAGTCCATCAGGTATAGTATAAAAATCATTAATAAATGCAGTAAATAAGTAAAACATCAGGCTTCCCAACTAGTCGAAATCATTTATCTGATTAATTATTTAATTTATTGAATTTAAGTTTAGGATGTGAAACTGCACCCTAGTCACTCTATCTGACACTTTAGAAGGTCATGTTTGAAGGTTCATTATGTAGATTTGCACATCTATGAAGTCCCACAGTGCACTTCAATGGGTTTGCAATCATGTGATTCGAAATTCCAAAAGGAAGTTAATAAAAAAAAAAAGAAATGAAGACAATTTAGGCATTATTAAAAAAAAAAAAAAGATCTAAACAAAAAAGCACCACATATGTTGGACGCAATCCTTGGATTATTTTAAAAAAGCAAATTTTTCTGCGGAACTAAAATATTTGCCAATGAAGCAGTAAATCTAAGCAGTGCTGGGCCGTGAGGGTCAGTAGGGTCTTCTCTGGTCCTATAAAAAAAAATTTGGATTATTTAGTTACATTTCAATTGTTTTTTTATTTCATAAATAAATTAATTTTAAATCATTTTTATTAGCGTAATGTCCTGAGAATTGCCTATAATTAGTTTTGTTTAGGTTGAAGTGGAATATTCTACATTATAAAGGTCTGGGGCAGAACTACAGAAAGTGCGAGCTCTTAGTTAAAAGACTGAAAATCTGATTTTAGCAAAATTATTAGCAACAGAATCATCTGCTCTCTGGGTCAATGTTACCCCAAGCGTTTATTGGGAATTTCTGGGGTATGAAAGTGAATCTTAATGAAAGGAGAAATCATTTTTGAAAAATTCCTTTTACTAACAAAGGCCAGCGAAGATTTTCTGTTCTATTTCAAAGCTTGCAACTATGAGCGCTATAAGTGACTAACAGCTAGCACTGAGCACAACAAGCTATTTTGTTGGCCATGTTTTCTTTTTAATACGAGTAAATCGACATGGAATAATTAACAGTCTGATCAGCTTCACTAAGTCATTTCCTAAACATCAAGAAACAAGGCTCCGAATGCCATATAATGTCAGTCATGCATAAAATGCACACTGTTTTCATAAAACTGCTTTAGCTATAACTGATATGTAAGATGTGTGTATCCTATCCTCTGCTGTTTATGATATTTTATACATGAATAAATTTCTGGTCCCGGCGGTTAACCCAGCAACAAACATTTAACGCAATATATTAGAAATCTGATATCTAACTGAATGCGTACAACAATAAAGATAACTTGTTAATCATATTTTGTGCCCTTAAGTCAACTTACAGTTCAAATAATAAAGAAAAATTAATTCAGATTAGCACACAGCGACTGGTACCCGAGCAGCAGGACTCGAATAACCACAGCAAAGAGAAACAGAGAGAGAAAGAGGAAGAAATAATATTTTCCTTTTAGTTAAAATTATAAGGTGTGTGTCTATAAGGATTTGCAGGTTCGCCAAGTGTGTGTGTGTCTGTCACTTGGAATATGTGTGTGTGTGGTGCCTAGTGCCCATCTCTCATGCCCACATCCAGACAGTACAGCCCACCCATAGAGAAGAGCTGAGAGGAGCACTATTCTCTGTACGGCCACGATGGCGCCCCCAAAACCAGTGTGTGTGTGTGTATATGTGTGTGTGTGTGTGTGTGTGTGTGTGTGTGTGCACCTACCAAAACACTAAAAGTCGCTTCAGCACATTTAAAGGTGCACATTGGTGTGTTTTCCATTTTTAGACCAACCCAAGTCAACAGAGGATTCTTTACAGTCGCTTTAAATTGAAATGATTTTGCACTCAGCACGGTGGTCTGAGCCGAGCCGTGTTTATCGAGTCATAATTACAGGGTTAATTTATTTATTTAATTTCCATAAGAGCGTTACGGTACAGTCTGTTTAGCGCAAAAGCGTCAGCATCATTTTAAATCACTTCCTGTTGTTAATTGTTTGTATCTTTTTTATAACACTAATAATTTTTTTTTTTCATTTATTTTCTCTATCAGCTAAAAAAGATTCATATTTTTGGTTGTGATCCCTAATAAATTTTACTGCTACTTATATGTAACTTATTTTAACTATATGCTCGTAAAATATATATATATATTTTAGGGGGAAAAATCATGGTTGTATGTTTGTTTAAGAATAATAAATTTGTAAGATAATTTTATTAATAATTCCTTAATAATTCATTTAGGGAATGATTTTGTTAATAAACAATTCTGCAATAAATTATTTTTATAAATAATTTCTTAATTAAATAATTTCTATTCATAATTCCTCAATAAATTCTTTTTTTATTAATGATTCCATCATAAACACTTTTTTATAAATAATTTCTCAGTTAATTAACTTCAATAAAGTTTTCCTCGGTTAATTTTTTTATTAATTTTTATTTATTAAACAAAATTTATTAATAAAATCTTTAATTAGTTTTTTTATAAATAATTCCCCAATTAATTATTTTTTATTAATAATTCCTCAATAAATTTATTTTATGAATTATTTCTGGATTAATAACCTACCGAGAGGATGTAGCTGATTGGTTAAGGTCACTGATGCTCAGAACATCAAGAGTTCAATTTTCAGCAATTTTTAAGGGAATCAGCTTGTGAGACAGGATGTAATTTTTTTAATAAAAATGTATTAAATAGAATCGGGTTTTATTTTATGGTCTTTATAATTTTGTAGTTCTGTTGGTACAAGTGTCATCAGTCTAATTCGACAGGGTGAGAAAGGGTCCTCTCACACTGCGTTTACGCGTGACCTCTGTTTATTTTCTCCCTGCTTCAGCCGATTAGATTCTAAAGCCAGGCACTTAGAGACCTGGGGTGTACAGCGCATGTGTGTGTGTGTGTGTGTTAGTTATATACCTCTACTCCCGGCACATGAGCTTGGCAGCAGTGCTTGAAATAAAAACAGTTTTCAGGTCTGGCTCAGAACTCTGTCTGCCCCTGGGGTGGCCAACCGCCGCCATTAACAGCCTATTCGATCCTGAAAGAAGACGGTCCTGAGGGAGTTATGGAAAATGAGTAATACAAATGATTCAAAAACAGTTCATGGAGAAAGAGTTTGCCAGGCTCCGTGGCAATGTAGCAAGCAAACTATAACGGATTTTAAAAGTAAAAACGGGAAAATGCGACACTTTTTAAAAAACGCGCTTCGAATGGATTTATTTAAGGGCCACCAGCGTCGTCCTCGTGTTATGCTCAAACGGGTAATCAAAGGAGATGTGCGGATCAATGAGATAGATTGTAACAAAGATCTGAAATGAATCTGCTGAAGATCAATTGAATGAATGTGTGTGTGTGTGTGTGTGTGTGTGTGTGAGAGAGAGAGAGAGAGGAAGTTGCAGTCTTTGCTAGGACACAGCATTAACAGACATATTGGTGCAATTATCCAGAATCTATTAAATGCATGGTAGTTGGCGTGTCTCTATGTCTTAATGTTTTTTTCTATAGGTTTAAGTCCTTTGCAGTTTATTATCCCTGACATGTTACATCCAGGGGGCTTCGCTTCACATGACCTCTTTATAGTTTTCCATTTAGTCTTACATGAGATCCTTTTTTCTGTGTAGTGTTAAACCTCTAATCGTTTAGCAAAACTTACATGGTGTTGATTCAAATATAAGGAGTAAATCAGTTCTTTGGACTTCAGCTGTGTTTATAATGTTTTACTCGATTTTATTTCCTTTATATAGGGCATGTCGTCAACTTTATACAACAACATTTAAAATTCCAAAAGTTCCTTAATTTAAATGCCTGAGTAAAGAGATGTGTTCACAGCTGGGAGGTAAACAGGAGTGGTTTTCATCCTTAGGGGGGGTTTTATTCTCACTCCTGTTACTGATAACACTACCTAGTGTTGAGGCTGTATTGCAGAATGTTGACAGTACAATTGCAAACAATCACACGAAAATAGGTTTGCGTAGCTTAAACATTTTCGCTTGGATGATGATTAATAACTACAGTATGAAAAATTCTTTTTATTACCTTGTTCTAGTAAATCGGAACCTTCGATTTAACTCAATCAATATAATTATGAATTCTAAACTGGTCGCTCTGAATAATGTCAACGCTGTAAATGTATTTTTTTAAAGATATTTTGGGGCGTTTTTTGCCTTTATTGATAGGACAAAAAGATGAAATAGAGAGAGATGGGACCAGAAACGACCCAAGCCGGAATCAAACCTAGGTCGTTGGAGCTCAACCTCGCATGTGGGTGCCCGGCGCCTTAACCCACTACACCACAACGCTGGCCGTAAATGTAAATTGTGTCTACACAAAATGTGTGCACACTAAATCAATTTTTTTAAATGATTATAAAAATGCCTTTTATAACCTTCTACGCTTCAAGAGACATGAAAGTTATTTTCTTGACATCGACTCCTTCCTCCGACTGACATGCAGCACAAGCCGTTGCACTTCTAATGGAGGGTCATCACGCGTGCTCAGAACAGCTAAACGAATTAACAAAAATGTTAGTAGTTTGATAGTTGATAGTTTTAGGCGGGTTGAAATGACAGATGAGGGCTAAAGCACCCGTAAAAAGGGTTTAGTACCACCCCTGTAGTTGAACTTCCACACCTTATGGGTCAAGTGAATATAAAGTAGTAGATTGTTCTATAATTTAAAAGAAATTCAAAGAGCAGCATATGAAACAGACACACAAAAACAGAGCATCTGTGATTTTGCTTCATATTAAATAATAATATAAATCAAAATAAATTTAGATTAGCTTTATTTAATCTTTACCAGGAAAAAACCATCAGAATAAATTTGGATATTGTTTTGATGCCAAAATGGACAAACAAAAGACAGCTGAAAAATGTAGGGCTGATCATGCAACTGTAGTCAAATGAAGGCTCTAGGACATAAACAGATTTATTGAAAACTTGTTTGGTGACACCAATGTGGAGATCTCCATAAGCCGGTCTTCTGCAGCCACCAAGGTTCTGGCTTTGCATATGTTTTTATACCAATAAAGCTGGGATCCATTTCATGTCTCTGAAGCCATTTGAATATGCATTTGACTGTGCAGACAGTCTCTGCTGCAGTGGATTATTGGAGTCAGATAATTGGCAAAATGTAAAAAAGAACAAAACAGAAAAGCGAGCACAGATTAAACACATACATTTTTTGCTGTACATGTAAAATGGCACGTTTAGAATGTGTAGTGAACGATGCAGTGCATTATGGACATGAGATTTTGTGTGAAGAATAACCTGGCCAAGACATACAAAAACCCGCCAACTACAATTCAAACAAACATGGCAGTTCAAGGTGATGTCTGAGTGGCGGCTCGGTACCAAGATGGCTTGTGTTTTTGTGGGTTCATCCGGTTAAATATATATATATATACTCACTCTGGTCTGCCAATAACATTCGATTTTATCCAAGAAGCTGTGGTGCCACACACATCGCAAATGAAGCACTTACGTCTTGCTCGTGTTGGATCTCCAACTGTGCTGGTTGACCAAAAGGCCTACACCAGAGAGAGAAAGACATATCGGTATTTGGTTTCATTATGAAGGCCACAGCGGCCTGTTCTGTGTATCGGATGATGCAGTGTGGCTTGAGGCTGATGAATTGAACGAACAGCTCCAAATTAATGTAAATGGATGATTATGGTGAGCGCCGAGAACCGCCAGGACAACGGAAAATAGTCGTCGTGGTGACGGGCTGCAACGTTATAGCGTGCCAATTACTCACCAAAACCTCCTATGCTATTAAAACTTTACTACAAAGTGTTCTTTAACATCTAATTATGTTCCCTTACTTATTTCACTTCTGTAGTAAATTTTATTTTATACTCCATGTCAATTATTTTGCTTCCTAAATTTATCACCTCCATTAAATCCTAATTGACCCATTCACTTATTTTCACTCTTATTTTTTTTTTTTTATCTCTCACCAATCGTGATGATTTTCAGGCTCCCTGTAATAATCATTGGCCTTTCAGGTTCTAATTTTCACATTAATAATTAACCAGTGACCAGAGTGTATTTCCAGAGTATAATGTGACGACACCCCTGTCAGAGCAGGAGCAGATTCTGAGCGTGCCAGGCCTCCGCCGTCATTTTATCCCCGCCACTTGTAGCACCTGGAGCGCGGGAGCAACAGTAAATCACGTGACTATTTCCGCGCCAGGACATCCTGATCCCAGCCGGGCCGCGGAAGATAGAGGGCAGGGTGAAACTCGAGGCGACAGCGCTAAGCACAGAGAAGCGGGAAAGTGGTCCCCTGCGCTCACCTCGTTGTGTCATCGATGCCCCATTAATGTCACTTTGGTGCACGTGTGAGCGAGCGTGAGCATGCTCATGTGTGCCTACATGAAGTGAAGAGCGGGAAAAGCCGGTCAGGTCAGACACCCTACACCATCTTTACGCCTGTAGAGATGTCAAAGGCGATTAGAATGACCCTCCCAAGTCGCTCCTCAGGGAAGAGTTTGCTTCACCAGCCAGCCAGCTAATCAGGCCTCGTCAGTGAGGTGTCCATAGATGATGCCGGAAAAGCAATAAAATACAAAAATACAAAAATTTTTGTAAACATTCCGAAAAGGATGAGCTCCCTCTCTGTTTATTGTTCAGGCATGTCTGTGTGTGTGTGTGTGTGTGTGTGTGTGTGTGTGTGTGTGTGTGTGTGTGTCTGTGTGTAGTTTATAGTGTGGCCTGGTCAGTTGGTCGGCCAACTGGCCACATTTCCCACAGATCTATAGCTAGTCACACACAACAAGCCCCGTGTTATTTCACTGTACCATCTGAACACCTATGACATACCGACAATAATCTGAATCCTTTCGTAAGTAAGAAATGTAAAAAAAATTCTAAAACTACAATAAAAGTAGCCTCATTGTGTCTTAAGTGCATTTATAAAAATGAAGAGTCCTGTGGTACCGTATCACAGCTCCACGGTTCATGGTTCGATCATGTAATTTCTGAGTTTTGCATGTTCCCGCATCCTTTTCAAAACGCGTGTGTGAGTGTGTATAGTATGTTGGATTGGTGATTTATTCTATAGTGATAATTGGGTTAAACAACTAAGAACAAATTACTTATAACTTGATTATTTTATTGCTGACAATATCTTAGCATAGCTGAATTTCCTGAGTCATCTGAAAAAATCCCTCTGTGTCTTTTTGACTGTAAATGAAATTTGTCTCAGTGTATAATAAACTGTTTCTCTCTCTCTCTCTCTCTCTCTCTCTCTCTCTGTCTCTCTTTCCGTTTCAAGTAGACTTCCTAATATCTAATGATGCTTGTAGGCTGTGTGCTATCACTGCAAGAACTGACACATTTGTCTGTTAAAAAGACACACAGACACACACACACACACTGCCTCCCGGCCTCCCTTGGTACATCAATAAATAAACCAAATAGCATTAAGCATAACTTGAACTATATAACTGGGGCTTTAAGCTAACGTTATTAGTATCAGTGTTTTCAGGTTTGGCCATTTAGCTGAAACCTTAAGCCTGTGAGGGAGTAATTTGTCCATGAGGAAATTGATTTCGACCATCAGCACTTTCTGATTCTCAAACAGGAGTCCAACGCTAAACGGGTTCTTTTCTGTTAACCACATTAGCCAGGTATCCTCTGGCCTGGCTGCCAATGATTATATGTCCACGGTGAGGGATTGCAGGTTTGTGCAAATATGAAAATGACCATAATGCATGCCTGGAAGAGGAAATTAAAGCCACCCATTATGCTGGATGAAAATAGTCGGTAAAGACATCAGGGCTGCTATTTCGGCTGTGTTGTTTTTATATATGCCTGATTGGAGATTTTAACTTTTAAAAACTGATGAAATCTGGATATCAAATTTTCCTTTTTGGTTTAGGCTTATGGTTAGATTTATTTCTGTTTACGTGACTGGAAAAACTCCCAAAAATTTAGTGATATTACATGCGCTGAATATGTGTGTGATAGTGTGTGTGTGCGCGCTCGCACTCATCCCCACTTTTACAGGAAAGTGTATCCTGTCTCGCCAGTTTCCATGAGGAAAATTTTTATTTCCACATCAATCAAGAAGCCAAATGATTTTGTCGTTTTTTGGGGGGGGGTTTTCCACAGAAAAGCTGCAATTTTCGAAGTTTAGGTTGAAGTTTGGGTGAAAGAAATGTGCAACTTGAACGAAAACATACTTTAGCCTGCACACTACACAACACACACTCCTTGACTAAGAGAAAGAGAGAGAGAGAGAAAGAGAGCTAAAGCGAGACACACCTTATCCATTGTCAGGCATCTCCAGGGTTCGTGTGGCCGCCATTCCCTCCAATGCGGCTCACCGACAGGAGGCATTTACCGTATTCGCTGTTGGGCACAGAGCACAAACAAAAGTGAAAAAAAACACTAATGGCAGAAAACAGCCCCGAACCCACAACCCACTTCCAGCAAATGCAGCTAACCACAGTCCGTGGAACACAAAGTGCAATCTGAATGTGCGGTGTGCCACTGGTTCGGCGGCTCATCCACTGTTAGCATTTCGGATTCCAATAAATGCACTCATATCAGCGAAGGAGATGCTCGTCCCGTTCTTCTACATATCTCAGACCACCGTGATGAGAACTGTATCTGGAAAATCAGTCTTGCTTATGATATACATTTTTTTTAATGGGTTAAAAGAGACCAAATGCATAGAAGAATATTATATCCCTGAGCATATATGAAAAGTACCTGGCTCTGTACTTCTAAAGCCTGATTATTTAAGGAAATTAGAGCTGAATTAAACACTACAGTGACATTTCTTTAGAACAGTTAATAAAGAAAGGAATAAAAATATTTTCGCTGCATTAAAGAAATCATTTGCAAATTGTGTCAATGGACAATAGTAATTATACAAAAGAAATGCAACAACAACACAATATTATGTCATATGATTCATAAAATGGTAAAAACGTTGGTATGATGTAAGCAATACAGCTCCAACAAATAAAATTGTTTACGGGTGTGTTGGATTTATAGTGTGCGATTAATTAAGGATTGACAATAATTAGTCATATTAGTGGCACTAAAGGGCCCCCAAATAAAGTTTAGCATAGGGCCCCCTAAAGGCTTTGGTCAACATTGTTTGGATGTGGCGAAATTAGGGGCTTGAACATGTTGAATGTTAAGCAGCCGTTCTGGCTGTAGGTAAAACAGTCCCAGCATATTTAAGGAAAAATATCAGTCATCTGTTGCCCCACTCACCTCATTAAAAAAATCCAGTAAACCACCTTTTCAGTATTTTAGAGTAACATATATGAAACACTCCCACTCTTTCTTTTCCCTTGCTTTCTCTTTCTCTGCCATCGCTGTCTGTCCTCTTTCCTTCCTTCCTTCCTCTCTGTCTCTGATTCTCTCCCTTTACCAGAGTCGTTCATGGGTAACGCTGGCATCTCTACAAAAAGCCGAAGAGATTAAAGCAAGCGACTGAAGTAAGTTATGAGGAAATTGAAACGATTAGGTTTTTATTGGAAGCCTGGCCCTGGTGCAGTGAGGCGGGCGCCTACCAAGCAGCGTCACTCGACTGTGAACTATAAAGCTGCAAAGACAAGAAGAAAAAAAAAAGCTCAGAGACCAATCCGATTAGACGCTGGTTTTGCTTGGCTTTAAACAGGAAGACGAGCGCTGTTAGTTTTATCTCCTCATTCCTATTTTAGATTTTTATTAGTATTATTTTTTAAATAAAAAAGCATTTATTAGTTGTTTTCTTTTTTCATTACTTGGTGTTTTGATTTTAACCGCCATGTGTTGCTTTCTTTCCCTTCTATTCATTTCATTTCTATTGCCTGTTTTTGATTTAAGTTTTAATTAAACATCCTTCCATCTTTGGAATATTTGAAAATTGCTAAATGAGTTTTATCCTAAACTCAGTGGAAGGTCTGTATATGTTCGTGTTGTGCTCACAGAGGCTCTGGTGTCCTTCTACCACCCAAACACATGCTACGAGAAGGAGTGACTGAGGTTAAGTGCTCCTAAATGCTTAAGCACCTGCTGATAAACTAAAATCCCGTCCATGACCTCATTCCCAGTGTGCCCAGCGTCCGGATTCACTACCAGTTTCTGATTTTAGTTCAGCTAAACTAAATTTGTTTCAAAGGGCATTTCTAAATCCTGATACGGCACATTATCAGAGTAGATTAAAAACAAGGAAATCTCAGCTTGTCTGGGTTATTCGAGGCAATCGAAAAGACGGGGTGAGCCAGCGATTCTGAGCAAACATAGCATCTATTACTGAGTGCATGACAAGAGACTGAAACTCGCTCATTTTATATTTACATTCACTGCATTTGCCAGACGCCGCTATCCAGAGTGACTTACATTCATCTTATACAACTGAGAAATTAGACGTTGCTCAGGGGCTCAACAGTGGCAGCTTGGTGTGTGCTGGGAATCAAACCCAGCTCTTTTCATTAACGGCCCAACACCTTAACCACTGTGCTACCACTTTCCTATTTTTAAAGCGTGCTCAATTTCTAAAAAAAAATGACTGAAGAAGGAGAAGAAGTAGAAATATCAGTAGAGTCAGAAACACACATGAATTCACATTCAATCATTTTATACACTTCAACATCTTACAGTAAGACTATTTGATGGTAATTCTGTCACCATGGACAGTTTAATCTTACCGTAAATTACTATAAAATCTCACACATTCGCTTCTTTTGGGGTTTTTTAGGTGTATTTTATGTAGTTGATTGTAAGTATTTTTTCTGGATTCAGTATTTTTCTCCATTATCCAGATTAACTAATAACTCACTACTACGTTTACTGTTATTTAAGTAATTATTTTATCATTTTTGGCTCCTCCGCCCACCTCTGCATTCAGAACACATGTAGTGCTTGATTTCTGACTCATTGGTTTGGGTTACAAAACCATATCCCACAGTAGCAGTCTGGCCTGAGGTGATTAGCATCTGCGATATCTATACTGGGTAAAAAATGTCACACTGGGATACACACATTGGCCACAACCACCAAAACCCCTGGTTTACCGACATAAACCACATCACTGAGTTAACCTGGATTTAAATCCTACCTCCTGACACGCCTTTGTGTCTAAAACATCTCACATGGGTTCGCTAAATCCACGTGTGATTAAAGTAATGCTGTGGATTATGTGGAAAGAACAAAGCTAAATTAAGGGCCATTAGAGAACGAGAGAGAGAGAGAGAGAAATATAGAGAGAAATAGAGATGACAGCCACAAGAGTCTCATCTGGCATATGCTTGCCTCTGTTCAGGGGCGCAAACCGTCACGCCAACCAGAGGCCAAACTCAAACCACCGTAACTGAGGAAGGGAAATGAGCTCATGCACCATGGCTTGGCATAGCACAGCGTGGCACAGCAGCTTTCTAATAACCCAGATGCATGTGTGTGCATGTGTGCATGTGTGTGTGTGTTGTGTGCACGTGTGTGTGTTTGCCAGAAGCCGCTAACCGCTGCGGGTAAGGAAGAGACCCTCGGTGGACCAGAAAGAGAAGATCAAACTAGATGAGCTCCCCGTTTTTTTTTTTTTACGTAATTCTACTTTATGCTTACAGTTAGCTCTTCTAGATTAACGATGTGGTGCTGCCCTTAGCAGAAGAACACAAGAAGCAGTTACAGCAGTGTCCAGCAGGCCTAGAGGTGTGCTTTTTTTTCCGATTCTAGTAAATATTTCTAAGATTTTAGAAGACTTTCTAAATTATCATTTAATTAGTCATGTATATGGGGGTTTTTCAGTTCTTTTTTTGCGTTGAGTAAGCAGTCTGTTATTTTTTTCACCACCCTTTATTCTATTAAAGATATCAATTTAATGAAAAACACTAACAAGAAACTTGATGCTGAAACTATTACAGTAAAATCCACAAATTCTGATTTCAATCAAATTAAAAAATATTTTGGCTTAGTTTGCGAGAAGCTGAAGGCACAGCTGCGTTATTTATATTTTATTAAGTTCCTTCTGTAGACTTTTTAGTGGAGCAGAAGAAGAAGCCAGGCTACAATTTGGCACTCTCCACTATAATAATATAACATCTAACAGTGATGATGTAATCCCTGCCAGCAGGAAAAGATATTCCATAATCGCCAAACGAGAGCCACAAACCAAAGACGCTCACCATTCGGAGCATCTCTCAACCTTTCCTGGCAGGAAGAGAACATCTCTGTGACGGGGCTCCACATTACAGCTTTACTAATGTTACCTAAAATGTGTAAAAGAAATTGACCAGACCTGATGGAATAAAGCAGCCTTTTCAAGACATAAATTGAAACAAAGACAGAATTTAAGACAGTGGATGTCTTAAAAAATTAATAAGTGGACATTATATGGCCAAAAAGCATGACTATCACATCCAGTCGAACATCCCATTATAATAAGCTCCACTCTTCTGGGGAGGCTCATCGCTGGATTAGTGAGTTACTTAGACAGACACTAATGTTGAGATGGGAGATCTGGGGTGCAGTCAGTGTTCCAGTTTATCCCAAAGGTGTTCAGTATTAAGGGTTGAGTCAGAGTCAAGGCTCTGTGCAGGAAATAAGAGTCCGTCCACTCCAAAACATCTAGTACACAGCATGTCTTTGTGGTACAGGGAATTGTCACGATGCTGTATTCGAACCGTCATAACTCTTCTATATTAAAATACTGTACCGCTTTCTAATACGCCGACTCATGAGCAGCACTGAGGCACGGCATGTCACGTAGTCTGGACTAACTCATATTCTCCAAATCAGCTCGCTTTGCTTTATAGAAGAAAACCGCAGCGATTTTTTCCCTATAAAAAAATAAAACATTTTACAAGGTTTAGGGTCATTTTTATTGGGAATTGGTGTTTGGTTACGGCTCGCTGATTTTAAAGCATTTGGGTCATACTGGTTTCTGGACCGCAGTGAACATTTCAGAACTTTTCCTGTATCGGTTTCAGCTCTGTACTGGGATTAGATTCTGGATTCGGTTTCACTTGTGAGTTGCTTTAGTTAAAAGCTTCTGCTAAGTGAAAAAATGCAAACGAACAAATGTACAGTTTGATATAATTGAGCTGATCATTGGGCCCGGTTGCTCTTCTTTCTTCGCCAGTTTAACCCTGTTTATTCTTCGATCAGATCAGGATGTTCCATTTACCGATTAGATAAATACAGAATAAAGGAATCTCTTTGGACTTAGCATAATCAAGAGTTTACTCTTTACACTTCTCTTCTTTGATTCTTCTTCACAGGATAGAGAAGAAACGATGCCTGTTTATAACTGTGAGTCCAGGGGCTGTTTGCGTGCCAGCCCCACAATGCGAAAATCTCCACAACGACCTACTGTTTAAAAACACATCATCTACTTAAGGTCAGATAGGGAGATACTGACGGGAAAAACATTTGCATGTGAGAGCGCTTCTTCTTTGACATTTGTGTGTGTGTGTTTCGCCTAAGGTGTCGGAATTTCATCAGATATCATTTGAAAATTATGTAATGATCCTAGATTTCCATTCATTGCTTTAAATCCCTTTAAATTCTCTCTTTTGCTTGTTATATCCTGAGAGAACACACAAGCTGCTAAAAACACAATGAAGTTAAGGAAATAAATACACAACACGATGCATGTGATTCATCGTATGATGTGTGACAACTTGGTACAATTATAAACTATATATGATAGTCTCTTTTGTTACAGCATTACAGCACTGCTGATTTCTCAGATCTAGTCGATCAAAAGAACTAGATTAATAGATCTCGACCCACTGTAAGTGTCATTAAATTAAAATAAACAATTAATATTTGTTATTTGTTCCCCTGCCTTTTGCCCAGTGACTCCAGCAGATCCCTCAGACCCTGTTCAGGAATATAAGCAGGTATAGATGATGGATGGATGGATGGATGGATGGATGGATGGATGGATGGATGTTTGCATTACTAAATGTTGAATAATCACGGCAGCCGTATGACAGACACTTGATGTAAGAATTCTCTGGTGTCAGAGGTAAAGCTTTAATTGTATGAGATATGACATCATGTTTCTAAAAGCACAAATTATTGCAGAATAAATATGGAATAAAGAAGCAAAACAATAACAGAAACTCTATCACTGCTGTTTATTTTATTTTTTATTAACAACATACCAACCAATGTTTCATTTCATGCCTTAAAATAGAACTTTTTTCATTTCTCTTTCAATAAGATGCCACATACACATGGCCACAGTTATGTCACAGCTCCGGATTATTAATTATTCTCAAGCGTCTTGTTTTTTTACTACTAACCAAGAAAAAAAAAAAACTTTTTGATAACATTTTAATAATTATGTTCTAATATGAAGTTTTGTTAGAAGCATCCAGAATCAACATTTTTTACCACAAAAAAAAGTCAAAAATCATTGCTTATTGTGTAGCGCCCCCTACTGTTTTAATAAATAAAGCTTAGTGCACTTCAGAACTTAAAATATCTAAATGTTTCTATATATTCTGTAGGTAACACAATACACCATTTAGATACAGTGTTTCTTGTTGTGCTTAAGGTTGTATGTTCAGCTTCTTCTGCAGTGAGATAGCACAGGTTTGCACGGTTGGGTAATTATGACTAGAAGGTTGTGGGTTTAAATCTGACTGGCAGGCAGCCACATAAGGCTTTTAAAGCCTGATCAGACAATCACATCTACTCTCTACACTTCATATTCTCAACTCACGACAATAACCACAGAAATACAGTTAATAGCAGAGACGGGGTGCTTTAGTGACACAAGACTGACTGACTCTTTCTTGCCCATATTCACTCAGGGAAAAACCTAAAGTGCACTTAACTGGGGCTACTTTTTCAGATGTAGGCAGATGAACGAACTGAAGGTAAACTTTTGGTAACAATGTCATTTCAGCCCTCTGTTTACATTCAGCTTAGATGATGACGTTTTACTACCAAAATATCGGCGGATTGTGTAGGGGAAAAAGAGGAAGAAAATAAAAAGAAGGACACGATAATGAGAAAGAAGAGCAAAAGTATATTAAACATTTTAGGTTTCAATATTTGCGATATTATTTACTTATAGCGTGAAAATTAGCCCTGCCCCCCCCAGCCCGCATTATTCCTGTCCATTTTAATTCAAAAGTTGACCTAAAAGTGTGTGTGTGTGTGTGTGTGTGTGTGTAGTATGATAAAAGCCACCCTTGTAATATAGTTAAAACTTTATCCTAAAATAAATAAATAATAATAATGAGTGGTATAGAAAGTCCTTTTTTACATTTAAATCTTATATTTCTGCAAATATGCATACATTTTAATAAGGAGGCAGTAAAATGTATAATTAATTAATTAATTAATTATAAAAAATGTAATAATTTTTAGTTTTGGGAGTGTTTATATTCTATGAAAGCTTTTTTTTTTTTTTTTTTTTGCAAATTTGCATTTTATTTTGTTCCAATGTCTCAGCGAGTCTTAAAAAAACTAGAAACCACATGATCCACATCTACTTTTAAATTGTAGCCAATGGTCATTTGAAAAGCAGCACTTACAGAAACATGACCAAACATGATGTCCGATCATCTGTGAAATTCATGCTGTTCCATCTGTGAAGCGGTTGGACACCATCACAATTATACTTACTGATATTTTCTTCCATATTTGCGCTGTAAAATAAACGTACTAACGCCAGAGGCAGCTCTCTTCATGTGCACCCCACAGCTCAGACTGATAGCTGTGTTAATGACAAGCATGATATCACCACCGCTCTGAAATAACAACTTAGATATGTGGCTTCTGTTTTAGGATTTAGTCGAGTAGAGAAAGCATGAGGTTGGATTTTATAGAGATCTTTTTTCCTTTCAGTGATCAACTTCAGTGGTTTTTATGACTTTTGGCAAGAGGGTTGTGTTAGGTGAAAAACTGTTTCTACAGGAAGAGATTTATAAATATTTCTTTCCTCACAGACGATCCAGAAAGCCAAGCCGCTAACATTGAGATCAAGGGAGCGGAAAGAAAAGGAAGTGAGGAGAAACCCAAAGGCTTAAAGAAGGAAATCTGTGCAACACTGAAACCGATTTTAAAGCAATTAAAGGTGGCCAATAGCTAGAAGCTAATTTCATTGTAGCAGTGGTAGGTTTGGGTGGTGGTAACAGAACCAATAACAATAAGCATTCATTTTATTTACATGTGCCTGATGGCTTGAGGTGCTGTGGTGAACAATAGGTCGAGTCTGTGGGTGGGTTTTTCCCTCAGCGGGTACGTGCGCAGACTCGGCCTGCCATACAGCGCCGCAGTGCCTCCAGTCAAGGGGCCATGTTTGATTTGGCACAGCGTTAATAAGTTCTTGGCTGCGGAAATGACAGAAATAGTAATTAAGGAAACTGGGTGATTTTATTGGCCACGAAGTTTACATCCCACCAGATGTTAGGCAGCTGTACTGCAACGTGGGGAGTAACACTGGGTGGCAGGAAGATTATTCAGTGTCAAAGAAAATCTGCTGAAATATTTCATTTGTATGGAATTTTTCAGCAAGTCACTTTTTTTTCCTGGTACCAGCGCACAAAACTTTACAACATGACAGTGTCCCCTTGTGTGCACTTATCCAGAAGCACGCGCAGACAGCTACTGGGTCTGCTGAGCTTTATTTAGTCATTTTATATCCACAATGCTGCTGTTCCATCTGGCGTTCACTTAAAGTGCATCAGTCCATTAACGCTGCCTGTGATCTGGAGATCGCTTTAATCTAACACTATAAACTTCACTTAATTACATCCTCCAAAAAAACAGCACATTTAATTATAACAACAGTAATCGGCCAGGACATTTTTGCAAACGAGGCACTGAAGACAATGAGAGGCCTGAAGGATCTCTCTTTCTATTATGTTCATCCTGTTTTCCTAACTGTTAAACGTCTGTCAAAAATAAATTATGCTTTGTGATTTTCTTTTTGATGTATCATTGTGGCTGTTGTTCTCATCTCTTTAAACAGGTTCACTAAGCGAATATACACTCATAGAGACGGAAACACTGCATGGAACTCAGATGTCTTCATTTAAAGTCACATGAGTTTGAACTTTCTTAGTTTAAGATCTTTATTGGTACTTAAACGGTACTAATAAGAAAAAAAGTGTAAGTCTATGTACAGCCACCACATTATAAAAACTTACAGAAAAACACTTAAGGTAAAGGAGGCTTTTGTGTGGTTTCCTAAATACTGAACTAAACAATGTTGATATTACTATTTAGGTCTAGTTGCACCAATGTATGACTCAAAACGTAGCAGTTTTAAATATGATTTTAACCTTCGGTCACAGTCATATGGTTTTCTACTTCTAACACTGCAAAAACAGACTGTACATATAGTTTTAAATGATTGATGTTCTTATAAACATATAGTTAATCATTTTTAACGCTTTTATAAATATTTAAACCGGTCCTTTATTTCTGATATAAAATTTTAATTGAAAAAAAAAAACATTTATGTCTTTTGTATTACTGTGTTTAAATATTTTAAAATGCAAAGTGGTAACTTATTGGGGCAAATACATATCTATATAAACGATTTATTAATTAATTAATCTTTAATCTGTAATATTTTTGTATAGAGAGTTAAGTTTTAAGTAATTAACAGCAATATCATGCATACTTGACAGAAAGGAACTAGTTTTCTCGAAGAATTCCGTCAGGACTTTCTTACAGCGACGCACCATTTCCGGTTTTGCATCCACGCAACATGGCGTCTGGCGCAAAGGTAAACACCATCTCGGCCGTTAGGAAAAGTGTAATTTTTTTTTACTTGTTTAGATTTTTGTTGTGTATTTTTGGTAACGGGTCACTTATAAGAACCATTTTGAGTAATACTTTCGTGTTTGCCATTTTCTTTAATCCGTTTTTAGGCTAGTTGATTAGCATTAGCTTTGCTGGCTAACGAGAGTAATTTTGAGCCTTAGTTGCTTTTACGTAATGGCGCGGTTTATATTTTGAAATTTGGTTCACTTTACATGCTGTATTACGCCAAATTGTATTTGGCTAAATGATGTAACTTGTGTGTTTTGTTGAACGAAGGTTTGTGGTGCAGCCAGTGAAGAGGAACCGACTGGATCGTTTGCTTTACAGAAGAGAGAGGACAGGCTGAGGAAATTCAGAGAGCTTCATATGAAAAGAGTATGACAATTTATATGTCTTTTTACAGTCTATTTAAAGAAAAGATGCAGGTCTGTTCTCGCCTTATTTTCACTCGCTTAGAAAAGGTGTTTAAATAACACAAAATAATCTATTTAGGTTTTTGTTAAACACACACCATTAAACACATCTAACCGTGGCTATCGGGGAATGTGTTTTGGACAAGGGTGCCATTATTTTTGCAACAATGACACACAAGCCTGAGTCTCTTGCCCGGGTTTGTAAATTATATGTAATTGCACTTTATGCTTGTCATTAGTACAACTCGAGTCGGTGTTGAAGTTGTACCTCGCTTGTAGGTCATAGAGTCGTTAATAAATCTTACACTGTCGTTGTCGTGCTCGTGTTTGCAGAACGAGGCTCATAAACTGAACCGCCAGGAGGTTGAAGCGGAGGAAAAACGTCAGAAGCTGCCCTCAAACTGGGAGACGAAAAAAGCTCGCCTTGAGTACGATCTCATGGTTTATGAAAAAAAGAAGGTAAAGAACTTTTTATCTTTTCAGTTAAATCTTTTAGCTTTTCTGTGACGTTACTCGGAACCTGGTTTCCATTATGATATTCTAGATGTGTTGTAGTGTTTCTTAGACATCCAGTACGTTTGTGTTCAGGTGTTAATGCCGGAACCTCTTCAGTGAGACTTATGCGGTGTATCTGAAGCATTAGCTTCAGATACATCAGCTTTAACTGTGTGTGTGTTTGTGTATTAGGAGTGTGAAGCTCGAGGGGAGGATTACGACCGTGTGAAGCTGCTGGACATCAGTGCCGAAGATGCCGAGAGACGGGAGAGGAAGAAGAAGAAGCAGCAAAACCCTGATCCCGGCTTTGCAGGTAAGCTGATTAATTTTTTTCTTTTTTTTGTACTTTTTGTGTACTTGAGCTTTTTTTTTTTCAGTTTAGTGGGCGTCATCTAATGCAGCTGAGCCTTTATATTTTACAGCCTTTATATTTACACACACACACACACACACACACGAGTATAAAGTGGAGCTCATGGCGCAGAGAGTGCGTGTGTTACAATAGATTGTATTAGTAGTATAGTAGTATTGTAACCATACCGGGCAGATTTTTTTAGGGTGGAACTATATAATAAATTAACTGATTATTTTTTAGCATTATAATTATTGAAACCTAGACATTTTTCTTGTAAACGCTGAATCTGTCTTTACATCTGCAATGTAAGGGGATTACACCATGTGGAAACGAAACTGCGTCTGGTTTAGGTTTGGGCCCCTGTTTGTGATCAGTTACGGTAATTACATTCTGGCTTTCGGTCTCCCCAGTGTCTGTCGTCACTCCCGCTGCCGGAGACTGTTTAATTCCCTCATTGCATCGATTCTGTCTTTAGGATATGCCGAGGCTCAGCTGAGACAATACCATAGGCTCACTAAGCAGATAAAGCCGGATATGGAAGGCTACGAAAGACAAAGAGAAGAGTGGTGAGTGTCTGTGTACTCGAACTCCACCTCACTAATGATAAATAGATGATAAGATAAAAAGACTTTCTTGTCATTGTAATGATACATTTTTTTGTCATCTCTCCGAGACCAAAAAACAAATAAAATAATTACGCAATATAAACAAGAGAATAAACAAAAGATAACTGCACTAAAACAAAATCTGGTTCAAAAGGCTGTCAATATTACAGGTCATTAGACATGATGATGATGATGATGAATCCTGAGCTGTTGTCTGTTTCTTTAGTGGCGAAGATTTTCATCCAACCACCAACAGTCTGATACACGGAACACACGTTCCTGCTAGAGAAGCCATCGACCGCATGCAGGAGGACATCGAGAAACAGTAGGAGTTTTTAGTCTTCTATGTGTGTGTATGTGATATATTTCACCAGACAGTGTGAGGTTACAGTGTCGGCTTAAACCAATTTTTGAAACCTCATTTAACTTTCCTCCCAACAGGATTGAAAAGCGTGCCAAATTCAGCCGCCGCAGAGCCTACAACGACGACGCAGACATCGACTACATCAACGAGAGGAACGCCAAATTCAACAAGAAAGCTGAACGCTTCTACGGCAAATTCACTGCTGAGATCAAACAGAACCTGGAGAGAGGAACTGCTGTGTAGCTGTCAGCAGGGTTCTCGCCATGGTATGTCTGTGTGTGTGTGTGTGTGTGTGTGTGGGGAGGAATTTCTATCGTTGCATTGTTTATTTTATGGTTTATAGATGCCACTCTGTTCAGCCCAAATGATTCCCTCAGTGTAAATTGACATTGTTCATCATGCTTCAGCTTTGTGATGTGTTTTTGTTCACTTAAAAATAAAACTAGTTTTACCTTAGCGTGTATTCGTCATCACAGAAACAGCTGAGCAATGGCGCATCTTTTCACTGTTGGGCTAAGCTAGTCTTGGTTCATGGATATGTACATTTTTATGAAAGTGAATAATCTTTCAGCGCAGTAAATGGCGTACAAAATATCATCTATTTATATGAGGATAGTGAAACCATTCACACCAGCCACTTTGTGCCCTGAAGTTCAGACATGATGTGGGTCTTGTGATCAGGAAGAATTTGCACATGTTTCAACACCAAAAACACAGAGCAAGATTAATTCCAGGAGCTTTTTCAGTCATTCAAAAATGTATTCCGTCAAAGCTCTGCACTTGATTTGCTTTTCTCAAATAAGCAGGATTTCATCAGACTGTAGTATCACAGAAACCACTGCTTCATGCATGTACAGGCAAAACTTCAGAAATGACTGACATCATATGAAAGACAAAAGTGCCAGAAAAGAATTCACAATTAAAGGTGGATCAGCTGGACGACTGCCACGAGCTATTCAGCCTCTGACAGCTTGATATGATGAAACTTGCTAATAAATTGGTTTGGCGGTGATCGTTAATTCAAAATGTCATCCTTCAGAAGGAACCGGTTCCTCTACCATCTGATGCCTGAGAGCCAGAGAAAGGTCAGGCTAAGAAAAAGAAAAAAAATTTCCGAATGATTATTGTTTAACACCTTACACTGGGACTTGAATGGTGGTTTAATTTGTTGGACTGCTAATCAGAAGATTGTAGGTTCGATTGCCAGCCAGAACCAACAAGTCGCCCTTAATCTTCAACTCACTGTTTAGTCAGATGAAAATAAGATTCAATTCAATTCAGTTTTATTTGTATAGCGCTTTTTTTACAATGGTGATTGTCACAAAGCAGCTTTACACAATTGAAGAAATTATGAGACAGAATGAAACAGAAATCAGTTTGTCCCTGATGAGCAAGCCGGGGGCGACGGTGGCAAGGAAAAACTCCCTGAGATGAGATAGGAAGAAACCTTGAGAGGAACCAGACTCAACAGGGAACCCATCCTCATTTGGGTGAAAAACAGGTAGCAGGGATTATGTGGTTACATTGTGTGTGTGTGTGAACAACTTAAATCATTAGTCCTTAAAGAGCAGCTGGAACGTCTTTATGGCGAAGTGGGTCGTCCTAGGTCACCCTGGTGATGCATCATCCGCTGGGGCAGGTCACAGGAAGGGTCCCACAGGACCGGGTCGGAGGTGGGGTCTGGATCACCGGCAGCTCCGTTGTGGCGTATGTAACTCAACAGTGAGAGAGAGAGAGAGAGAGAGAGAGAGAGAGAGAGAGAGAGGGAAAGGAAGGCAAAAAGAAGGAAAACAGTTAAGTGACAATGTAATCACACGGTTTGGATTGATTAAATGAATAATGTAGAGTAAAGCATGGACTCCGGCAAGACTAACTAGGTCAGCATAAGTAAAAGGAGAACCAGAGGGAAACACAGACATGAGGGCTCCCTGATATGTTAAGCAACCAGCCGCTCTCATCATCAACACCGTGATCAATAAGAGAGGGGAAGACAGCATCTAAACATACCAGATCACCATAATACTCAACACCCATGAGTCCCCCAGATCTGCTCCTTTATCTAAGGGGAATCAAATACAAAATGCTTGATTAAATAAGTATGTTTTTAACCTGGACTTAAACACTGAGACTGTGTCTGATTCCCGAACATACATAGGGAGGTTATTCCATAGCATAGGGGCTCTGTAAGAAAAGGCTCTGCCCCCTGCTGTAGTTTTTATAATGCGCGGTACTGACAGGCAGCCTGCATCCTTTGATCGAAGTAGGCGTGACGGAACGTAAGACACTAGAAGTTCGCTTAAGTACTGCGGTGCGAGACCATTTAGAGCTTTATAAGTTTACAGTAGTATTTTAAAATCGATGCGGTGTCTCACTGGGAGCCAATGCAGTGCGGATAGGACCGGTGTGATGTGCTCGTATCTTTTAGTTTTAGTGAGGACTCTCGCTGCTGCGTTCTGGAATAACTGAAGTTTATTAATGCACCTAGTTGAACATCCAGACAGTAAAGCGTTACAGTATTCCAGCCTGGATGTAATAAACGCATGAACTAATTTTTCAGCATCAAGATAAGCGACAAGATATTTCATATTTTAGCGATATTTCTAAGATGATAGAACGCTAATCCTGCTAATATTGTCGACATGGGCCTCGAATGAGACATACAGAACAGAAAGACTGTCTAGGGTTAAGGTGTAATCAGGAAGCTTACTTTTAGCTACCTGTGGTCCTAGAACCAGAACCTCCATCTTGTCAGGGTTAAGCAAGAGAAAATTGCACAACATCCAATCTCTTACTTCCTTCACACATTGCTCAATTTCATTAAACTGGCCTTTCGCATCAGGCCTTGATGAGACGTATAACTGTGTGTTCATCAGCGTAACAGTGGAAACTGATATCATGCTTACGAATTATGTGAAGTTTGTGTTGCTCTGAATAGACGTTTCTGCCAAATGCTGGACAAATGTTTATTATTGCTTTAACATCAGTGCTACAACATGGAGTGGATCTAGGCATGTGTGTTAAACATGTTATTGATGTTGGCAATTGAATTTCCCCAAACAGAGCACTTTGTCATGTTTTATTTCTGATTTTCCATTGAATGAACGTGACGCCATCATGCTGATATGCATAGAAGGATCCTGTTTACAACCCGTTTCCCCCCACACAGCCTAGAAATTCGAACCAATCCGATTGAAGACGCTGTAAGCGATTAAGAGAGCATGTGCTGGAATGTGTCTATGGCATGACAAAACACTTTATTAAACCCGAAAGTGAAATTACACAGATGCTAAACAGACTTGGAGACTGCATGAGTGTGTAATGTGTACATAGTAATACATCCCAGCAACAGGGAGATGAACAGAGAAACCCAGCAACATTAAAACACATGAACGGAAATTGGCTTTCTACTTTGGTTTCCTGCTTCAACGGCTTAGTAACACGCTGATGACTTCAGTGGGATGTGATGGAGCTGGAAAAACAGGAACATGTGCTGCTTAATAAAGACTTCAGCATGAAAGAGCGGGAAAACCTTGCATTGACATAAATGTGACGCTGTTGTGGTGCGGATGCGCAGAAAGAACGTCAGTCCTGTTGCACTACCGCCATCTAGTGGCGTTACTTAATACGGTTGTACATGATACAGACTTTTCTAATATTGATTAAATCGCAACCATTGATCGCAGATGCGGTACGCAGTGAAATAAAACCTGAAAATGACAAAATGTCTGCATGCAACAAAATATATCTTGAACTTTTTCATAAATTGAGTCATCTTCAAAATAATAGCCATTTAAAATATTTATTTTACTTGGTTAATGTGATTTTTGCTCCCGAATCTCATCGCACAGCTTCTCCACATCAGGGTTATAAAATGTCACCGTTATTTCCACACAGGTTATAAGATGTTATCTGTGAGTCGCGAGCAATTTTTTTTTTTTTTTAAATGGTAGTTTGTATTGAAACCCGCTCACATATGTGAATACAAAGATGGGCAGGACTTAACACACAGTTTCATGTTTATAAAAAAGTGTCTCTGATACCTTGTGTCTCTGTTCCACATGCCAGCGGGGGTCGTGACGGCAAAAAATTTCAACACGGTGTGTGTGTGTGTTTTAGATAAGTTTAGTTCTGTGTGTTGAGAAGCCTGATGGCTTGAGTTAAGAAACCTTCCCATTCAGGTTGTAAAGGTCCAATAGCTATGAAATCTAAAGTAAAAAAAATCCTACCACAAAAAAAAAGCTGTATAAAAGGTACCGAGAGTTTAGTGACCTGAAAGTGACGTTCCAAAAATAGGCTGTTTGCTTTCCCTGACATACCTGGTCTGAATTCAGGTCTTCATTTTAGGAGGGTTTGTGTGTGTGAAAGTTATACAATCGACCCCGGGCTCTCCCCTTTTTTTTTTGTTTTCTTTTTTGTTTTGTTTGAGGGTCCTGATGGTTCAGTGGTCTGAGGTTGTGATCTTGCAAGTGCAAGTTAGTTTTTAATTGTTAAATAAAATACCAGACTCATTGACCCCATCATCTTTATTAAAACTATTTACAATACAAGAAAATTACATACAAAACCTTTCATGTGTTTGATTTGTACTTGCCTTCTTCCAACTTAAATCACTTTACACCTGAAAGAAAACATGAACGATGAATTCCCTATTTTTACAATTTCTCCAGTATGTACAGACTATTGACAGTATCTACAGCACCAATAAGCTACAGCTAACAAGCTGGAGGATCAGCGCTTTTTAGGGGAAACTGTCTTGACAGGGATCCACTGTCCATATGGTAACCTGTTCCCCACACTGTCAGCTCTGGAAGTTACCTTACTGTCTGGAACAGAAAACGTTGGGCTGCCGGATGGCTTGGCAACAACATTCTGATGACAGACAAGAAATATGAAGGTCAGTCATCTCATTTGACCGTTTAAACGCATTTCTAAAGAGCCATCATTAAATAAGCCTGTACAAAAAGCAGATTTAGCAGTTTAGTAAAATTGCTCCTACCAAACTAAACTACAAACCAAGTGTGAAATAGAATCAAGGATAAAAGGGCTTATTCTGGAAATACTTACGTTGATACTGAAGTTAATTGGTTTTCTTACAGGGGAGGTTTTAGAAAGTTCGACTTCATCCATCTCACCTTTATCCTAAAAAGAAAAAAATTCATAATTATAACATTGATAATTCTCTTCTAACAAAACATGTACAGAAAAAAAAATTCTCAATGAAACCGAGTCTACTTATAGTGACTTAGCAACTACTAATGTAGTTTATATTTCTACCCGTCTTTGCCGCCCGCTTGTGCTGTAGTCAGAGAGAAATACACAAAATGCAGAAAAGTTTGTGTAATAAAAACAAAAAATACAGATGCTATAAATGTATTTGTTTTCCAAACCCCATCCACGCGCTCTGTGCGCAGACGTCTTTGGTAATGGAGGGTTCTTCTTATTTAAAGCCCTCTAATAGGTTCTTTGGACACACAGAACCGAAAAAAAAGACTCTGGTTAATTACAACACACCCAGTTCAACCTTATCCTGTTAATAGAGGTATATGCGCTGTGACAGGATGACCTGCCTTCTACAGGTATGAGATGAAAAATGATTACAGGCATGTCATGGGTGTCATGAGGCACTTGAATAATTTTTGGACAATTTTTGCACTTGACCTTTAGACACATTACAACTTTTAAAGCCGTCTTGAAAAATGGCGTCTCTCAAGTGAAACGACTTTCATCTCTTTCTGCTATTCCAAACGGCGGAGGACCACTGTCATGTGATCTACAGGAACAGAAATGATAAACACAATGCAATTCAAGTGTTGCATCTCAATATCTTGTTCGCAAAGGGACACACAAAAACAATCTCATATAGTACCATTACCTAATCCGGACAAGACAGTATGTAGAGGTTGGTGGTCTATATTTTTTGTCTTCATGATTCCATTACATCCATCAGCCCAAAACAATCATGTCTGAGGAGATAATTTACACGATAACCCAATGTGCGTCAACACAGAACTACTTTTCAACAGCATTTAATCAGAACTGCTTATTGAAATCCCATAATAAAAAGAAGGCAGATATTACAGTGAGTCACTGATAGCGGCTGATAAGGACGAGTGTACCTGTGTGTTTAACACTCACTTGTGTAGTTTTCTTCAGTGGATTCGCGCTCACCCTTCTCTCCTTGTCGCCCTCTAGTGGCTTTTTTACTTGATCCTCAATACACTTTACACTGGAGGGCAGTTTTACTGCATCTATTCCCAGAATCTTGGCTGCATTCTTTTTGGCAATGTTCAGAAGTTCCATTTTGTCTGGAAAGAAATAATCAATATGATCAGTCATGCATACAAACTTTATCCATCAGACATTCTTTAAAATGGTATTAGAAATTTACCCCTCTGACTGAGCCATACGGAGCGTTCTGGGGATCTGGGTCTGTAGGCTCTCCTTACAGGTGAGGGGGAGAACCGACACCTAAACCTGCCACTGTACGCAACACTTGTTCTTATGTAGCTTGAGGATCGAGACCTGGACCTTCTTGATCTCCTGTAATAACGTTCCCGGGAAGATGATCGACTTGTAGAACGCGAGTATCGCCGTCGTCCATAACGGACGCAACGTCTGGAATAGGGGCTGTAAGAGCGAGACCGATGGCGAGGACGGCAGCGGGAACCACCTGAAGCTCGGCAGCAGCGTGGACGAGAACGGGAGCGGGAGCTGCTGCTGCTGCTTGATGATGAAGAGTAGCGGGACCCACGGCGATAGAGTCTCCGGGATCTGCGTGATACGGATGGAGATCTGCTTCTATTGCAGCTGGAGTAAGAGCTGTCACTGCTGCTGCTACTGCTGCTGCTACTACTACTGCTGCTCGAGCGGGATGATCTGGTTGTCGGTGGGGAATCCTGGTTAAAAATTCCCTCCCGAAGACAGCTCTGCACGGCTGGACTCTTATCTTCAGTCCTCATTGTAGAACCTACAAAAAGTCCATACAATTGGTGTTAAAAACAGAGAAAACAGAAATGAAAGCTAGACAGCGAACGGAGAAAATACAAGAACATTCGGAGCAAAACAAGTCAGTTATGTAAGCCAAACTCCTCCTACACAGCAGCCGATGATTAAAAGCCTCTTATCAAGATCAGAAAAACAAAGACCAACTGATTAGATTTAAATTCCAGGCTAGAAATCTTTTTAAAAAATGTTGTTCTAATTTATTGTAAGTTATAATTATTATTACACACAAAACGTCATAAACCAAAGTGTTCCGGAGTGTTTATGAGTTAGCTTAGCGGTGACTAACACGCTTAACTTACACCACAATTACACAAAATAGCCATTAAGACGTTGTCAAGTAGTAGTTTAAATATATGTAAAACTTTGTTTACCTCAATACACAGTAAATCCGTCGAAAATTAAAGCCAAAGACGTTTTAAACGTTGAAGCGTCGCTGTTGCTCCTCTCTAACTGAACTCAGTAACTCTGACTGACTCTAGAAGAGTCGGTTGGTTTTTCCTCACTGAAATAAGCGACGTCACAATCATCGATTGGACGAGAAGGTCCAGAAATTCCAGAAACTCCGCCCCTTTTCAAACGTCACGTGTTCCAGCACGTATTAAAGCAAATATCTTTCTGTGGCTTTGATTACTTCACTCTGATGTTACTGCCTAATATTTTAATATCAATATAAAAGCAGACTTTATTATTATTTATAGCATTTTACCTTATAGCTCATCTATTTATAACCCCAAAAAAATTACTTTACATAACGCATCATTTTAAATATCAAGGTATTTCAAAATATCAGAATAATAATATAATATACTAAAGAATAAATTAGAAAAAAAAAAACAAGGACAAGCTAAATTTGTCAGATGGATTTTTTTTTTTTTTTCAATATTTTTTATTAGTTTTTCTTTGAACAAAACATAAAGTAACAGACAAATATACAAGTGATTCAAACAACACAGGATAGAACCAAACAGTAGAGAATCACAATTTGTAGAATAATAACAAACACCCCTCCCTCCCCCTCCGAGCCAGCATTATGTGCCAAAAGAGCAATATTTATCAGACCAAGCTGCAATAACCTATGTCCACCACGACAACGCCCAGCACCAGGCATGAATAGAATAGAGAGATAGCAAGAGAAAATTAGAGTGCTGGACCAAAAAGAAATGGATCAATAATTAAATATAAAAAGGAGTAAGCTGTAAATAAGATTAGAGAGTAGGCAACATACGAAGGAGGGTCCCCCACACCTGTTGAAATTTTAAGCCTGACTTATTGATTGAGTGATGAATTTTTTCAAGGGCTAAGCAGGACATGATGTCTCTAAGCCACTGGGCATGGGTGGGTGAAGAGGTGTCCTTTCACTTTAATAAGAGACAACGCTTGGCAAGTAGGGAAGCAAAGGACACAATGTGACGTTCAGCTGAGGTTAAATGCTTATGCTCATCCCCAACAATGCCAAAAAGGGCAACTAGCGGATTTGGCTTAATCTTGTGATTTAGTATCCTGGACAGAGTTTGAAAGATGTCCCTCCAGAATAACTCCAGATTAGGACATGTCCAGAACATATGGATGAGGGAAGCTTCACAACTCTTGCACTTGTCACAGCAGGGATCGATATCAGGGTAAAAACGAGAACGTTTGGCTTTCGAATAGTGGGCCCTGTGTACGACCTTAAACTGTAATAGATGGATTTTTTAATAGACATTTAAAAAGAACTGGTTTTTGTATCATAAAGATTCCCCTGATAGGGAATCTATACAAAATTGACAATGAAACACAAACAGACTGCAACTTTTCTGTCTCTGATTTCAAGCAAATAGTTTACCTCATTAGCAGGCATACCAGCTAAATGAGGGGAAATGCAACCCAATCCGTAAAAGCTGATCAGGCCCTAAGGCACTCCATTGGCAAATCTCAAACAGGGCGTCTTACTACTGAAACAGTCCCATTCTGTTGTCATTGTTGCTCTGTTCTTAGGGGATTTTGTACTTATCTCCGATTCTTAAAATGAGAGACACCCCCCCCCCCTTAACAATACCGCCATATGGTAACTTCGTCATTAAAAGTCGACCTAAACGTTGCCTATTTGTTCTTTTTTGAATCAAGAGGACCTGAGTAAAATCCTATTGTGTCAAAAACACGATACAAAAATCCAAACCTTTACAATTGTAGGCCAGAAATACAGGGTACCCATACTCATGTCAACAACTTAGCTGTTATTGAAAATTAGAATAAATACTGTTGTTATTCTTCCATTAATCTTCCATTATAAATGGCTATTAAGATGGAATGCATGATTTATAGCTTTGCTGTAACACAATTTTTTATACAGATGGTGTTATCATTGAAAAGATGAGGCATAACCAGTTAAAGTGGCACTAAAAAAAGCACATGCAGTTAATTTCTATCATAAAAGTACCACCACATGACAACATTTCATTAAATGTTAATGGAGTTTCTTGATGGAGTCTACTCATCGGTTTACTCATCAGTATGTTCTGTTTCTTTTCTTTTCATCCTGCTCTTTAGATGCTGCGGTGGTCTGGTGCTGGTTCAGCTCTTTAAGCAAATGGGCAGCTTCTGGTCGTTCCCAAGGTTTTTCACTTAACATTTTTTTAACTAGCTTGTGCTATGATAAAATATACAAATAACAAAGTATTAATGTAGCAAACTTGCAAACCATTCATAGACATATATTAAATGTGTTGCCCAAAGGCCGAACAAAATTTAAAGACATATGACATGATTATGTTCCATTATGGGCAAATAGCACACTTTTTGTTATTCTGCCATCAGAAAATAAACAAGAAAAAAGTAATAAATAATCAATAATTGACTCTTTATTTTTTCTGATCTTCCAATAAAGACATTTTCCCAAATCTCTATTTCTACTGTACAACCCTTCAAAAATAAAACACATAATTTAATCCAATTTGACCAAAATAACTTACTTACAATTTACATAACAAATATTACAAATGCCTCCTAAAAAACAAAGATCGGACTTACTTCAAAATCAAACATTATGGAGAATTTTTCTGGAAAATCCTGTTCTCGTATACTTTTCCAGTGCTGAAAATAAAGGCATGGAAAACATTTTAGCTTTAATTTCCTATGACATTTTTTTGAGCATAGTTAAAACATTCAAGTGTTACTTAATAATAATTTTACCAACCGAAGATCGTTCACTTTTTGTTCCAAACTGCCAAAGCAACTCAAAATAAATAAGACCCAGTGGATAAATATCCACTTTTTTGTCATAGTTTTTCTGTTTCTGAGACACACAAAGAAAATAAAATCACACCCTGTACAGTACAGTTACCACTTTTATTAGGAGGATTTTCTTATTTAGTGACTAACCTGTTCTGGGCTCATATAAGTAGACGTCCCCACTTGCCTGGAACGTTCCAGCAGATTTCCTTCATCCTCTTCCTCATATGTAGTAACAAGTCCAAAATCCCCCACTTTTACACCTCCTTCATGCCCAAACATTATGTTTGCTGGCTGATTCAAATTAAGAAATTATTTGTAAGTTACTTGTAAATTAGGATCAGAAGCAGCATCATGAACTACAATTGATAGTGTGTACATGACGTCACACCCTAAGGAGAACGAAACAATGCTACCTTTAGCTGTCGACAGGTCACAAACTGATTGAAAGCTTTCATTTAGCCAAAATGTTGAATAGTTGTTGTGCAGTTGAATGAACCATTCAACAATGGATATATTAATCATTGTCATTTTAGCCATGTATTATATTTTAATCTAATCTTCTTACATGGTTTGTTGTAAACTGAGTGGGCTTAATTAGTTAAAACTTACACAAATTGTTGGCTTATGTTAAAGTTGGGATGCTGTTAGACTTAATGTAAAAAAAACTTTTTATTCAATCATTTGTAGCATTAATTCAATATTTAATATTTGTGTTCAGACTAATAATATTTGTTTTTTATTAATATAAACTCGTTATGATTTCTCTTTTAGTACACAATTTACCATTTTTTAAAATTTGGGGTTGTAACACAATATAATTAAACTTTTATATGCTTTCATCCTGGCGGCGGTGTAAGTTGAGGGATTCTTCCCAAGATAGATATAAACATTGCCGAAGTGGAGATCCGGCAGTTTTTAATTAGCAAAGCTTGCAATTAGTGTTCATATATTATTTTATTTTGTTAAGATGTGATCCAAATGATCAATAGATTGAAACAGAAGGAAATTTGGACGGTTTGTATTACGTTTCTGCAGAGTACTCAGTGTAAGCTGCCATTTTGGCTGATTGTTTTGCTTGCCATATCACCGTACAGGTCATGTGACTGAAAACTATTAATAGTACAATACTTTAGTTAAGTTTTTTAATATAAAACAAGATATCACACAAAGCTTAGCTGCATATGCTGCATTTCCTTTGCAAGGACACTGAACTGTAGTGTATGTCTTACCTTCAGGTCCCTGTGAATGTGAGACTTTGAATGAATGTATTTCACTGCCTCCAAGACCTGCTTTATTATCGTTGCTGCTTCCTGCCTCCGTTCGGGGTATTTTTGTGGGTGATTGTTCCTCTCATCTATCCACTCACGCAGAGTTTTTCCCTCACAGAATTCCATTTGAATATAGAGGAAATGTGATCCACTATTAGAGCTAGAAACACCAACGATTTTTTGGTATATTAAACTGACATTAAAATTTGTAAAATAAACCCAATAAATAAACAATGAGAGTAATTTGAATAGTAATAATGAATAGAAATTACTTTGAACTGCTTTCGGTGTCTGTTGTTTCATCTCTGTACTCCGTCTCTTCGGTCCACGATGTGTGGTAACGCACTATGTTAGCATGGGCAAAACGGGACAACGCCTTGACCTCTCTACAAGACTTTCTAAAGCACAAAGGATTTATGTAAAACACAACAAACTAGCAAAACTAAATGCATATTAAGCACAGCAGGTTTAACAGTGAAATGTTAAAAGCAGTAGAATGACTAGATCTTATGTACTCACTCTGTAAACTTTACTATCTTGACAGCAAATATTATATTTTCAAGTTTTCGCTTGGCTTTGTAAACGCGACCCTGTCCCCCTTTGCCTATTTTAGTTATTGAATCAGGATCGAACTCGGTTAGAAACCTACACAAAAAAAGTGATAACACAGGAGTTAGTGGTTTGATAATATTACCGGTTTGATTTATTTTATTATTGAGAGTATCAAAACGATTGATAAAAATTCTGTCTTGGCTATGTGTGCACTCTAATATTGCAAAGAACAATCTTATCCAAATACAGAAAAAAAAAAAAAAAGGGTTACGCATGTTATAAGATAAGAAACTGAAGCTTCTGCTTGACATTTTTGTATATTACCTGCCGAACACAAACCCAACTGGATGACACAGAATGGGAAAAAAGTTTTATCTTTTCCAAGAATTCTAACACCATACCATATAACATACCATAAAGGAATGAAAAACAACTGGAAAATATATTAATAGATATAAACTTACCTTGATTTTGTTAGACTGGAGTCTGTGGGACGTTTTTCTAAAGCTTCTGGTGTTTTAAGTTTATTAACATTGGATTGCTGATTGAAAGATGATGGGGAAAAAAAACATTTTGGGAAAAGTAAAAAAAATTGCTAGTAAAAAGTATTACTTAATATTATTTTATTATTGTTATTATTTTATTAATGATCAGTCACAGAATAGTACCTTTTTATTGGCCACTGGTGAGTTTTGAAAATTTGCAGCGAGTCTAAAAAAAGAGAGAAAACTTGTTTTTAATGGTGCAGCGTATAAAATGAATCCTGTGTGTGAAATGCGTGTGTCACTGTCTTACTGTCTTTTTGGTTTAACATCTACAGGCGTTGAAACCTAAAATCACATAAACATATTAAAATATGATTTAAATACAAATGGGCAATTATTATCTGCATGGTAATTTCCTTATATATATAAATTAGGCATAAAGGAAATGAGGTACAAAATGCCTCACTCATACATACTTACAGCATTTGTAAAGAGGATCGACTCGGATTTACTTTGAGCGCTATAACACTTCTGTGAACTGCTGGCATTATCAGGTGACTCACTAGACAAAAACCAGACTATGTAGTTAGTTTGGCCATTTATAGGTATTATATCACAATGGAAAGATGCTGCTTTGACCTTACCTCATTGCGGATAGTGATGAAACCTGGAAAAAGAAATTAAGTAAAATTGATTTTACTATGGCAAAACGATCTATTTTACCAAACTAGAATTAGTATTCGTTTTACCTGACTACTAAAATCAGAGTCATGGAGTTCACCCCAGGCTAGACGAGCCGCAGTATGTTTGGCTTCTTGTATTGTCTTTCCCCGTCCTTCTGGGAACTTTGTATTATTTATGATAACTTTGTATACAAATCTAACAAACAGAAAATAAACAGACATTCTTGAAGAAAATGTTAAGCACCATAGAGTTTTTTTTTAGGAGTACAGCTTCCTAAAGACTCACTCAGGACTATGTGCAGATCCTTTTCTGTCCACCCCTTCGAAATGATTTACTTGTTTATTTCTTTGGCAGTATTCATTAAGAAGCCCTATGTAGTTATTTTTTCCTGTTGGTGTGGAATCAGTATCTGTAGGTGTGCTAAGTTCTAGATTCTGTAGACTGGTTCTAAGGAAAGACAGTAAGATAGAAGATTGGTAGGAATTTTGCTTATTTTCTTACTAGTGTAGACAAAATGATGGTGAATTTGTAAATTCCAAGAAGACAGCATAAAGTAAAACAATTCATTTAAGACATTACTGAGACGTTACTCGGTAACAGTGATTTACCTACGGTTTTGGATATTTCGATTTTCCTCCCCATTTCTATTTTCTTCAGGGACCTTTAATATAAAATTAACTTGATTATTAAAATAGCCCAAATATTTCCAATAGTTTTGAACATTGGTTAGCAGATTTTATTTCTTACGCTCTCTTTTTCCAGTTCTTTAAGACTCTCATAGACGAGCTTTGCTGCTGCTTCCTTGGCCTCTTTCTTGTTGTTGGCATTCGCTTCAGGGAATTCTTTATCGCCACAGATATACTTACAAGTATATGTACAGATTCTACACAGATAAGAAATAAGATTAAAGTTCTGGTGTTTTCTTAAAGGCCGTTCACATAGCGTTTCTTTTGATGCTTAATTTCATTATTTTAAATTTAGATGCACGCCAAGCTCACGCAAATAGAGAGCGACATGCTCGTGACACACATGCAGTGCGACACTCTCGTTTTTTCCAGACGCATCTGCAAAAATAAAAAAAAGCTGAACTTGACCTGCAATGTGCTTGCGGCATTCTAATTTTTTGTATAGTTACAGCAGGGGTAAAAATTCTTCTTGTAATAGTTACTTAGCGAGGACAGACGCATCTAGAGTGCAAGCGACCGACTGTAAGAGAAATGGCAGGCCTAGCTTTTTCTACACATTTTAGGTGCGACATGTGAACGGCCAATTATTGTCCATTGAACCTCTCTAAACATGTGATACTTGCTGTAAGTTAGAGCCTGAACCAGTCTTGGAGGATTCCTTCGTTCTAAAAGGTAATCTTTTCTTCTGAGAGTATTCATTCACCCAGCAGACAAAGTTGGCTTGAGATACCACAGCAAAACTTGCAGAAGATTCCAAATTTGTTTCCTGGACAAACAGCATTTGATTCTGTCAGTGGTGAATCCAATATAAGGATAAATTCAAGCTAGTCAAAAATAGAGTCTCTTCACTGCCCTACTAGACACTACATACTCCCATCTGCATCTATTCTATCTATCTATTTTATCTAAGCTAACCTGTCTGCAAATATTTATCATTTCTTTATTTTTAGTAAACACTTCTTTCTTATAAGGACTGTACAGCATGAAGAGACATAAAGATAGCAAAACTAAACCTCAGTCCTTTCCCACACCCAATCTCTTCTAGAGGCAATTTTACAGTAACCTGTAAGTGATAAGAAAGAACCATAGCACTATGGAAACTTTGCGTACAAACAGAGAAAACCAAACGCAAGGTCAACCCAGGGACATACAGTTTAATCATGTTGCTGCCAATTTTAAGTATAATATCTAAAGTTTCAAATGTCTTTGTATACAGATTAATAAGTGATTTGCCCTGAGACTATAATTTAATTTTTCTTTATTGTCCCAAACAGCTGTGATTGTATGAGCAGAGTTTCTTCTTACTGTATTTGGAGTCTCGTCATTTTCCAAAATGACGTAGGCATTTTTTGCAGCATTTTGCTTGGCTTCTTTCTTATTTCGTCCAGATCCTTCAGGATATTTTTTTCCATTTAATACAGCCGTCATAATGAATCTGGAAAACAATCGGACATTTTATGCTGATTCAAGAAATTCTAAAACTGAATTTACTCTTTTTTTTCTTAATGTCTCTATTTGTTTCAGAGCACAGGGTCAGATATGATACAGCGCCCCTGGAGCAGGAGGAGTGAAGGGTCTTGCTCAGGGACCCAATAGTAGCTGACAGGCAGTGGTGGGATGTGAACCCAGGTCTTCTTGGTCTTCCAATCAACAACACAGCACCCTAAACATTTGAGCCACCACAGCCCCACCAACGACTCATAGACACACACACACACACACACCTGTGCATATAGTATATATTTATAAAATCTCTGGTTAAAAACTTACGTTTTAATGTGATCCGGTCCAGTAGTCTGCTCTAAATCAAACTGCACAGACCACCCGTTTTTCTGTGCACGTTCATTAAGCAAACCGATGTAATTCTTTTGCCCAGCGTCCATATTTAGACAAGATTAAAAACTACAGCCTGTAAAAACAAAACAAACGTTCGAGTTGTGTTTGGACTATTTATAACGTATCAAACACCTCATTAAAGGCCTGCTCTCTGGCCCGTCAGTTGGATAGCAACATACCCAGCTGGACTTCACCGCTAAACTCGTGAGATTTACTTTCGTTTTAGCTGAAAAACGAGCCAGGTTTCGTTTCCGCCCCAGCCAGGTTGACCAATAAGATTTTACTCCGCGCCAAATTGGCCAATAGGATTTGAGCTGGATAGGGAAGTACAGGAAGGACAGTTTTTTATGTTTTTATTAAAATTATTCATATTATATTATTATCATTATTATAATAGTAATTATTATTATTATTTTTAAAGCAATAGAGAGTGTGTAAAAGAGGTAGAGAAGCGAGTACAGGCAGGTTGGAATGGGTGGAGAAATGTGTCAGGAGTGATGTGTAACAGGAGAATATCAGCTAGAATTAAGGGGAAGGTGTACAAGACAGTGGTGAGACCAGCTATAGTGTATGGTTTAGAGACAGTGGCGCTTCATATGGTTTGGACATGTACAGAGGAGGGATAGTGAATATATCAGTAGGATGATGTTAGAAATAAAGCTACCAGGCAGAAGGCAAAGAGGAAGACCAAAGAGGAGGTATATGGATGCGATTAACGAGGACATGAAGTTAGCGGGTGTGAGGGAAGAGGATGCAGATAATAGGGTTAGATGGGGACAGATGATTCGCTGTGGCGACCCCTAAAAGACAACAGCCGAAATGAAAAGAAGAAAGAATGATTATTATTATTATTTATTTCTGTAGATTAGGAGAAATGCAGGAGATTTCGTGTTAGGTCAACATAATACATAAAAAACATACCATACCATAATATAATATAGGATTAGAAAAACCCTTTCACGTTTTTAAAAAAAAATAGATTTTCTATTTAAATCTACTTCTGTTTGTACTTATAATGTTATTTATGTCCGAACCATAGTGCACAATGCAAATTCTTTCTACAGCGTAACTTGATTATTTACATTTACCTTTCTGGCATTTAGCTGAAGCCCTCATGCAGGGCGACTTTCATTTTAAGCTCATTTATACAACTGAGCAATTGAGGGTTAAGGGCCTTGCTCAGAAGTGGTAACTTGATAGTGCTGGGAATAGAACCCACAATCTTCAAACTACAAGTCCAACTGCGCAACCACTGCGCTACCACTTCCCACATGATAATGATTAGTTGCGGTTAGGAGCCATTGAGATGATGCAACTGCGGTCATTAAAGAAATGTTCTGTGTACAAAGTGCACCTTTATGGCAGGCACATCCCTGATAAATGAATAAAGGCCCTGATAGATGAGCCTGGGTTGCTGGAATTCTTGGCTAGAATAAATCATTATTTAGTGTTTTCTAAAAAATATATTATACATGTGCATGTACTTTTCTGTTGTATGTTTTATTTGTTATCGCTATTTGATACTGAAACCCACACTTTCGAAAGAAAGTTCTGGACTTTCACCTCTGCTAAAGATTTTAGCAATTTACCTGCTATAACACACTTAGCCATCACTGTTAATTAGTTAAATAGTTTATTCGGGTGTGTTGGAAGCAGGAAAAAGATACTAATGTGCTGATACGTAAAGAGTCAGATTAATGAGCATGTTTTTCTGAGTAAACAATCCAGCACTTTCTAAGATTGCAAAATACAAAGGGCTGTATCCTAGTGAACCGACTCTTTTGAATGTGTCAAGTGAAACGGTTCCGCTCAGCAAGTAAAACACCTCCTTTTTTAATTGTAACAGTACAACATTGTAAGACATTTTGGATAGAGGTTGTTGCGTTTGCAACTCATACCGTATACTACTTGAGTCGCCCCTTAAAGTTCACCTAAAGGAACCGACTCTGTTTCTAAACGACACATCGCGAACGGCAACGTTTTATCGCGAGGTTTGGTGTGCGGTCGCGTCCTAGTTCCCTTTGTACAGAACGGTTATTAATCGCTTACGGCATCGTGACTGCGCAGTTTACTTGGTCGTTACATAAACTAGTCGTCTGCAGCGAGTTTATCGCGGAGAAAGATTTAACCTGCAGCGTTTAACAATGGAGATTTTAGACCTCCTTCCTGCCAACTTCGGCTACGTGATTCTGACCTACTTCTACAGCTGGATCATGTTGATGTACCTCGGCGTTAACGTTGGACGTGCAAGAAAGAAATATGACGTGAAGGTAAAGTTAATAAAGTCAAGTCGCCTTTATCCTTCTTTTTAGAAATAAACAAATAAATAAATAAAAATATAGAAAGCTGTCGACAAAACTAGCGCGGTGTTGCCCAAACCCGCGCTGTTTGTTTACCTGCCAGTTCCAACCTAGTAACTGCCATAACTATATTAAAATGGTAAATATTTGATAAAAGGTGCTACTACTTACCAAACAAGCCTCTAAAGTGGGGTTTAACCAGTTAATCGGTTCGGTGTTGGTGTTAGAGACGTGTCAGTTATGCATAAATCAATTAAATAATAAATCTTATGAAAGGTGAACCGCTCGCTTCTGATTTGGCGGGAGATTTGAACGCGCTTATGTACCCTAACGTTAATAAACTGGTTATAACTGGATTAAACTGTTATTTCAGGGTTATAGCGATCATTGCTGTATAATGCGATCATTGCTGTATACTTTTTTTTATTATAAAGACAATAAACAACCCCCCCCCCCCCCAAAAAAAAAAGTCGTTCAGATATTTATTTTATGAAATATCTCCTATACATAAACAATTATGGATAGATAGCTAGATAGATAGACAGACACATACATTTTGTTTAGACAGAAAGTTATTACTCCTTGTTGTTGGACTGCTAATCAGATTGATTAAGGCCCTCAACTAAGTTAGTTGATTAATTGTATTTAATTGATTTAATTATTCAAAGGTAAAGTGGTGGCTCAGTGGTTAAGGTGTTGGACTGATACCCAGCTGTTTCGATTCCCAGCACCACCCAAGTTACCACCGCTGGGTCTCTGAGAAAAGAACCCTTAACCACCAGTTGCTCAGTTGGATAAAAGAGATAAAATGTAAGTCGCTCTGCATAAGAGCGTCTGCCAAATGCTGTAAATGTAGATTATTTAATTTGTGCATCTGATTTGTCAGAAAAGCATAAAACACTGTTTACTTTACTGGATATTCGTTTTATTATATTTATCTATGATTATGATTTGTGTATTATATTTTACACAGATGCACCACAAGCTTTTAAGATAATGAATTTCTTTCCAAATAGATCTATTTAAGTCAGCTGGGGGAAAAAAATTCATATGGCAATATATTGCTATAAAAAATATCTCTATTTTTTTCGGTTTGTTAATAAGTTCCAGGAATTTATAAATAAATTTAGTATTTTTAATTTGTTGTTGTTTTCAGTATCCCACTATGTACAGCACTAAGGATGACATGTTCAACTGCATCCAGCGAGCTCATCAGAACACACTGGAGGTTTATCCACAGTGGCTGGTTTTCCAGACCATTGCTGCAATCGTGTATCCCGTGAGTAATTCCGTGTCCTTGATTTATTTTTTATTTTTTTTCTTTCCTTGTGAGAGTAAATTGCTTTCCTGTAATTTAATATGCGTGGTTCGTATTTCCTATGTCAAAAGCTGTACATTTCTCACATAACTTGTATTTTGTTTCTCTATTTCCTGTGTTTAAAAATCAGTTTTCTCAGATTAAGGACCTTTATACGCTCGTAAACTTTTATGGTGTTCGTTGATATTTAACAGAGAAGGTTCAGGCTAATCAAGACTTTAAATCAAACAGAATAGAGGCAAAAAGAAGTTTTGAACCCCAGAGGGAGTCAGCAAACACCTTTATACTAGTAAGAAATAATAAAAATGCATCTTTAATTTAAAACGCAATTAATTACCAAATTAATGAAAACAACCAGCGCCTGCAGGAAGGTGGTAGATTAATGTACGAATTCATTTGTAAGGAACTGATCATTTATTTAACAATCTTTCTCCCTTTTCCCCTTTCACACTATCTCTCTCTTTCTTCTCTGTATTTAGACAGCAGCCTCTGTTCTGGGAGTTATCTGGGTGACCAGCAGGTTCTCGTATGCCTGGGGTTACTACACTGGAAGTAAGTTGTTTTTGGATTTCGTTACTCAGTTCAGATCTCAATATGATCATATACTGGGCACATGATCGTCTCTCAGTTGCTTAATGATGGTCTGGTTTTAATTTACAACATTGATTTGTTAATCTGTAACAACCGCTGATCTAGGGGCTGTTTGGAAGTAACGCATAAATACATCTCTGGACTGAATGCATTGACATGAAGCACTAGTATAGCCAATCCAACTACTTTTTTAGAAGGTTGGAGGAAACTGGAAAACCCTGAGGAACTCATATATGGACATGCAAAGAATGTAAACAGTAATTCTGACAGTAACCCAAATGCATGATAAGCGTGCGTCTGTGATTGGAATAAGATGAATGACTGACCAGGTATGCTAGCACACTATGTCACTGATCTATATGTTTTCCCTTCTTTTCCTGGTAGACCCTGACAAGAGGCTAAACGGGGTGTACGGCTATATCGGACTTTTCGGCGTGATTATCCTGTCCCTGTCCGTTGCTCTGCAGCTGCTTGAAGTGATATAAGAGCGTATAATTAAGGCCGTGCTTTTACACATACCACTGACCAAGTTTGTCTTTTACAGGCATTTATTTTATATCCATTTTATTGTTATTGAATATAGCTCTCAACTATGAAAGTATCTTTTTCCTATAAAGACTATTCATAAGACAGACCATAATATCCACCTATATAGAGAGTGGACATTGACTGAGGTAGGAAATACATTTCTTTTGTAAAACCAAGGACACTAATTCATACCACTAACCCAAAAAGCATTTATATTAACGGTTTTATTTCTACATGTCACGTATGCAAAACACCATCTGAGTGTTGGTTTTTTTATATATATACCATTTCATTTGTTTTGTTTTTCACCTGCAAATAAAATCAACATGAAAGCAGACATTTTTTGTGTAACGTTGTTTAATAAAACAATGGACACATTCCCATTTTTTTTCTTCAGTCTTACACAAGGACATCTGAGGGGTTGTACTGCGCGTTAAATAAGATACCTGCATTCAAAATAAAAGTAATTTATTTTCCTTTTTTAATTTATTTTAGTTTTCATGACGAAAAATACAGTAATATTGGATATGTTGTACACATGGACATTGAGGGGTAATAAGAAAGCTCTCACATCAAACTTCTAAAGAAATCGTGCAGCTATAACATTGATTTAAGGAGTCATTATTGTAATCCTAGGTTGAAATGCCCTATGGACATAGTGAGAGGTTTCAGTTTTATATGTATTATAGGCTGCCTTGGGAAGTAAACTATACAGTAAACCGTGTGTAGAAACCTGACCTAAACCCATACAACAGGTTTTGTTTAGACTGTTTCTAGAAAATCTAAAGCACTCGGTTGTCTAGGACGCCTTCATATGCAATTAGCTTCATTTAAAATAAGAGGCTCAAACCTGTACCAGCATAACATTACTCCTGTGTGCAAAGTGAGGTCTGTGAAGACATTCGTCAAGGTTGAAGTGGAAGATGGTGAGCTGAAATGATCATTCATTAACACTAAAGAAGTTCATTATTACAGCTAATGGAGAGCATTGATAAATATTTATTGTGCCAGAAATGTAAATGTATTTATTCATAATGTTAACGGTCACCATATTCACTATAATAAAATTAACTATATTATAAAGTGTAATAATATCAACGTAAGAATTTCTTCTCCCGTTTTGTGACGTATGTAATAAACGAGACACTAGTCATTGTACCGCAAGGCCAAAGTGGCGCCTGTCTGCGCATGCGTAGTGCTTGGCATCCAAGGAAAGAAAGAATTATTCGTTAGGGAAGTACACGCGACCACAACATCGTAAGGTAAGAACTTTTACACGTTTAAATCCTAAATACATCGATATTTTGTAGGAATTTAAACTAAAACCGTTTAAATCCGACACATACCAACGCGTCAGTTCAGTTTAAAGGATGATGGAGCGATTCTTACCCAAACAATACAGCGCTAGCCAGCTGGTTTGCTTGGCTGCGTTTCAAATTGATATGTAGTGCACTAGGAAGGGTGTAAGAGCGCTGCGTTTTCACGCATAATGTAGTGCGCTGCTTCAGGGAGGATGAAGCGATTTGATATTCAGCCATACACGAGTGGATAAGCGCTTTTTTGCTAGCTGCTTTTAGCAAGATGACATGAAATGTAGCATAATTGTTACTTGACAGCATTAATACTTCGCGTATGTAGTATAATTTCGCATTTTTACATTTAGCTTTGTTTATCTTTTCCTTTTCTAAAGATGGAAATCCAGCGGTAGCTTTAGCTAGTTGAATCTTTTCCTGATTAGCTTTATGTACACATAGGTGTAATAGTGAAACTGCGCAGCGACAGTTTTTCCAGCACCCGGATTTGAATGTCAATAATAATAATAATGCTTATATAATTAACAATACAACTGTTTTAACCTTTATTTTGTATGTGTGGTTGTGTTTGTATGTGTGGTTGTGTTTGTATGTGTGGACTGAAAACTGTAGTTACTGCTCACATCTTAAATTACTACTTAATCTATTTGAATTGCACTAAATTTGTGTTAATCCTCACGTCATGTAGGGCACTAATGTAGGGAGTGAAAAATGATTTGGGATTTAACCTGTGTACAATTGTGCAACCTGTTTTCTGTGGGGGGTTTTTACATTTGCTATAAAGATTAACATGAATGGCATAAGTAGATGTTACTTTTGTGTTTAAAGGTTATATAATGTTCTTTTGAGAAAAATAGGAGATTTCCAAATTATTTATTTGTAACAACTTAAAGTATAAATGTATAATAAATGTATTTGATATTTGTGTGTGTGTTTAGGAAGATGTCCGGATTCTTGGATGGTATCAGATGTGGCGACTGTGAATGCAACATCGACTGGGCTGAGAAAAGGAACACAATTGCCTCAATCGCAGCCGGAGTGTTGGTGTGTAAATCATATTTCATAAATTCCAGTGTTCCACATCCGTCTCAACCCCCAGTGCATTTATTATGCACAAGAAAGTTTTTCATACACCCGTAAACTTGCATTAACCCTACAACAATTTTAATCAGATTCAATCAAATTTCCAGCTCAGAATTAATAAAGTGCATTTGGTTTGCTATCGATCTGTCTTCTGGAAGGAATTAACCTTTTTATTGTCAGACAGGTTGAGGGATCATTTGCAGACTCACACGACAATTGTGAAGACTGACTATGTCTGGAAATAGGATGTAATTACTGCAGAATCTCCCATCAGCAGTATGTGTCAGTGTCACTGGCCACAATGATGTAATACTACAGCAAAAATCTCTGCTTCAAGTCGGTTATTTAAAGAATTGGTAAAAATTTAGGCTTTGTTAAAAGCATTGTTTGCAGAGAAATCTGAAGTATCGATAGAAGTTAAAATAAGTGAAAAAGTTGGAAATGCGTGTCTAAGTTCATGCCACGATATTTCTGTGGTTTCCCCTGCTTTGCTGTGTCGTGTTTTAAATCGGTCTCTTGTAACATTAGTTACATATACATACCCCAGCTTAAGAAGTTAAAGTCAGAGCTCATGTTAACAGAAGCACATGATCATCAGTAAAGGCAGCACAAGATGTAGCTCACATGGCATTTTTCCTGTGCCTTAAATGGCTCTCGGTGGCAAAATCATGACTTTGTGGTCTGTACATTCGGGTTCATCATAAATTTTATATCCTACAGTGTGTTTTAATTGCAGCTGGTACTAAAAGATATCAGCTATCAAGATAATCATTTCGATAATTTAGCCATTTATATTGATCGGATTCAGAGATGAAAGCCGTAATACTAATTTTGACCACTAGAGGGCACAATAAAGGCTAGTTAAAATATAGAAATATAAAAATGTTATTGTTAAATTCATCTGTTAAGGAATGTCAAAATGTAGTTTGAATAAGTGAGTTTATTGTGGGTTTTATTATCAGTAATCAAGATAATCGTTTAAATAATTCAGCCATTTATATTAATCGGATTCAGAGATGAGGGCCGTAATATTAATATAGGGATCACAACAAAAGGCATGACTTGAGTTCGAAAAGGATGGGAATTTGGAACAAGACAATCAGAACTTACTTACAAATAACATTTCTGATGCCCCGGGGCCTCATATTGACTGGCAACCATTGGTAGTAAAAGATTACTATTTGGTAGCCGACTTGATTGGTCAGCTCCTTTATGTTTTATGCAGTTCTTTACAGGATGGTGGATCATAATCGATGCAGCAATAATGTACCCCAAAGAGGAAGACTTTCACCACGCCTACCATACCTGCGGCGTCATTGCCACTATAGCCTTCCTCATGTAAGACCCACATTTATCCCCATAAGACTTCTATACACACACTTACCCTACTGTTGAGTTGCAATTAGTTTAACAGACAACATTAACGCAGCACAGAAAAGTTGATTTATGGCTTTATGTCTCATGCAGGATCAACGCGGTGTCAAACGGCCAGGTGAGAGGTGACAGCTACAGTGAAGGCTGCATGGGACAGACAGGTGCGTGTGGGTTTGTGTGTGGTACGTACCACCAAGACTGGTTTATAATTTGTAATGACAACTAATGTTTATCACATGTGCTGAGCATAAATAACCCAACTGTGAGCACACAAACCTGTATGGCTTGAATTCCAGAGGGTGTGTGTATGAACTGAGAAGATTGTCAGCTCTCATGGCGTGGGTCGGGGCCTGTATCGTTTTTAGGGTTATAAAAAAGGCAATTTAGCTGCTATTATTTTTAAACCTTATTTTACTTTTTTGTTTGGAACTGGAACCCCCGACTGGACCTCAACATTAGTGTCTAATGTCTCTAATACTATTGTGACTCTCCACAGTCACACAACACAATCTAGTGGAAAACCTGTCCAGACGTTTGTTGGTTATTTTTGGTTGAATAGTTGAGGCTACATCTTGAATAGATGGTTAAAAAAGCACATATGGATGTGATAGACAAGTTTTCCAATATCTTTAGCCATTTTTGGTATTTTTCATGTTTCGTAATCAATTATATGGTGTAATAATGACCAACAATGTAGATCAGGGATACAATTAAAATTAGCGTAGACTAAACCCTTACTGGAAAACACACCAGTCTTCGTCATGGGTGTTTTTGATCTGAAAAGATTACAGGTCTGGTTTTTTTTTTTTTGTTGTTGTTGTTGTTGATGAAAAAGTAAAATTTGGAAATTCGAAAATGAGTTTTTGGACTGACTCAGTGATGCAACTCAAACTATCGAATTATATAACAGTAATACTATTTTTGAGCTGCTCACTTAAAAACCAGGCTGATCAATTCGTTATTCTTTTGTCAAGTACAGTTGCATTTCCATTGTTTTTTAAATCTTTCTCACTAAAAAGGCATCAAATTGTTTGTTTTTATTGTTTTGTAATCCACACATGCTTTCCTGCAATTTTTTTAATCCGTTTACAGCTACGCTTAAACGAATGCGGTTGTATCGGCACTGCATTGTCCTCCTTCACTATTTCCCTTCAGTTAAATGTATAAAACCTCATGAGAAACTTATGATGGGGAAGTAGTGGCACATTGACTATGGTGTTGGACTACTGATCAGAAGATTGTGAGTTCAGTTCCCATCAGTTCCCACCATTGCTAGGCTACTGAGCAAATGTCCTCGAGAAACGTTTTAATAACGTTTCAAGATCTAGAAGGGCATCTGCGAAATGCCAAGACAAGTTGATGTTTTCAATTCTTTCTAAATAAAATTCTGTTTTTTAAATGGATATTAGTCACAGATTATATGGAGTGTCTGACACGCTCTCAGCTCTCTGCTGATGAACTGTTACTATAGCAACAAAAGAGCCTTAATATAAACCTGCATGAAAGACTGCCTTTTCTTTAAAGTACAGACCCGTCCTGTGCTTCAAGTCAGATATCGTTGGTGTTGATTGTGTTGTACCTTTTTGTTTTGTTTTTGAATACAGGTGCGAGAGTGTGGCTCTTCATCGGCTTCATGCTGGCGTTCGGTTCTCTCATCGCTTCCATGTGGATTCTGTTTGGAGGATTTGTTGTGCCTGGTGAGATCTTGTTTTTGTGAACTGCATTTTTTCGTGCATTAAATGAATAAAGGATTATTGCATCTGTCACGAGTATTTAAATCCCCACAAACGACTGAAAAGACAACAGCTGCAGCAAGTCACATGATGGAGACGAGCACATAACAACCAACAACAAAAGTCACATTATGCTCAGAAAATTGTATCATTAATACGCTTAAAAATGGGCCCGTCTGAAATTGCGTACTTCAGTACTATATAGTAGGTGAAACTGAGTATGCAAAGCGAGGAGCATATCCGAATCCTTAGTATGTGAATTACAGTGTGGGAAAAGTTTCCGCCTGGATTTTAAAGTCTGCGTATGATGTACACTCATGAGGAGAGAGACGGGAGTGACGACTCGGCATATGCAAGAAGCTCCTCATAGTGAAATTGCACTAGTGCAACTTTATTCAAGTTAAACATTATCCAGCCTTAAATTCTTGATACTGTGACATCGTATGTCACGCATAAATATCTAAATAATGATTGTAGAACGTTTTACTTTTATCCATACTTGTTTAATGTTCGGGGGTTGTGCACTTGCTTTAATGTAGTACATACTTGTTTAGTAAGCAATTTCAGACGGAGCCAATGTTTAAGGTTGTCTTGGTCTACTTTGGGTAAAAAAAACACTAACATACTGTATATCATTGGAAAAGACTATTAGCGTCTGTCTAGCCTACAATAAAATACCACCGTATTCAATTGTATTTTTTTTTTTTACCTATTGTTGCTTTAACCTTTTTTCTTTTATGCCATTTCTGTTACCAGCGAAGGCAGCGGTGTATCCTGGGATTGCAGTTTTCTTCCAGAACGCCTTCATCTTCTTTGGGTATGATTTAAACCACAGTTCTTTTCTTTAAACTGAGAGACTAATATGTTTGCATGGTTGCATGGACCAACTACTGTGCAGAACCGATATTTATGCATTGTTTCATGTCTGTTTTTAACCAAATGACTAACACAGTACTGATCTAAATACATTTGAAATAATGGAGTCTGTCTTAAACGCCCACAAGATGGTGCCATATATCAGTAGACTTGATATTACCAACCTGATGGCCAGATAACGGTGTCCAAAAGTCAGTCCTGGAGGGCCGGTGTCCTGCAGAGTTTACCTCTAACCCTAATCAAACACACCTAAACCAACTAATCAAGGTGTTGCTCGGTATACTGGAAACGTACAGGTAGGTGTGTTGGAGCTAAACTCTGCAGGCCCTCCAGGATCGAGTTTAAACACCCCTGGATTAAATTAACAGATAAATTATCAGTAAAAGTGACTATAGGACGACCGCTATGCATTCAACAGTTTGTTTTTGCAATCAAGGTGATTATTTGATTTATATAATGAAGATTTCTTAAAACCTTTTTTTCCAGGCCCAACAATTGTAATCTGCCTGCTTTTATTTCCCCACTTGTTTGTTATCAGAGACATGATGACATTCAGTGTATTATATTTGTCCGCTTCCGTATAAAGCTGGTTGTTTTGTTGTTCTAGGGGTTTGGTGTTTAAGTTTGGACGCACAGAAGACCTGTGGCAGTGAAACTCCTCTCTACCTGATCATCCTACACCTCCAGTCTGTCTGTACTATTTCCCTTCTCTTTTCATTTTTACACTTTGGACAGTTTGTCCCGTGTTTTCGGCAGCGAGGATTTGCCGCTCTACAAACCAAGTGTGACGCATCTGGCCACAAAATCTAAAACTACTTTTACCAGAGGGCGGTTTTTTTTCTGTTATTGGTTTCAGATTGTTAAAAAGGGGGGACAGGAAACACTGACATAGCGAACATGGTTTTGGACTAAGAGGTAACCCTCCGATACACTGTTTCTTTTACCTCACGTTCAGCTTTAGTTGTTTCCTCAGACTTGGTTTCTTTTTTTATATCCGCACCTTCCACAGTATGTGGTTCGCTTTAAGGATTAAGTAAATTCGCATCAAAAAATTTCCAGTAAAAGTTTTTTGTCTACTTTTACATTATACACAACTGATAGGAAAACTTGTAAAAAACTAAGAAATAGGATTTTAGTCAGATAATCAGCATCATCTGAGGTAAAAGTTACCTACAGGATTTAAACACGAGCTTCATTTATATCTCCTCACTTTGTCTTTTTAACAAGGTTCTTCCAACAAACTCTGAATCCACCACCACTACCACCACTACCAGTTTACTTTACTTAGACCGCCACATGTACTTAGTCCAGTCTGTTCTATTGGAATATTTAATTAGTAGTTCACCTGCCAGTGGGACAGTTATATTTCTCTCCTCTGAGTGTTTTTTTTTTTTTTTGCTCCCTGTATCAAGTGCAAATTTTTTACTTAACCAGCTTCATCCAAATCGATGCACAGTAACAATTTCACTCGTGCTTTAAAGCTCTGACTTTTTTTTTTTTTTTTTAGTTGTTTTGGTTCATTTTAAGATCTTAAGCGTTGCCCTTTTCGTATAGTAAAAAGAAAAAAAAGCCTATGCGCTCTTGTAACACACATTCAGCTTTACCTGTATACTGTACATTATTTTATTTTTTTGTCGCCTCATGTAATCATTTTGTTCTTGGTTAGCTTTTACGTTTGCACTCTATTTATGTAACACGGCTGCTGTACAGCGAGTACGTCATAAACGCAAGCACAAAAAAAAAAGCAAAAACTACACAGCCTAATCCATTAAAAAAAAAAATTGTTAAACGAGACGCCAGACGATTGTAAACTCTTATTTCGTCTAATGGGATTTATTGGGAGGTTGGGGTTATTATTATTTTTTTTGCAACTGTATTTGTCAAAAAGAAATAAAATAATAGAAAATCCCTGTATAACAGTTTCAGTTTATATATACTGTATATTTATACATTACTTCTAGTATTTAATAAGATCATGAACTAATCCAAGAATATCCGGGGGGGGGGGGGGGGGGTTTGGCTTCTTGTATTATTTGAAATATTTTTTTTTTACTTTTACTGATTAAATTCCGGCCTCTATAAACCAATTAAAAAAATAATTTATTGTAATACGTTTTTCCATAAAGACTTTCATCTAGTCAGCAAGCATGTTTAATATTAAAGTATGTTTTTATATTATTTTTATTATTAAAACTATAGTGAAATGCAAACAGTGTGGAATAAGCAGTAAATTCCTGAAGGGGTTAAAGTTTCAAATATTCCTGAAAAATAGCAGCAAGTCAAATATTAATTCTAATCTAATAAAAAGTTATGACTTCATGCCCGGTACAGAAAATCATTGTTGGTCAAACACACACTTGGCCTTTTTAAAAAAAAAAATGTGGAAAAGGCAATACTGTAAAAATGATTTTTAATATCCAAATATAATTTTTTAATATCAAAAGACTTATAGACTGTAATAATAATAATACACTAAAATGCAGCTATATAATTTCATACTAATAATAAGACGAAGTAAAAGACTTGACTATTTTAAAAACAGTTTTTAATGTCATTTTTAAACCTTTTTATAGTTTTAACACTGATTTTGATATAACACAACTTGGAAAAACACCTTCCCAAATTGTTACTTAGGGAATATAACATAATTTCTATAAAATTAGGTTAGTCTTATCTAAATGTACATTCATCCTAGCGAGCATGACCTAACGTCTCTTACGAATCTCTTATGAAGTCCTTCAGTTTTCAGGTTATCCATTAAGATCCTTAATATTTGTCTCACTTGTCCACCAGCAAATGTGGGAGCTGCAAAAAAAGATTTTAAAAAGGTTGCTTTTACTATTTTTTAAATATTAAATATTGAGAATGTTTACAAGAAATGGATTTATCTAGAATGAAAACTGGACCCAATTGTAGTCGGTGCATTTTCTGAAGCTGAAAATGAAAATGTTTTTGGTGTAAAAAAAAATAGCAGCTATTAACGCTCCCATCCGCCCCCTCCAAACAACCACAACACACACACAGATATAAAATTAACAAAAAAACACACACCTCCCAGTAAGCCTGGTCATCATAGCACTTATTTTTCCTCTGAGGTTTCCAGAAGCTCCATTTCAAAAGTATTCCTGTAAATTGTAGAAAGAAATATACTCTATCTAGTAGGGCTACACGGTATATGGTTTCAGCATCAACGTTACAACAATGTGTGCATCTGCAATAGCCACAATGCAGGATGTGCAATGTCGAGTGACCAATATATTCGACTGTAGCACAGTTTAGAACACATCTAATTGGTAAATTAGTTGTAAAGTTTAATAATAATACATGTATCTTTATAAAGCACTGATTATTTTATTTACATCATTTTTTTCTATTGAGATTATATCTATTTATTCTCTCTCTCTCTCTCTCTCTCTCTCTCTCTATATATATATATATATATATATATATATATATATATATATATATATATATATATATATATATATATATAGATAGATAGATAGATAGATAGATAGATATCAAAAAAAACAAAATATCGCAATGTCAGTTTTTCTCCTAATATCGTACAGCCCTATTATATTATGTGGGTGCATTAACTACGGAACTGTAGTACTGAAGTCTAATTAATGAAGTATTCTTACAAAATGCTGATTTCTTGTTAGGAAGCATTAAAGCATTATGAAAAGTATTGATTTATAGTACTGAATTCCTAACCTACTGAATTTGAGTACAGAATCACAATCAAACAGCAAAATACCACACTGAATTAGCATAAACAATAGACAATAGATTTATTGTCTTTATGCTACTAAAATACTGAATTAGAGCACTGACGCATTAATAAATTCTTCAAATAGTTCATTAATAATTAATCAAATTAATAATACACTAATAACAATAATAACTGACCTGTAATGACACCCATCACCAGACTCACACTGACTGTGATGAGTAAAATACAGATGTGATGCACCGCAAACCGGACAGCTCTGAAATGTATTCGATAAATGGCATGAAAATATCCAGATTAATATATACGCATGTCGCAGAAGTCTATTAGTAGGTTTATATTGACAGGAAAGTCGTACATGGTGCTATGGCTGATCCTGGTCAGTCGCAAGATGAGTTGAGCAAACCATCCCATAATTCCTGGCAGTGCATGAGCGCTCAGGACACTGGTGGTGTCGTGGCAATCGAAAGCAAACAGCATGTGGTTCTGAAAGATAGGAATATGTTGAACACACAAATCAGGATAAAACAGAAACTACATAAAAGTTCTGATCAAACACTGAATTCTACATTTATATTAGATATAAAATTAAATTCTAAACAAATACTTATATACGGCACAGAATTTTAATAAAAGAAATAATTCTACTAATATAATGCAGGACTGAATTACAGTCAGTTTATAAATTATTACAGAATACTAAATGATCATATGTCAAATTAAAACACTTTACATAACCTAATACTGACCTTACGTAATAAATGACAGAATTTGAAATGAATATTAGGTTGTAATACCGAATACTAAAATACTGCACAGAATTTTAATACAAGAAATAAATCACTTAAACCAATTCAATTATATTGACATGTAGTTAATACAGAATTATAATCAAATACTAAATTACTCATATTACTGAATTATTATTATTATATGTTGACTCCAAACAACTAAATTAAACCTAAACCTGAATTAAAGTAATAATTTCTAACCAAATACAGACTTTCCAAACATAACTTTAATACTAAAAAGGGACTAAACGATAATACGGAACTATTCTGCTAATTGATAATACTGAATTGTTCTTTTGACTTATTGTGAATTATTAAAATGAGATAATTCGGTTCAGTATTTAGTACGTTTTTTTATTACAATGATCGTAATTGTATTAAGTGAATTAATTTTGAATTAGTAAATGTGTGTTATATTTTGGGGCATAATATAACATTATAACATATATTTTACTGTCATAATCATTTCATTTATTTTGAAAACAAAACCATCAACGACATCATGTGATCGTTATCCGTTTTGCCAGCGGTTGTCGTAGTCAAGGTGTTCTACCTTTAAAAATCGAAATCCAAGCGTTGACAGAAAAGCAGCGCAAAATCCGATCGTCATGGCGATCCATGGAGCAGGAGACGAGGTTACAACGGCTCCGACAGCGACACCGCCGGCCAGCATGGAGCTCTGAACCTGCACCTTTACATCAAATCACATCACTGTTTTTAAAATGTGGGACAAAAACCCAACAAGGTCCTGACATTTTTATAGAAATGACGCCCTTTTCCAGGGAGAATTACATTTTTCTATCATTCTTTTAATCTAGCTAAGCAGTTGAGGGTTAAAGGCCTTGCTCAGGGGCTCAGTAGAGGAAGCTTGGTGGTACTAGGAATTGAACCTATCTTCTAATCAGCAGTCTAACACCTCCTTTCCAAAAATTTATCATAATTCTTTAGGGGTTTTTCCCTATCCCCAGAATAAATATAAGTTTATCCCGACTTACCAAGTTGATCTTGCCTTTAGCGCTAAAGAGCAAGGAGACGGTCGTTGCTGTGACGGCACTGACCGCCAGAGACAGATACGTGCTACAAATCACGCTGACGTTCCGCTCCAGCACCGAGTTCAGACTGGGCCAGAACATCCACAAGAACAAAGTCCCTGAGAGCAAAGTACAAAAATAACCCCAAGGTCATCGTTAATTATACAAACGGAGGCATAATTATTAAGGAAGTATTAAACACAGTACTGGAGGTTACGTATTCACTCACCAAACATGGCAAACAGACCCATCTTCCTGTCGCTCTTCTCTTTCTCGTGCTTTTGATGCACCTTGTTATGGAAAAGCAAGCACGATGCCATCGTGCCGAAAAAAGCCCCGAAGATGTTGAGGAGCACAATGCTGTAGAGCCAGTTTGTTCGCTGCCCCGTCTGATAAAAGAGCAGTAACACACGCCCTCAATACATAAATTTACCAAATATCCTTATTTTTTGGTAAATATTTTTTTTAAAAAAAGGATAATAACAATATAGTGCATCTTCCAAAAAAATTCCACATTTACATTTCTGGTATTTGCCCTCATCCACTGGCTTAAATTTCTTTCATTTATCCAACTGAGCAGTTGAGGGTTAAGGGGCCTTGCTCAGGGGCCCAGCATTGGCAGCTTTGGTATGCTGGGAATTTAACCCACGATCTTTTCGTCAACATCTTAACCACTAAGCTACCCCTTCCACTTTCTGTGCAAGATTTTTAACCCTCAATTACTTGCCAACTGGGCTACATATAATTTTGTATATCACTGTCATTCGTGCACAGCCGCTTGTCTATCACCTCACCTCAAATATTGTTCGTACAATCCACTGGTTCAGCACAAACCCTGTGACCTCCATCAGAGCAAACAACAGAAGCTGGACGGGGTTGGTTTTTCCGTGGACGGCACCCATAGCCACCAGGGACGAAGCCGCGCAAAGCTCAGCGTCTACCAGACTAAAAGGAGGAACAAATCCTGTGATATTAATTAAATTTACACAACACCATCAGGCTTTGTGCTCTTATAGGAAAACAATCAACGACAGAAAATTTGTAAAGGAGGCGGAGTCGCTTGTACTTTTTTAGCTGGATTCGGATCTTCCAGGTTAAACGATGTGACAGGAAAAAGCCGTGAAGGATGGTGGCCCACTGCACGGCCATGGCGGCAACCAAGAGACTGAACGCTGAGCTGCTGAATCCATAGCGCACCAGGAACGTAGCCAAGAAGCCAAAACCAAGGAACACCATCACATGGATATCCTGAAACTCTGTGTGGGGGAAAAAGGTTTTAAACATAGTGTAATAAACAATAGTGGGATATAATTTTAATTTATTTTTAATTAAATAATAGCTTTTTAATAAATTTAATTTAACATAATGTCCACAAAATTGCCTATGATAAGTTTTGGTGAGATTGAATTTAAATATTGTATATTATAAAGGTCTAGCCAGCACTTAAAAGACGTCACATCTGATTTGTTAGAAGTGTTACAGAACAGAATTATCAGCCAGTTAGATTTTGACGTTAAGTGGCAGCCCGCCCTCTAGCTCTAGCCACGTGCTCCCGTGCTACTCTCAGCGTTTAATGGGATTTTTCTAAGAATATGGCAACAAATGACAGCATTTAGCACAGCTACACCAGATATTGCCGATCTACATCTTTTGAGACATCATTGAGAAAAAAAGGGACATGAAGTGATTCTGGCTTTGACACTCTGAACAGCGTCACCTAAACACCAGAAAGCATCTTGTCTCATTATGGTTTCATGTCCTAAACTATTTTTTTAACTTGCTTTGAACCTCTTATTAACTCCAATGAAACTAATAAAACCTTTTCTAGAATGTTCTTTGCTTGTTACAAACTATGTTCTTACTATAAACCACTACCAAACATTTCTCCAAGACCCCTCTTGAAGGATCTCTAACAGTCTAGTATTGGCGTTAATGTTAGCAAAAGCCTGAAGTGATAAAATGTTCAAAATAAGATTTGCATCCTTCTTCATGATTTGTGGAAGAAAAATCATCTTTTCTTTATCATGGTTATGTGTCTTCGGCTATTTAATTCGGTTGTGGCTATAAACTTTTCATTCCCTCCAATAAAACTCACATCTTTGCTTGTAACAAATATGTTCTTACCACAAACCACAATTTCTCCAAGATACATTAAGGGTTTCTTTTGTTTCTATCAAACTTTTAGTCCAATGTTTGTCCAAGTAGGACAAACTGAAGAAACCTTTAAACGTTTCAACCATTTATGAAGAAGCAAAACAACCCAACAACCCAACCTTTGCCAAAAAGAAGACAGCCTATCAGGAGTGTAACCCTATCGTAATACCTTTAATAAACTTCACTTTAGTTCAATTCAGATGGGTAATAAAATTTAAAAAATAAAATAAAAAGCATTTGCACAATATTAATTCCACATCATTTTGTTTCATTTATGCTCAAGTGACATCACAAGTGGTGTATTCAAGGGGTGGCGGTCTTGTCCTGGCTTTTTGGATTCCTCTTATCAACTGAAGCCAGTGGTGTATGCCGTCCCCACCCACAACGACACAAAAGTCTTTACGCTAAATGACATGAATAAATAAAATTTTATTTATTTTATAAAAAGTTATTATTAATAAAGATGATAACAACATGTCACAGAAATCTTTTACACTAAAATTTAGCAGCTGTGGCTAATCTACAGAAAACCTACAGCATGTAGAAAACGCACTGAATTGCTGAAACCACCTTACAGACGAATGTGTCTGTTCTTATTTTCTGTGTTATTTATAAATAATGAACACGAAAGTATTAAAGCACGCATTTGTAATCCACTTACTTGCGTACGAATAAAAAAAGGCTTCACCCTTTTCCTTCTCATCCTCGTCTACCTTCACACAAAAGGCAAAAATGACAATAAAAGCAAGTTGTAGGAGAAAAGCTACAGGTGGAAGCCGGGCTCGAAGACTGGGAGCGTATTTCGGAGCCATGAGAAAGCTTTTACTGCTCTGCTAATTGCCTGCATGCCTTCACTCAGGTCCTCTTTAAGCTGTATAAAACAAACATGGGCGGAGAATCTCGTGTCAAGCTTCCTTAACGTCAGGGGGCTCGAATGCTGTGCCATGTAGTGACTGATAGTGACCTTTGTAGGAAAACCTGATGTGCTTTTACTTATTTTGCAGCTCTGATCATTAAAAAGGCTGCGGTTTATGATAAATAAAAAAATTGATATGTAAGGAATAATAATAATAATATGAATAATAATAATAATAATAATAAATGGCCTAGAAATACGTGGATGTGTAAATATTTATTTGTGTTACACCAGGTTTTTTAAATCAGCTTTAAATCAAGTTTTTCTGAAGCATTTTAGTGAATATGAAATAAACAGAAATAAATGATTGAAATATAAGTAGATGTACAGCTGAAAAATAAAAATATATTGACATTTAAATTCAATTGAACTTTATTTGTAAAGCGGCTTTACACAGAATGCAGTACCAGTAAAAAGTGTAAGTTTGTCCCTAATGAGCAAGCCGGAGGAATCTGTGGCAAGGAAAAACTCCCTGAGGTGAAGTAGGTAGTTCCTTGAGAGGAACCAGACTCAATAGGAAACCCATCCTCATCTCGGTGACACCGCATGTTATTGTTAATTACAGCATATTGTAATGATTAAATGTAATGTAAATTGTAGCCTTGGGTCAGTGGAGCAGATTGAGTCCCAGTCCACCCTCAAAGCACCTTGAAATCGAGAAAAGGGGCAGGAACCTGTTCACTGGTGCCTCAGGATCCTGTAACTACACAACCCGTCCCACAGACTCTTAATGTTCTTAATGCACTTAATGTTTGATAAGCTTCGAGGATGGACTGGAATTCACTCTGCTCCACTGACCCAAGACTACAGTTTACATTGCATTAGATCACCGGTACTATATGCTGTAGTTAGCAGACATTCTGTGTCACCCAGATGAGGATAGGTTCCCTCTTGAGGTTTTCTTTCTACTTCATCTCAGGGAGTTTTTCCTTGCCACAATCGCCACCGTCTTAATCGTTGAGGACAAACTTTCACTTTTACTGCATTCTGTTTAAAGCTGCTTTGAGAAAATGTCTATTGTTAAAAGCGCTAAACAAATAAAATTGAATTGAATTAATGGGTGGTTTATTTGAGATTCCCGAAACTATAGAAACAGCTCTATACCAAATCGAAGAGAGGCAGCCATAGTGTTTAAAGTTTTGTGCAATGACTAAGGTTTCAGCTCTCCAAAGTGACATAAATGTTGTGAAGACTAGCACAGTTCTCAAAAATATGTTTCATATATTATGAAAATGGCTACAAAAATCAGAACTGTGTGGAGTTACATTGTCTTAAAGGTAATTACTAAATGTAATTACTGACAAGAACAATGGAGTTATAATGTATAATACGCTCTAACTGCCTTTTGCTTATTATTTTTCAGTTAGATGCCCATATAAAAATGCACTGAAAATCGTTGTGTATAATGTATTTATTTTAAGTTTATATAGTTTATTTTTTATCAGTAGAAAAACAATGAGCATTATGAATAATATTTTTACATTTTATTTACACCTGTTGTTGAACATTTTTATTCTTACTTTGACTTATTTCTTTTGTCAGCTGTTGCTGAAGCAGTTTTACGCCAACGGCGTATATTAGAATTCGTTTCTACTCAAATAGCGTAAGCTTAAGAGACCTCCCCCCAGCACAACATTACTAAGGCCCGCCTCTGGCACCATTCGATTGGCTGTTTCTCACTACCTGATTTGTCCACAAAGAAAAAGATTGGTGGAGCGAAACAAGGCTGTCTCTAAGGTTGTCAGATATCTGGGTTTTTTTGTGGGCTGTGACAAAACAGGCGCTGCTTATATTAGCTCGTCGCGACATAGCCGGCTATAGCTATCAATCAATCATTGTGATCGAGAGTGGGACCAAGCTCGGAGCTGATTGGTTCGCTCGGCTACACGTCAACTGACCCGCGCGTGTCTTTGAGGCTGCCGTGTGTCGCGAGGAGAAAAGAGGAGGGTCTTCCAGCGAGCCTTTTTATTTATTTCTTTGTTTCCAGTCGGGTTAAAAAAATAATAATAATAACAGCGATAGCTAGCTAGCTTATCCTAGCTGGCTATATAATTTATAAGGGACTTCAATGTTGTTCCACTGGACCGAAGCGAAAAACTGGACCATATTACGCTAGCTATTAAAACGCCTAAACGAAGGGAAGGAGGATGAAGCGGCGCAATGCGGACTGCAGCAAACTCCGGCGGCCGTTAAAACGGAACCGAATCACCGAGGGCATTTACGGCAGGTAGGGCGAAGTTCAGCGTCGGAGCTTTCGGAGACCCGCTGTCATTTTCACCCGACAGCTCGGTCACCGCTAGCGCCATATAACCCATTTAGCCTTTCACTGTCTTGCTAACATTGTTTGGCTAAGTCATTTCGTGCAACAGTGGCTAGCTGGCGTTATTCTCCTTCCACCCGTTTTCATAGAATCCCCGCCTCCTTGTACAGGATTGGTTATTATGACTCGGTTTTTTTTTAAAGATACGATTGGATAGTATTAGTGTGCGCAGCGACGTCGTCCTATCAGAGAGATCCTTGGGATAGTGGGCTGGGATGCCTTAATGTGGTTGGTGTAAGAACGCCTTTAGCTGTTTTCTGAGTTAGCTAGCTAATTGAATTAGCATCTGGTAGGCAGGCCCTCATGTCTCATCCGTCATCATCCTTCTCCAACGTGTACAAATTCTTTGCTAATTGGCAGTTGACCCAATAGCAAACAATTATGTACGTCTATTATAACAAAAGGCTTGAATCACAGGACGCTCCATGTTAAATAGTGTACTTCTGCTCCCTACCTAGTGCACTACACTCAGAAAAGGTGATTAAACAAAAAAAGGAAGATAAAAACGCTGTCAGATTTCTTGGAAGATTTTATTTGTAATTTACAACAAGTATAACTGTGACTGGGGTCACAATAACGTGATTAAATGATCTGCCCCGTAGGAAGTTTATTCTTCTGTACCTTCATTAGTGCACTACACAGATCCCTTAAACAAGTGGCTTTCCAGTATATTATGGATAAACCAATATCTAGTCATAGGAACGGAATAGATTTTTAATAATGTTCCTTATAGGGAGTTCATTCCGATATGTAAGACTTTAAAAGAGAGTTTGTGATTTCTTGAATTTGCCTGCAAGACATAAGAAGATAATATTCCCAGAAAAATCTCTATCCTTCAATGAAGTTAATACATCTTGACCAATGTGTGTAATATTAAAGAGATTTTTAATATTTTAAAAATATTTGCTTAAATCTTAATCGTTAACACGCACAATAAGGGCGTGAAAGAAGAATCTAAAATCTGATGGGATGAACAGATCTTAATTGATTAAAACCAGTTTAATTCTGTCTTCTGAAATGGCTGTCAAGAGAAAAATTAGCCCTAGCTGGTGAAAAATTTAATACTCATTTATGATTACTATTATTATTGTTGTTATTATAAACGATAAATCGTTAAACATTTTGATGACACAGAAGCAAGTTGGACCAACGTTCACCCCTGCTTTTCAGTGTTTACCCCGATCAGTCGTTTTAGTCGCATTTACATTGCATGTATTAACATGCGATTTTTTTTTTTTTTGCCTCCTCCAATGTGGTACAGATGGGATATGACTGATGATTGTGTAAGCAGGGGAAAAAAAGCACATGGATTCTGATATTTTCAGATTAATAGAGCAACTTGGAGCAACTGTGTATTTTGATTTTTGTTTGCTTAAAGTCGGTTTTGTCTGTAAACAAATAAAAAACTTAACACACTCAGAAATAAAAAAGAAAAGATAATTATAACTTGGTGATCAGTTCCAAGTTAATTGGTCCAGATTGCAACAAGGGCTCTCTTGGTCTGTTTTGGCTATATAGTGTAAATGCAAAAATTAGTCAAGATTTGCATCAAGATCTGTAGTATAAATGCAGTCTTCCTCCCAGCCGTCTGTGCACACGAGCATTTATAGTCTTTTGTGGGCGTCACTATATGCAAATGAGCTCTCAGGAAGACGCTGTAATCTGTTTGGAGTAAAATGCAGACTAAAGTATGTTTTTACGCATTTCCAAACAAAATGCGTTCGTTCAAGGACACCGATTGGTTATTTAACAGAAGACTAGAAACAAAGCTCGTCCCTGAAAGGCTTTATAATAAAGAAAAAGCTTAAGCTAATTTTCCACAAGACTTCAGCGTTTCGAATTGATGATTTTTCAAAGTAAAGCCGCACTGACTGGAGTTACCACGGAAACATCGCTTGGGGTGGATTTCTATGCAAAACTTTGACACGCTTATCCTAATTACAACACAATATAATAAAATACTACTAATGATAACTTTACCACAGACTGGCAGTTTGTGGAAACCATTTAAGATTAATAAAGGTATCATGCAAAAAAAAAAAAACAACACCACACAACCACGTTGCTTAGACAGGGGTGGGGGTGGGGGGCGTGTTTATATATGAATTTGTGTGAACCAAGAAGCGATGGCTGTTGGTGTGTTTGTGTAATTCACCTTGTTTTTGTTTGAAACTCTGAGGCAGTGTATTCATTTAAATATCACTCTTTTTTTTTTATAACAGCTGAAGATTAGATAGTTTTGCAGGTTTGTTTGCACACACACACACACACACACACACACACACACACACACCCTTTGTTTTTGGATCAGATTCATTAATTTTCCTCCAGTCCAAAGTCGCACCCTTATTTCCGCTATTAAACCCGGCAGTTATTAGCGTCTTTTTACTTGAAGACTGTGTCTGATCCTCGTGCCAGAATATTATAATTGCTTTGTTTGTTTTTTTCTTCATAGTCAGAAGTTCCGTTCCCACTAAACATGTAAGAATAATAACTTGCACAACTATGCTATCCTTCTGGCTCCACAGGTCAGCGAGCGATGAGGCTTTTCTTTGCGTGAGGACCGCGCCTGCAGCGGTGCACTGCTGAGGAAAAACTCGTTCTGTGGGTTTTAGCCCCGCGTGCGTGTGGAAATAAAACACCACCCAGCATGTGGTTATGGGAAAATAATCTCCATTATTTTTAATTTGTTGTTGACTTCTCAATGAGTACATATCATATGTAATTGTTGTCCGATTATAGTTACATTTAACGCATCGCTCTTACAAATGTTTCCTAACCAGCCATCCGTGGCACCATTACAGGAAGTCTGTATATTTTTGTTTATAGCTCAATAAATTTTTGTCATTCGGAAACAACCTTCCCACCACTGCTCGGCCCCTGAACAAGGCCCTTAACCCATGTATATAAAAAAAAAAAAGAAAAGATAGATGTGAATAAGTGCGTCTGCCATGTGCCAGAATTCTGATTTCAGTGCAATGTTGGTGTTTTGGTTCCACCTGCTTAAATACACATAATATTATCAGTACAACCGCCAGGCATTGAACGCCACCTGAACAGCAGGTTGCTCAAAACACCTGGTCACAATTCTGTTAAGATGTAGACGTGCGTAAACAGGACATTACTGATCATAACACACTTCACTGTCACTCACGTGAGGATAAGTTCCCACTTGAGTCGGGTTTCTTTCATTGTTGCTTCCTGACTTTGTCGCAGGGAGGTTTTCTTTGCTGCTGTTTGGGGATGAATATCAAATGAATCCAAAAAATTATATATTTAATCAAAAATATTAAAGCTGCTATTGTAATGTCAAATGCTGTACCTAAAATTGTATTAAAATTAATTGTCTCATGTTTGGTGTTAAGAAGTAAAATAAAGCAGGAAGTGTTCGTAATGCAGTATATCGAATCAAATCTCATCTAATCCAAACTGCTGTTCAGCTAAAAGTATATTTAATTTGATATAATTAAGTTTAATTTAATGGATTAAATTCTTATATATACATGTATATTTCTATCACAGCTGGGAAAGAGGTTGAAAAGCATCGGCTTGCATTCTATCTTTTTCTCACACGTCTCTGTGATCTCACCTGGAGTGAACATATCCAGAGAAATATAGCTCGTCTCTGAGAGGCAGCACGATCGTCTGTCCATCTGTAAAGATATGGACAGTTCCAGCCTGATGTCTGGCTCATCCAGACACTGCTGACACTGGAGACTCCTTTCACCGGCGTGCCGCATGCTTATCTCCCGTCTTTTTATGAGGGGAAAGAAAACTACTTTATTATTAAACTACTTTCTTATAGCAAGGAAGCACAAACCCGAATGATTCTGAGAAATGATGCAAAAGCTATTGAAGCTATTAAAGTTATTCAAATCAACGGTCGAAAAGTTCAATTGAAAGTAGAAGCGTTATCAGCCTGGTTTCTAGAGAAGTGTGTATTGTTGTCATGCATCATCCCACTGTGTCGCTGATTCAGTAGATTTCAATGAAACTCAAACTTCCAGAACCTCCAGGTTGCCAAACCCACTCCAGAATTATAGACTGATATTAATGAAGTTTTCTCTCTCTCTCTCTCTCTCTCTCTCTCTCACACACACACACACACACTCGCACTCTTACTCTCTCACTCACTCCTACTCTCTCCCCTACGCTTTCTCACTCACTCTCTTTCTCTCTCTCTCACACTCACTCTCTTACACTCTCTCTTATACTTACACTCTTACTTTCTCACTCTCTTACACTCTCTCTTATACTTACACTCTTACTTTCTCCCTCTCTCACTCATACTCCTACTTTCTCACTCGCACTCTTACACTCTCTCACACTTACTCTATTACTCACTGTCTGTCTGTCTATCTGTCTGTCTATCTGCCCTGTGTCTCTGTCTCTCTCTCTTTCTCTCTCACACTCCTACTCTCTCTCGCTCTCTATCTCTGCCTTTTCTCTTTGTCTTTCTCTTACCCTATTTCTTCTGTGTGTCTCTATCTTTTTCTCTTTCTGCCTTCTCTCTCTATTTCTCTCATCCTTTTCCTCTTCATCTTCTGTGTCTATCTGTCTTTCTGCCCTGTGTCTGTGTCTCTCGTTCCCTCTCCATCTCTCCCTCTTTTCTTTGTCTGCTGTGTCTGTCTGTTCTTGCCCTCTCTCTCTCTTTTTCTGCTTTCTTTCTTTTTCTCGCCCTCTGTCTCTCATTCTGTCCTCTCCGTCTATGTGTCTGTCTCTCCATCCCACTTTCTTTCTCGCTTTGTTTCTCTTCTCTTCCTATCTCTCTCCTCCTAGCACCTTCCTGTACCTGAAGTTCCTGGTGGTCTGGGCTCTGGTGCTGTTGGCTGACTTTGTGCTGGAGTTCCGGTTCGAGTACCTCTGGCCCTTCTGGCTCTTCATCCGGAGTGTGTACGACTCCTTCAGATATCAGGGCCTGGTGAGCGTTTCTCCGTCTGCATGGCGTTCCTTCTACAATCCCATATGCTGCTATTTGAGTTGAAAAGTGTTAATTATTCTTATTCACTGTTATTTATACTTTTTCCTTTTAGGCTTTCTCAGTATTCTTCGTGTGTGTGGCGTTTACATCCGATATCATATGCCTGCTCTTTATTCCCGTGCAGTGGCTGTTCTTCGCTGCCAGCACCTACGTGTGGGTGCAGTATGTCTGGCACACAGGTAACATTAACTCTTTAACTTCCTGTGTTTTATTTCTATTAAATAATTTTTAACTTTTATTAAATTGGAATTATGTATTGCCTTTTTTTTTAAAGTCGTATTTAATACTTTCCCTGGAGAGAATGAGCTGGAGGGAGGAAGAGGGAGAGGGGAGAGCGAGGAGAGAATGAGAAGGAGAGCGAGGAGAGAATGAGAAGGAGAGCGAGGCGAGGAGAGAATGAGAAGGAGAGCGAGGCGAGGAGAGAATGAGGGGAAGAATGGGAGAGAGAGAGAGAATGAGAGACGGGAGAGAGACGATGAGAATGAGCGGGAGAGAGAGAGAGAGACGATGAGAATGAGCATGAGGAGAGAGAGACGATGAGAATGAGAATGAGGGGAGGGAGGAAGAGGGAGAGGGGAGAAAGAGGAGAGAATGAGAAGAGAGAGAGAGAGAGAGAATGAGAAGGAGAGGAGAGAGGAGAGGAATGAGAAGGAGAGAGAGGAGAGAATGAGCGGGAGAGCGAGGCGAGGAGAGAATGAGCGGGAGAGCGAGGCGAGGAGAGAATGAGCGGGAGAGCGAGGCGAGGAGAGAATGAGCGGGAGAGAGACGATGAGAATGAGCGGGATGAGCGAGAGGAGAGAGACGATGAGAATGAGCGGGAGAGAGACGATGAGAATGAGGCGAGGAGAGCAGGGGAGAGACGATGAGAATGAGCGGGAGAGAGACGATGAGAATGAGCGGGAGAGAGACGATGAGAATGAGCGGAATGAGCGGAGAGAGAGACGATGAGCGGGAGAGAGACGAGAATGAGCGGGAGAGGGAGAGAAAGGAAGAAAGAAAAGAGAGGGGAGAGAATGAGGGGGGGAGAGAGAGGAGAGGGGAGAGAAAGGAAATGAGAGAGGGGAGAGAAAGGAAATGAGAGAGGAGAGAATGAGGGAAGAATGAAAGAGAGAGGAGAGAGAGGAGAGAGGAGAGAGATGAGAATGCGAGGGAGAGAGAGGAGAGAGAATGAGAGGGAGAGAGAGGAGAGAATGAGAGGGAGAGAGAGGAGAGAATGAGGGGAGAATGATGGGAAGAATGAAAGAGAATGAGAGAGAGGAGAGAATGAGAGAGAGGAGCGATATTAAATTGTGTTTATTTTTGGGCATTTTATCTAGCCACCTTTTCCAATAATTTTTTTACTGTTATTTTTTTACTAAAATTAGAATTATGTATTGCCTCCTTTTTGAAACTCGTATTTAATATTTTCTCTAGTTTATGGTTCTCTTCTTCCTTTTTATCTTAATTTGCGTAAACCACTATTTTATTATATGCAATATTGTTATTATAATAATACTAATTATTATTATTTTAAGTTCAAGTGAGAAATCTCGCTTGCATGTCAAATCTCCAGGCGCTACAGATTTAGTTGCTGACACCTAAAAATGGAAATTTAGTTTGTTGCCATGGCATTTTTTCTTTTGTAGAAGAGTGAAAGTGTGAGCAGCAGAACCCTGACTGATAAATCGTGCCTTACAGTGGAGTAATTATTAAACTGAACACACAGTTTACTGCACATCAACTTCTATCAGTTCAAGCTTGTTACACACTCATCAGCACAAAGGCTAATAATGCTACAGTGCTGTGTTCACAGGTTTACATGTCAGCGTGATGAACAGAAAGTGATTGCCTGTTAGGAGAAGAAAAAAAAAACCCCACGCCCGGACCTGTTGATGGCTCGGGGGTGTCTTGCTAATAAATGCTAGGAAACAGAATGTGCAGATGAAACTAAATACAGATATAAAGGCATAAATCAGTAGCGCAGAGTAAAGCGGACAGATTGAGACATACAAAGACAGTGCTGAGAGAGAGAAAGAGACGGGGGAGGGGAGCTATATGGTAGGAGACATTTACATTTCTGCCCTCATCCAAGGCAACCTAATTTTATCTTATTTATCCACCTACGCAGTTGGGGGTTAAGGGCCTTTCTTAGGGGCCCAGCAGTGGCACTTGGTGGTGTTGGGAATTGATGATCATGGATCAATTGATCATGGAACCCATGATCTTTTGGTCAGTAGTCTAACAACAGGCCAAGATGAAGAGAGTGGGGAAAGTGGTAGCTTATTGGAAGGTGTTGGGCTGTTGATTAGAAGGTCGTAGGTTTGAATGCCCGCTCCACCACGCTTTTACCGCTGGGCCCCCGAGGAAGGCCCCTTAACCCTCAATGGTAACCCACAGTTGGATTAAAAATTCCCAAAAAATTTCTGAGACAGAGAGACATAAATACAGAGGCCAAGATAAAGAGATATAAAGGAAGTAAGAGAGAAACAGACAAGGTGGCTCTAAATCCTCTATGAATCTAGAAGCCAGTTCTAAGCCTGTATCAAATATTAGACTGTATTCAGGGGCTATTTTTCTGTGGCTTACCAAACAAATGTATTTGTATCACCGATCAAGTGACAAGAACCAACCAATTAGCTTCCTCACTTTTTCCGTTATACTAAAACCTCAGCAGTAAAGTGGAGGAGCAGTTCATCACACTGGTTTTTTTCCCTTTTGTAAATAGATTTTGTAGCAGAGTTACAGCAAGGGTGTAAATCTATTGGTGAAATTTTCATTGATGTACAGAAGCGCACAAGTGATGGTAGCTTAGCAACGGAATACACTTTCCGAGCCGAAGCAACGGAGCGCTTTGAACTGTAGGAGAAAGCACCGTGCCTAGTGTTTTCCACACAATTTTTAGGTGCGTTATGTAAACGGTTTCTAATACACATCAAAACAAATTGATGAGCTGGTTAGTTTTTAAAAAAAAATCCTTTCTGTCAACTATATACACTTAATAACAATCACTTTATTGCCCTGAGTCAGGGCTTTAAGGCATGTCCGAACTAAACCCAGTCAGCGTAAACATGACAACGCCCGACTCTATTAACCTAACGTGCAGTTTTGCGGCTCAGCTGAAAAAATAGTTTCATGAATAAGGACGATCTTCAGTAATTGAGAACATTCGGATGTGGGTGTTCTTCTGGACGCAGTCAGGATGTTTAAATTAACTCGACTATCTCCTAAATGACAGGATCAGATGTGGTCATTACTGTCGGCGTGACTAAACAACGCGTTTTCCTCATCAAACACGTTTTCCTCATCAAACGCGTCACTAATAAAAAAAAATTGCTGACACTCCTTATTGAAATAATGATGTCATGTTGTTATAGTCTTCGGTCAGAAACATTCTTCTGGCTTATGATGTAATGGTTTTTAGAAAATTTCTGAAATCCTCATAATTGCAATAAATGGTCTTAATCTTTCTTTGTTTACAGAAAGAGGAGTCTGCCTTCCCACCGTGTCCCTGTGGATCCTCTTTGTTTATATCGAGGCAGCTATACGATTCAAAGATTTGAAGGACTTCCATGTGGATTTGTGTCGTCCCTTCGCAGCACACTGGTGAGTAAACATTCCGGCGTGTCACGCCTCGCATCTGTTTTCGGCAATGACTTCACCGCACCGTCTCTTGACATCTGGGTCACCCGTTTGTATTCGGAAAGCGGTGTGATTTTTGAGAAATGTCTCACCAGATAGAAGAGAACAAAGAGCAGGCAGATAGGAACATGTTCTACACCTAAGTGGAAGGTTGGGCTTGAATACAGCACCTGTGAAGAACATAAAACCAGCTGTAACTTTTTGTCACCCCCCCCAAGTGACTTCTTATTTAACAACATAACTTTTTGCAGAACAGATTATTTAATCCAATTAAAAATAATTAATTGATTTCTAAAAGACAAACTCTCTAACTCTACACATAATATTACACACGTTTACTTAATTGGCAACATACATCACCTACAGACTTTTTTTTAACACCACCCGGGTAGGAGGAGCTGAATCAGGTCTGACTCCACCCCCTTTGACCTTTCTTCAACAGATCCTGAAAAATCCCTGTGCGCTTTTGTGAGATTATGATGCTGTTTTATATCCAGCACTAATTTGGATTCACTAGTGATTCACACTCACACACTTGCCATAATGATAAAAAAAAATTGTGTGAAGACTGTCTTATCATCTTAAAAGCATCATTTCAGCCTAAACTATTTTTTTATTTTTTTTTTTTTTTTGGTCCTTCCTATCGAGATCATTCCGAGATATTCCGGTTGACAGTAAAAGTATTTACAGCGCTTTTTATTTTTTTAGTTGCAGAAATCATTTCAAAATGGATTTGATTCATTATTTTTCTGAAAATTCTACAAAATGTGTGTATACACTCTACTAAAAACTTCGAAGAGAAGCCCAGTGCAAGAAATTGTCCCTTTTGTTAGTGGTGCACCACTAAAAACCATCAATATCTGGTTAGTAGAAACCTGTGGACCGAAATAAGGACTGATTGGAAAGAGCAGTATGCTGTGGTGGAAGTGGTAAAGTAGTGCTTAAGGTATTGGACTGATACCTGGAAGATCAGTGTTGGATTCCCAGCACTACCAAGTTGCTGCTGTTGGGCCCCTGAGCAAGGCCCTTAACCCCAATTGCTCAGTTGTATAAATAAGATGAATGTAAGTCGCTCTGGATACAGATGCCTGCCAAATACTGTAAATGTTATACTACGGAAATTTACTGACCTGAAATAGAAATAAAACTCTTGCATGACATGCTGGTTATTTTTTAGGAAAATAGATAATTTACAGAGAAATTAAGTCAAGAACAGACATGAGGCATAACTCTGGACATGGTGCAATTTTTCATTATATCCCAATTCTGTCATTTAGTGCATTTTTATTCCAACTAAAGTGCTTACATGGAGCATTTTTATCTGGATTGGACTTTTAACCCTTCAAAACCGTTGCACGCCATAAGAAACATAAAAACGAATGGGTAGTGCAATGATTCATTTTGCATACAAAATAATAACATTACCCAAGGCCTACAGAATGCTTCTGTTGCGTTGTCTTTACCCTCTAAAATGTGTTTACAACAAAAACACCAGGAATCCCTTAAGTGTTTTTGCACACACGTTCTATAGATTTAAGGTTGCTAGTTTCCTTTTTTTATGATGTAACCGTGTTCTGTGCACTATGACCCAGAGGTCAGTCGCATATCCGAGACGCCACAAGCAAATATATATATCTTACTAGGCTTAGTTTTTTTCCTTCATATTAAAGTTGAGGAGTAACAAAGCCAGGAGCTTAAGCATTGTTTTAGCATCAAAGCTAAGGGTAGAAGACTGCATGAATAAGATTATCTTTATTCAAGGATTCAAAGCTTTTGTATCTGCTTCTTATGGCCGCGTGGGTACAAGCCGACACCACGGAAGATCTGAGATTTGCTGTTTTGAGCAATTTTAGGTCTGCGCGCAGCATATATAGAGCTCGGCAGAGTGGGCGGGGTTACACTACACAAGTAGCCAATTGTGTTCTGCTCTTTCTTACGACTGTGCCCTAAACGTCGTTCAGGGAAGAATGTATATCGAAATATCAGAAGTGTGTTCAAAAATCTTAGCACCGTTATTGACAAAAGTGCTACCATGATATATATTAATATTGAATTATTGTCCAGCACTAATTTGCTGTACATGCAACTCAATTGTGTTTAACTCGTTATTGTCTCTATCATTGCATTGTGTTTGTTTTATGAGGTGCAAAAGACTGGATAGCAGAACCTGGAAAAACTCTAAAGATCTTATTTAACGGCTGTAAACTCACCTACATATGCATCACAACAGCATGGAAGTGAGTGCATAGTGAAAAGTGAAGATGGAGTTGTGTTTTAGTCGTCTTCTTTTAATGCAATGACTGAAGTGACTCGTCGTAAAAGAATGTAGAATTAGGCAAACAAAGCCATAATTGCGTGTCATGAGTTATGTTAATGAGCTTGATCACTCAATTTGTTGGGAATTAAAGCGAATTGGCTTGTTTGACACAGCGTTAATTAAACATTAATGTAACATGATTATTAACCAAAGGTGTCGGTCAGATTTAAACGGTTGCAGCTGATCAGATTTTGTTTGTAGTTTGTGGTACAACGTTTACTTGGTTTGATACAGTTCAGTTGTGTGTATAATCATGTAACCTCTTCTGTCCTTTTGTCTTTGCGTCTCTTGCTTGCTGTCTCCCTGTAGCATTGGATACCCTGTGGTTACGCTGGGCTTCGGCTTTAAGAGCTACGTGAGCTACAAGATGCGTCTGCGTAAGCAGAAGGAGGTGCAGAAAGAAAACGAGTTCTACATGCAGCTCCTCCAGCAGGCTCTACCGCCAGAACAGCAAATGCTGCAGAAACAAGAACGAGAGGCAGAGGAGGGTAAGGCATAGCGCAGAAGGGGTGTCTAGGGTTTATAGACTGTACAGCTGCGCAGCTAAACGAAGCTTTATAGTCTTCAGTGTTTCCTGGATACTGGATCATATTCAGTTAATAAAAACTGATTTAGACCGAGGAAACACTTAAACACGGCACTACCCTTCTCTGAAAGATCTCAAAGTTTTGTTTTCATGATAGTTTTTAATAGTTGCTACTTTTTCAAGTGTATGTGAAGCTCATAAAGGTCCAGATATCGTTCCAGAATTCAACATGGAAACTTCATTTAAAATGTTCCAAATTAATATGTTTAAATTCAATTTATGTGAATGAATATATTTGAATACATATAATATAAATAGCTATAAATCTGTTCAGATATAGAGTTGATTAAAAGCCTAATTTGTTTTTCTATTACAACCATTATTTTAAGGATTTTTAACTGTGTAAATCAGCTGTACAGAAATACAGATGTTATAGATGTTTGAGTGAGCTGGGGATGACTGGGAATGAAAAGCTTTTTGAGACTAGACAGAAGCCTTGAATAGGACAGTAAAAAAAGAAATCTGTCCTTTACGGTGGGGTTGTTTCAATGTACATAAACAGATGATCGCCCTTATAATGCATTTCTTTTTATTTTATTTTTTGATCGTATTTGCTGATTTTAAAATCTGCTCTCCCGACAGCAGCAGCCAAAAGTGCACATGATGCCGACTCGCCCCTCACAGCGCAGAACGGCTCCGCCGGTGGCAAGAAGCCTGCAGCAAACACTTTACCAGAGCTGGAATACCGTGAGAAAGAGCGAGGCAAAGGTGAGTCTAAGAAACAGCATAACCAGAACCAGAACCATCACAGCAACATCCTGCCTGTAGTGGACTATAATAAAGCACAGGAACTGGAGTACATGGAGAATAATGTGAACAGCAAGAGACTGAGCAGCTCTGAGCTGCTGGGCAGCACCGAAAACCTGCTTCTTAAGGAGGACACCTCTTCCTCGTCATGCTCATCCTCTTCTTCAAATTCCACCTCTTCAAAAAATCACAAAAACGCTAACGCAGGCGGCGGAGTTGGAGGTAACTCTTCACCCCGGGGCCATGGGACGGCCAACGGCAGCGTGCCCTCCTCAACAGGGCCGTCATCCTCATCGGGGAAGGGTGAGAAGAAGCAGAAGTGCGGCGGAAAAGGGGGGCACCGAGATCCTACAGATAACTGCATCCCCAATAACCAACTGGGCAAGCCTGAAGCGCTCGTCAGGTAAAACACACAAACGGCCTCATTCATCAGTAAGGACATGAGTGGTTATTATGTGACCAATGAGAACCATCCATGTCATCAATGCGCTCATTCATCAGCAGTGATGTGGCTGGTTTTTAATGGTCACATAATAACTGGTGCTATAAATGTCTATGTATATAATCATGTCTGTAAATACCGTCTTCAGCTTACCGTTCATCCGATTAGTCTATTAGGTCTGTTATAAGTTTGTTCTAGTTAAAAACAAGACAAACTGTAGTGAGGCAGGAAACACAAAGGATGCGTCTGACAGGGCTGTCTTGAAAAACATATGAAAAATAGTTTAGTGAACAATTTGTAAATAAAGAAGGTTTTCTTTTTTACTGTAGTCACACACCGCCGTTTGGTTTACCGCTAGTAGTATCTCTAGTTAAGTTCAGTGAGATTATTGAATATTATGTGTATAAAGCTTGCTTTCTCTTTATTGTGATTTCTAAATGTGAGTGACAGAAAATGATGAGAAACATGACCCTAATTTATGCAATTAAAGATTTTTTTTCTTTTCATAGAATAGGCTGCCACTGAGCCAGTTAAAACCAGGGGCACACTATCCTATTTTGGCCATGATTTTTGTTTGTCTAAGACAAATTCTGATTTTCCTAAAAGATTTCTATAATCCTGCGCTAAAATCTGTTGTCTTTGTTGGCTAGTTCACCAACAGCCGTTTAACTGCAGTTGCACTGTTTTTGTTTTTTTCCTCCAATAAAAATTCTGGCATTATTAGAAGATTTCAGACACTTTCTTGCAGTTTCTCAAACAAACATCAAACCAAGAACCAATAGGATCGCCGAATCTGATGACACGACAACTACAAACCACCTCGGGAAAATTTGGGAGGTAGCCCTGTGGATGGTACAGAAAGAAGAAAAAACTTATTGAGGCATGTCAAGACCAAAATTAACGCTGCTGATTTTCTTGGCTGCTATTTATGTCATAGATTAAAGATGCGTTTGTTTTTAAGGCGTTTTGACGGTCGTACAGTCTGACATGACAATTAAGATCCTTTCAGTGTGAAATGGGGATCATCTTCGTACAGTCTTACGAGCACCAATCGCAAAACACTATTAAAAAAACAGTGTTAACTCGGCTTAAGAAATTACAATTAAATAGTCATTATTTACTGACATTATTACTGTCGTTAATACGGTCATTAATACCGCCGACTGTTTTTCTCTCTCCAACGCAGGTTGGAGCAGGATGTGAAGAAGCTAAAGGCTGAGCTTCAGGCGAGCAGGCAGACCGAGCAGGATCTGCGCAGCCAGCTGGGCTCTCTAGGCACATCAGAACGCAGCATCCGCTCTGAACTCGGTCAGCTCCGACAGGACAACGAGCTGCTGCAAAACAAGTGAGAAAAATATCATCGCTGCGTCCTGTCTGTGTGTGTAATGTGTGTTGTGTGTATGTTGTTTTCCACTCGCGTTGGAAGGTGTTCATATATAGACACAGAACGCTTGTGCATGTACGTTCCAGGCTTCATAATGCCGTGCAGGCTAAGCAAAAGGATAAGCAAACTATGGGGCAGCTGGAAAAGCGCCTGAAGACAGAGCAGGAGGCACGAGCGGCCGCAGAGAGGCAGCTGGCAGAAGAGAAGAAACGAAAGAAGCTGGAGGAAGCCACAGCAGCCCGAGCTGTAGCCCTGGCTGCCGCATCCAGGTACGAAGTAAAACGAGCTGCATGCTTTTCTCTACAGAGCGCGAGAACCTGTGCGCGTGCTTAAGGTTACGCTCTTGGCTATGTTCTAATTATTAAAGTCACTACAGTTGTTTACTAAAAACACGCATCAGTCAGCAGCTATAAAAAAAAAACTCACGAGATGTTTTGTGATGTAATTCCACGTCCTTGCAGTCCTCTGCTGTTATTGTTATTATTATTATTATTAATAATAATATAAGTTAATGCCATTTCAGTGGACGTATCGTGTGGTTAGGTTGTGTCATGTTACCAGAAGCGAAGTAGTGAATTAGATCAGTAGGTCTAACTTATGCCTCTGCTGTAATGCTGACGGATCAACACCAAATGATTATATTAATGAATACATTTTAGGTGATTTATTTTCATGCCTATTAGTTTGCAGTGAGCCAACAGATAAACTGATTTTCTGTGTCTAAGAAAAGTTTTTTTTTTCTTTTTTTTTTTTTTTTTTTTTCTTCCCCCCCCCAGAGGTGAGTGCACAGATTCTCTAAGAAGGAGGATTTCCGAGTTGGAGACGGAATGCAAGAAACTCACGCTGGATATTAAAGTCAAAGAGGACTTAATCCGTGAGCTTGAGCTCAAAGTCCAGGTGAGAATCCCTCAGAGATTCCAAAAAAATAATATCTGGCCATGAAAAACACCTGCCTTCAAAAGAAATGTGAAAGTTAATGTTTTGGGGTTTTTTTTTTTTTTTTTTAGGAACTGCATAAATATAAAGAGAATGAGAAGGACACTGAGGTGTTGATGTCTGCGCTGTCAGCCATGCAGGATAAAACCCAGCACTTGGAAAACAGCTTGAGTGCAGAGACCAGAATCAAACTGGACCTCTTCTCTGCCCTCGGAGACGCCAAGCGACAGCTTGAGATCGCACAAGGTCGGCAAACCAGGAGTGTAAAGAAAGGACTGGATGTTTATATTGATGTATTGATGTGTTTCAGGGCTGAAACGATTTGTCAGCATTATCATCAAATTATTCAATTAAAAAATAAATATTCAATTTCTAAATTTCTAATAAATATTTTAATCTCCAATAGAAACACTATGTATTTGTCATATTGCATTTATCTATGATTATAATTTGTGTATAATATTTTATGCAGATGCCACGCCATTACAAAATCACTGCAGTCATTCTGAAATAATCAATTCTTTCTAAATAGATTTATTCAAGTCATAATATTTCATAATAAAGAAAATCATATTGTATTTTTTCTTTTTAATAGAAGCTCTTTTTATTATTTAAGATTCTGCAAAATTATATTTTATTAAAAGGCTGAAAATAAATTATCGCGGTATATTTGCCAAATCGCTTTAGGATAATAGATATGCCTAATTGAACCCAGTATTCACTTTTGCTAAAAAATTCTTTCGTATTATCCGTTTTTGGAAGTCCAATAATCTTGTGATTTTGAAAAAATGAATACTGGCATAGTTTGATAAGAAATAACATTAATGTTTTTTTCCTAATTTCTATTTAGTGAGCTGCCATAAATAGAAATATTTTTTTTTTTTAGGAAGCTGCATAATTAAAAAATCTATGGTGTTTATTTATAAGAATTTTGATGAATAATAAAAAACTTGAAATATATTTAAGAATAAAACAAAAAAGCAGGAGATCGAATTGAATCAAGTTTTGAATTCAGGATAAGAAAGGACTGGATGTTTATATTGATGTATTGATTGTGTTTCAGGGCTGAAACGATTGTCAGCATTATCATCAAATTATTCAATTAAAAAATAAATATTCAATTTCTAAATTTCTAATAAATATTTTAATCTCCAATAGAAACACTATGTATTTGTCATATTGCATTTATCTATGATTATAATTTGTGTATAATATTTTATGCAGATGCCACGCCATTACAAAATCACTGCAGTCATTCTGAAATAATCAATTCTTTCTAAATAGATTTATTCAAGTCATCTGTTGAAATTTATTCATATTGCAGAAAAACATAAAATCACAATGTCATGTTTTTTTCTGTATTGTGCAGCCTTTCTTTAAAAGCATTTTAATAGAATGCCCTTTTTATCGCGCTCTCCTCCAGGTCAGATCCTGCAGAAAGATCAGGAAATCAAAGATCTGAAACAGAAGATTGCCGAGGTGATGGCGGTCATGCCCAGCATCGCTTACTCAACAGATACCAGCAACATGAACCCAGTCACCCCTCACTACTCCTCCAAGTTCATGGACACCAGTCCGTCTGGCCTGGACCCCAATGCATCTGTGTACCAGCCCATGAAAAAATGAATGACTGCACCAGCTCAACATACCATCCATCTCTCTCTCTTTTTCTCTCTCTCTCTATCTCTCTGTCTTTTCTTTCTCTTCACAGGCCCAGACCCGACCTCTCTTTTGAAAATATTTGGGGACTTTTTTTCCTCTTTGCTGTTTTTTCTTCTACTGCTATTTCTGGCCTGGTCAGAAGGATGTCGTATCGTGTGACTGTATTTGTTGTAGTAAAAAAAAAAAAAAAAAAAAAAAAAAAAAAAGCAGACAAAAATAACTTTCAAGTGACATCACCCACCGAGTAGGAATCTGCTGTTGTTGGAGGTTTTTTTTCTTTTTTTTTCTCGTAAATGTCTAGAAACCTCACAGACGTTGGCGTGCGTTTTGGTTTTTTCATCTTTTAGTGCAAAAACAAAAAAGGCTGCCACTTTATTTCTCCTGTACATTATTATCAGCCTTAAATCTTTTTGAAAGTGAGGACAAAGTTTTTTGGTTTTTTGTTTGTTTTTTTTTGTCAAAAAAACCCTCAATTTTTACCCTGATTTAATCACACCCTTTTAACAAAGAGTACAAATTAGACCATGAAGAGGGGTGGAACTATCTGAAATTTTCCAAAAGCGCCCAGCCTCCAGATACCCAGTGCCTTCAGACAGGACGGTGTTAAAGATTCGGAAAGTTTCTGAAAGTCCTCTGATGTGTTTTTGACCCCCAATTCTTTTCTGGATCCCAAACTTCACCGTCTCACCAACAGAATTCATATTTTACCTAGAAATCTTGTTTCTGCCAGTTCATTTGCACTGTTTATCTAAACGTTTAAAGATTAGCTTCGAAAAGAGGGACAAAAAATGTGTGCAGTGAACACGGTGAACCCGATCGTGTCCCGGATTTATTTGGATTATTGTACTGGCCAGGCTGTTTTTTTTTTTTTTTTTTATCCGACAAAGACAAAGGTTTAGTCCAGTGCCAATTAGCTATAGGACTGTGATTTCTGTTGGCCAGTGATGTGCTGCAGACTCGGGAGCAGCTAACGGAACCATAGAGTGTTTATTAGTTCAGTGTCTTGGTAGCAGAAAGCTGTTTGGTGTTGCCACACGATGGCGCCATTGTGCATGAGAAAGTATTTTGGTTTTCAGTATTGCAGAGTTCCCACCCTGATAAAGACGCGAGTGTTGAAAACAGCCAGCCTCGTCTTACTGAAGACTCTACGATCACCTTATTCAAATAATCGGCTGGTATCACAATGCACTTACTGAGGGTTTTTTCCACAGTTAATCCCTTGGTATACCACGTCTTCATCAGTGCTGTAAATCAAGCTGGAACCCTCATCCAGCAGTAATGTTCCAGAATGTTCTCGTGTGCTTTAACGTGTTAGTGAAGTGTCTTGAGAAAGAAAAGGCTTCTGATTTCTTTGAGTTTGATTTGATGAAGCCTGTTTGTTGGTATTGCTCTTTCAGTACTAAGATTTTTGGATAGCCCAGATGAGTCAGTCCTAAATGGTGTTCTAGTGATCAGAGCTTTATACCCTTTTTTTTTTGGGTGTGTGAAATTATGGACCGTTTGTCCTTTAAGTGTTCTCCGAACTCGAACGTCCGCCTGCGATAAATTGAACCAGTCTGCAGATGATATAAAAGAAGCACTCGATTGCATTCTTTAGCCCGATGTCACATCTCCCTTTTTCTTTTGTTCTTCAGATCTTACTGTTTTCTCTCTCTCTCTCTCTCTCTCTCTTTCTGTGAGGTTTTCAAGGAATAAAAGGTTTTTTTTTCCTGGCATCCCTGAAGTCTGTGTTATTTGCTTTGTGTGATGATTGATTAGGAATTAAAGATTCATTACTAATTATTTTGGACACTACAAGGCTTCCTTGATGGTGGGAGACAAAAAATAAATTGGATCTACTGCTGCCTTACTTTCATGCGGTTAATTAAAAGCAAGAATCTTTTTATTCACAGTGACTTAAAAAGGAAAGAGGTAAAGCAGGATTTCTAATAATTCTACTATCAGACCCTAATCTCCTTTAAAACCCTAGTAAAGATTGTTACAGAATAACATTCTATCTCTCTCTCTCTCTCTCTCTGTCTATCTCTGTCTCACTCAGTGTCTCTGTCTGTCTGTTTCTCCATCTCGGTTTGTCTCTCTCCTGTCTGTCTAACTCGTGTTGTAACTCATCGCAGAATGCTGTGTTTAAGTCCTGAAGCTGAGTCAGGTTTTGTGGACGAGAGAAATTGCATGTTTGGACAGTGAGAAATACGAAACAAACGTCTAATTTCGACTGGTATGTCTGTTTAAAGCAACAGTTACTGCGGAAGTCTGAAATCCCCAAGCGCCCTGAACCACGCCCTGAGTGTTAAGATCTCAAACAATCATGTAACAATGTACTTCATTACCCATAATGCACTGATCATAATCTGATCATAAGATTTAGACATGGTTTAGTGTCATGTTAGAGAAAGTAATGCAGCAGCGCTTTAACACTACTCGGCTCAGCTCTTTCACTATCTGTTTTCAGATTAAATTCTAATGCATAAAAATGTTTGCCCAGGAGTTTCTTTCAAAAAAATTTTTTTTTTTGCATGTTTATGAGCAGAATCACCAGTTCAGGAATGCTAAAGAACTGGATTCCTCCTGCGTTACTTTACCGAAGGAACCCAGTTAAAACTGAGACAGGGATTTCTCTCTTCTTCACGGGCTTAAAGGTTATTCCTGTCTCGGGTTCGGGTGGGGTTTCGTCCTCCTGTCACTCTGGACCTTTCTTTTGTTCTGTTTGGTTTTTCAGAAGTTACTAATGCAGAATTACTTAAAAAAAGAAAGTTTGGGTGAAGAGAAGGAGGAACGGAGGGCAGTCCTCTGGTCAGCTCTGCTGATAAAGATGCCATTTGATTTCAAGTCACGGTGTGTTCACCTCTCAGTGTTGCAAAAATTATGGGTTGCATTTAAACAAATAAATTAGCGTATAATTCTTTAATAAATATATTTTAAATGCTCATGATTTAATTCTAAAGTTCCAATTGTATGGAATACACAATCTACGGGCATATAAGTGCAAACTTGATTGAAAAAATTAAAACATACTATAACCCTAACACACAAATTTCACCTGTCACGTATGACAGCAATTAAAATACTTAAAATATTGTTCTTTTCCTAAGGTGACCCAAAATACACAAAAATAATATCTAAAATCGGTGGTTAATAATTGGTTATAAACATTTGTGAAAGTATTCTTGGTCTATATGCATTGTTAGACAATGTTTAATTTTTTTTTTTCTTGCTGTTTTTAAAATGATTAATTTTATGAATTTTTGATATTGTAGATTAGCAAATTGATGGATAATTATTAGAAGAATATTATATATGGTCAGAATCGATCTTTCTAAGATGTTTGTGTCAGGTGAAACGAAAGCCATGTGTTGTATTAATAAGAATCTTTCCCTAACAAAAGATATCTAAAATTATTGACATGACAAACTGTATTTTTTTTGCTGTCAGAAGGTTTATTAAGAATAAGATTCTTCTACACGTGCTCCGTGAACAGAAATCCTGAATAATCCTGGCTAATTTTGATTTCATCTAAATGATTTATCTAAATATTTAAAATTAATATGAATGAAAATTATACAGTTAAATACGCCCACTGATGACGTGTAAAAGTTGATTGACCTAATTTGCATACTCACCGCTAATTCGCTGGTTTGACAGTATATGAGGGGGGCAGGGGGGCTCAAATGGTTAAGGTGCTGAGTTGCTAATCTGAAGACCAGAAACACCTGGGCTCGAGCCCCACCCCCGGCAAGCCAACCACCGCTGGGCCCCCGAGCAAGACCCCCAACCCCCCCGCCCCAGGGGCCCCGCACCACAGCCGACCCCGCGCCCCGACCCCAACCCACCAAGATGGGATATGCGAAAAATGCATTTCATTGGCTTTGTACATGTACCTTGCACAATGATTCAATTGAATATTATTATTATTATTATTATTATATTTCTGCCTTATTAAGCTAGTAAGCTCCGCCTACGCAGGCTTGCGTCATTGCGTCGTCTGGGTGATTTGCATATTGAACCCTGCCCTGTGTGCTGAGCGTGTTCGTCTATCCAGGCTGGATTCGAGTCAAAAAAAAGGGGAGGATAATAATCCTGCCGGGACAGAGAGAAGAAGAGAAAAAGGAAGTTTTTTGCCTTGCTGAAAGTGTGAAGAGAAAGACGGAGGAGAAAAGGAGTGCGAGATCTGTCCTCCCGAGCAGGGCGACACGGCATGGACGCTTTAAAATCGGCGGGTCGGGCGATCATCCGGAGTCCAAGCATCGCCAAGCAGTCGTGGGCTTCAGGAAAACATAAAAGTGAGTTTAGAGCCAGAAACAAACGTGATATTATGGTGCCCTGATGAGCATTGATGAGCGGGTTGTTTCTATGGAGCCGAAACGCAGATTATTCTGAAAATGATTCTTTTCCGGTGCCGGTTGCCATGTTTACACTCGTGCAGGGATTATAAAAGACAAACAAATTAACAAACACACACGTGTTATTTACATATAAATATTCTGTTTGACTTTTTCTTACTTTTTAACGTGGGTTTGTTTAAACTCTCTTAAAAACCCCCAGAAATCAGTAGCATCTTTTATGAGTGTTATGAAATCTACAAATAAAAATGTTTAACATGAATAATGTCCATTTTAAAAAGTAGTAATGCTAGCACGATGGCTAACCCCCACGTCAGAGTTACATACCACAGGTTTTACTACTTAACAAGACATGGAGTCGTGTTTAACCGGCTTTACTTTATAAACACGGCTTCTTTACTGATGAGTACCTTTTTAACAGCAGCCCCGAGGTTTAAGTTACAGTTAACGTTAGTTTTTAGTTGCCATGACATTCTTAAGGTTACTGTAAACCCCTGATCGGATTAGATTACTTATTGGGTTGTGTTTTGGTTCATCCCGTCATCTCGCCACGTCACCGGATATAAAAAAGAGCCCGGCTATGGGATGTGTACACAGCTGCTGGAGGGGAATCAGTGTTCGGAGCTCCATGATGGATGTGTGTGTGTGTGTGTGTGTGTGTGTGTGTGTGTGTGTGTGTGGGTGCTCACACTGTGTGTTGCTAAAGGAGTTCCGTAAACTCGCCAACACACAAGCTTGAAAAGTATACAACAGGCGTCGATTAGTGACGTCACTGGATATATTCCACTGCATATTCATGTATCCGACACACTGATTTGCATACAGACACAAAGGTAATGAATATGCAAATCTGACGCTTGTGGCGTCACTAATCGAGCGTGTATGTAGGCGGGAATATAGACTACATTATGGCCACGCCCGAAACCCAGTTTCGGGTATATAGTTTGCAGTAAATCAGTATGCAAGGCAAGTATTATGTCCTGATTTTATAGTTTTTTAAAAAAATGGTATATGAAAAGATCAGGCTAGACAGCTGGGGTCAGAGTGCTGGTCAGCCATGATAGGGTGCCATGGGGCATGTTAAGAAAGTACTTAGAACATACTTTTATAACGGTAAGGAAGCACATACTAACTCAAATGTAGTGCCTATTTTAGTAGTATGTGATTTCAGGTGCAGCATAAGTTCTATTTTTTCGGGTCATGGCACCAGAAACCTACTTGCATCTCTACAAAACTGATTTTGGAGAACTGGTGGCCCAGTGGTTAAGCGTTTACAGATAGAATAACACTTCAGTGTCTTTGCTTCATCTTTACGGAACAGTGGTGGTCACTGATTGGTTGTTGTGAACTGCATACGACAAATCTTGGACGTAAGTAGTGCGAGGTGGGTTCTACCCCATTTTTCACCTACATTTCATCATGCATTCATTGCATTTCATGTGGCATGTGGCAGATGCTTTTATCCAATTAGATTGTATTTATCTAATGTCATTCAACTGAGCAATTCAACTGAGGCCTTGATCAGGGGCCCAGCAGTGGCAGCTTGGTGGTGCTGGGAATTGAATGCATGATCTTCTGATCATTGGTGTTCTCATTAAGTGTTATGAGTGTAAGATAAACAACATCCAGTCTGTTTCTGCACCCGGTTTAAATAGGCTTCACACGCCTTGTCGAGCTGTGAGTCGATTGAAGCTGCTCTTTCATCTTGTGTAACCAACAGCTATGAACAAACCCCTTCAAAGAAGCTGCTCAGAACGTTAACAAGTAACCAAAAAGCTCAAAGTCCTAAACAGAATTTTTGGTCCTGAAACATTTCAGTTTTACCTCGGAATGTTAATAATCACAAATATTGGAAAAAATTTTTTTTTTTTTTTTTTTTTTTTTTACAAAAATGTAAAATGTTTATATTAATTATGTTAAAAAATGTTTAAAACTTTATGTTCATATTAATATATGATATACCAGTTAAACAAATATTGGAAATTTTTTTTTTTTTTTTTTTTTTACAAAAAATGTAAAACGCGGTTCTAATTATGAAATCATTGATTTCACTTTACTCGTTCCAATTGCTTAGCGTGCATATTCAGAGGATGTTGGACATGTGTGTAAACAAGTAAGAAAACGCGGTTTCTGTGAATCTCCATATGCTTAGCATAGCGTGCATATTAAAATAGCGATTAAATATTAGTGTTATTTCCGGCATATGTATCAAAAATAGCTTCTGCTCTGAGTCTGCAGGTTAATTTTTCTTACCGCTCAAGCTGTGTCAAACTGAGATTAACAATAGCGGTAGGTAAATTCTATGTGATTGAAATAATAGTAGACAGGCCGTGATAGACAGATGTTAGCATTAAAGTTATACAAATCTTGTGTGAATGTAAAAAAAATGTAGATGTAGCTTGGGTTTCTTGCATTTCGATGTTTGACACAGTGTTTAGATCATTCGAATCTAATACAGTACTCGGTCCTGCCAAGATGCCCCTGCTGGGCCCCTGAACAAGGCCCTTAACCCTCACCTGCTCACATGGTTTAAAAATTTAATGGGTAAAGTCGTCTGCCAAATGCCAGAAATGTAAAATTCTACAATCTTTTGCAAAAATTTTGGACTGTATCGCAAAAAAAGAATAATTTCTTACACATCCAGCAGTTGCATACTTTGCTGTCGTGTTCTGACCTGCAGGCTCCTTATATAGCAGCAGTCGTGTGGTTTTATACAGTAGTAAAGCCCTTTAGCTTAGCATCAGTATCGGTGTAGTCTTCTTAGTTTTTTTTTCTTTCTTCTCCCCAATCCTCTCTCTAAGGAGTACAGTTCTCTACCTTGGATACCTGTTGCATCATTTCCTTGTCTCTGCACTGCACTGTATCTGCTGCATTGCATGCGACCCCTTTGTGCACACTAAGCAGGACGTGCGTGCGTTCCGATCTATTCACGGTGTAGCAGCTGACTGCAGATTTGCAGCAGCCGTCAGCGCCTTTGGTTTGAGTCATTGTGCTGTAACAGGAAATATTTCACCACAACAGTTTCACATGCCTAAGAATACTCCTCCACATAGGCACAATCTAGCAATCTGTGTCACAATTGCGTGACCATCGCAGCTGGGAATAACTTACAGGTCACAGCGGCTGATTTAGATCAGATTGTTTGTTTGGAAATGTTTGGAATCTGGTTTTTTTTAGCTGCTATTTTTAAAACGAAGATCTGCTTCCTAATCATGTGGGTCATCGAGAGGTTATTTATCACCATGCAATTTTGTTATAAACTGTATATTTGTTATACAGTGGTGCCTTGACTTACGATATTAATTTGTTCTGTGACGGACCTCATAATTCAAAATACAATATAAAAACAAAATAATAATACAATAGGATGTACTGCAATAAACTGGTTTTATTAAGCGTAATGTACCGCATTTGCTTTGGAGCTCAGGCGACTCCACTTGCTAATGCGCATTTCTGACATGGGATGCTTGGCGGATGGTACGGCGTTTACTGTGGCATTTGCTACACCAACTAGCAGTTGGGTGTCTGAAGCTGGTTCATAACCCGAATTTTAGCTCGCAACCAAAGCAAAAAAATCAGGCAAAAGACGGCTCGTATCTCGGAAAACTCGTAAGTCAAGGTGCCACTGTATATATTTACATTTTTACATTTACATTTCTACCACTTTCATCTGTTGCACATTTCCATCTGTTGCACATACAGACTCGATTTCATTAATGATCTAACTTGGAAGTGGTGATCAAGGTGTTGGACTGCGGATTGAAAGGTTCAGTTCCCAGCACCACCAGGCTGCCACTGCTGGGCCCCTGAGCATAGTTCTTAACCCTCAACTGCTCAGGTAGATTAAAAAAAGAGATAATGGTAAATTGTTTTGGCTACAGGTGTCTGTCAAATGCCAGAAATGTAATTAATTAAATCTTTATGATTTTATTTCAAAAACCCAGAAATAAAAATTTCTCCTTCATTTTTTTGCCTTTCAGCATTCCTGGTTTCTTCACGTACCAGAGCCACAGGCCATTAGCAGGAATGTAAAACCCACTGTAGCGTTATGGTTTTGACAGCTCGGCACTTCCAGGCTTGTCAGCAGGAGGCTAAATTGCTGTGGTAAACTGCCTTTCCCCTTATTATCATTTTATTTCTTTTTTTTGTTTAGACTGTTTACCACAGTTTTTCCCTCATCCACTACCGTTTATTTTTTGCCTACATGCTGTGGCTCCCTGATATTAATCGGTAGAGTATTAGCCTATGCCGTGTTGTCTTTAAATAACTGGCACTTTATGGGCAGAGTGTTTAAGTGAATCACTGGATTTCAGGAAGACGGCTTGATTTTAAAGATGCCATTTTGCAAAATCACTGCCCAACAAGAAAATCCTCATCATTTTCCCATACTGAAATACCTGACTGTGTTAATGAGCAGTGTTTCATAATAATAAATAATAATAAAAATCTGTTTGTTTGAGGGATTTAGCTATTAAACTTGACTGAATCTGTTTTTAAGCCTTGCTGTAGAGCTTTTTTCCAACATCTTCTTTTGATTCGCTTGAAATTTCTCACGAATACGACCTTTCACAGTGCCGCAAATTGTTGAGTTATGAAAAAAGCACTACTTGTTTTTGTTCTAAAAAGCTAAGAGCAAAATCCAACTCTTTTTTTTCGAGTAACAGGAATAATGAAACCAAATAAAGGCCACGTTCTTAGGTTTTTTTGTGTGTGTGTGTGTGTGTGGACAGAGCGAGAGAGCAGATTACAGGGTTAGTAAGAGATTTTGAATAGGAGTAAAGCTGTCTGTCTGTCTGTCTGATCTCCGATGATCAGATTAAGCATTCTATTTTCAGCGTAAGCGAGTTGTAAAGTCCACGGTACGACTAAAACCGCTGAAATCCGAGCTGTGAATAAGTTCACCGTTTCTTTCTCAGAGCATGAGCTGGATTCCTTTCTCCTTAGTACTTATTAACAATGCAGGCAAACTTTAAGAGGTCAACAAAATGTTATTTTTTTCCTTTTTATATCATTATTTCCTTATTTTATTTCCGGGATGTAATAATACACAGGAAATACTTAAAGAAACAACATTTTTTGAATTCTCAAAGATGATTGGTCTGACGGTAGCTCCGCCTCCCAGTGATACCGATTAGTGTTTCTCTACATAAATTAAAAGGAAAAAAATTGTTCTCGATGTGGTGAATTTTTTTTATTTTTCTGAGGAGATTTTTTGGAATGAGTCTCCAGTACCAGGGTTAGGATTTTTCTGTTTTTCTGCGAATTCCCACTATAGAAAAGAATTCTGTCTTAAGTTTCAGACCTGAAGGCTTTGTCGTTACTCATCTAAACAATATTGTATGCAACTGTAATATTGAAGGCAGTCAGCCACAACGGCGGGTTTGGGTGTTTTACTGTATGAGGTAATAGAGTTTAGGGGTATTAGAGTACAGGGGAGCTGAATACAAATGTATGCCCCACTTTTTAGATTTTTATTACCTTAAAATTTTGTATATCACTTGTTCCACTCCAATTATGTGCTACTTTGTGTTGGTCTATCACATAAAATCCCAATAAATGACATGCAAGTTTGTGGTTGTAAAGTGACAAAATGTGAAAGTTCAGGGGGAGTTGAATACTTTTTTTTAAGACACTCTTTTTTTTAAGACACTCTGCTTTGTGTGTAAAACACAATCGTAGCAGTGGGATTTTACTTTCAGGACAACAGTCAGTCAAACAGAGCGTTCTGATGAGGGGGTTCAAAAACAGGGCAGAAAAATAGACGATTATTTCTAAATTCTGATGTTTTCGATGTAATAACATTATATGTTGACCTCCAGAGGCAGTTCATGGCCCCTTTAAATCATGCATTAGTGTCGCCTTGTGCAATTCAGGACTGTATAATAAAATCGTTTTCTGCAGAAGAAGAACACAAAGGAGTGATGTCATCAGAACGGGACATTTGGGATGGTATTTTAGGAAATGCAATTAACATTTTGGTGCTTTGGGGATCATATCAAAAAAAAAAAAAGCTGTTCTGTTAGAGCTGACACAATGTTAGTGCAACGTCTGTGAAGCCCCGATTAGCCTTTAATATACAGGGAATTTGCTATCTGAATGTTTTCCAGGCATGTCTGCATGTGGCACATCAGCTACACACTTTTGAAAGGTTTTTGAATTATTTATCTGTTCTTACTCGTGCATCATCGTCCCTTTAAATCTGCTGTAAATCTGGGCTCTATAAATACGTTGTTTGTGTTGGTAACCTGAGCAGAGACTGAGCAAGAAGAGACGTCGCTGCTTTCGGAGCTGTCGTACAAACTGCAGGAGTGTGAAGTTGGCAGTGAACATTTTGGTGTGTAAGCCAATATCGCAAACATTTTATGCCTTTGCAGAAGTAATCTTTTATCAGTAATATTCCGAGAAAATGGAATTCTCTCAGTTCCTTAAAAAGTATGCATTCCATCCTAAATTATTATTTAAGGTATATGTAAAGTTTATAATATATTTACATGGTGTCTGTTATGTCATTTAAAGTTTCCATTGTGTTTATCATTTTTAAGGGTTAAGGGGCCTTGCTCAGGGGCCCAGCGGTGGCCGGTGGTGGTGCCGAGGGTCAAGCACGGTTTAACCAGTGTACGACACTGCCCCTATAAAATCACAGTGGATCTCATGTCCTGTACAGAGCCATAATTCTGACCCTTAATTCAACCCTTATTACTGAATACCTCTGAGATAAACTTGAACCCCAGACCTCTTCACCTGCACGGTAGTTATTAGAGGTTATTACAGGAGGAGGAGTGAGACAAAATTTAGAACCGTAGGTTAAAAATGGATCTGGTCAGGTGCTATTTAATTAATGGTTGTAAAATGTGACACCATATGATTCTTGCTTTCATAAAAAAGTGTTTATCAATTAGGTTAAAGTTGATTTAGCGTTATATATCCTGAGTAGAAAGCAGAGTAATACAAGAATGTGTGTGTGTGTGTGCGCCGTATCAAGTTGTACCGAGCTGAAAGCATTGTGCATTGTGTGTGCAGCGGGTGGAAGATGGAGATCTGCAGGTGGGTTGATGGCCACACACACACACACACACACAATGCCCCATTCATTATCTGCCATCATTCCTGCGCTCAAACTTCTTCCGTCTGTCATCCTGCGCACTCGCTTTTCCTACGCAAAGTGTCATTTCCCCTGATAGCAGCCTGCAGCCTGAATAAGACCCTCCACTCGTCCGGCTCTTCTCCTCTTCCTGTGGTTACTGACCTCACATGACGATTTAGGAAAAGCCAAGTTCCTGACTCCACACGTGAAAGCAGGCTACCAGAAGGGGGTTGATGTTCCTTCCTGTGCTGCTTATCTTTATTGTTATTGTATAGCTTATTCTAAATTTATATAGAGGTTTCTCTCTGTGTGCGTCTGTATATTAGGGTGAAAACTAATTGTCGCTTAATTAACACACACTCATGCCCCCCCCTCATGCTAAAACCCAGTTCACACACTGACCGTTTGCTTGACCAGTCGTTGATACGGTTGAGTTTTTAGGCTGCTTCATGGTGTGTGTGTGTGTGTGTGTTTGTTTAGTCTTCTGAGTGGGATTTCATCTATAGACTAATTTCCTCTGCTCTGACAGCCAATAGAGCTGTGTGTGTGTGGGTCCTCAGGGATTTGAGCAAAACACCTGCTCCTCTTTACCTTCATTGCCCTCTCCAAGTTTGATAGTGTGTGTGTGTGTGTGGTGTGTTTTATCATCTGACCTGTTGAAAGCTGCACACCCACCGAGATTTTAAAAAAATGTAATATTGCTCGGAGCAGCAGGGAAGCTTGGCTTTCGTTTGGCCGTTTGTGATTCCTCTCAGTCGGTGCAGTGACCCAGAAAAACCTCACGTCCACTAACACGCTCTCAGTTACACATGATCGCACACCAACTTGTACAAACACACACACACAGAGAGAGAGAGAGAGAGAGAGAGAGAAAAATAAATATCACCGCTTTCATTCCCCACCTGATCCCGGTTCACAGGGCCGTCACAGGGGAGACTTTTGATGTGCGAGGACGAGTGTTGGGTAAAGGAAACGACTAAATCCTGTGATTTAACTCTGTTTTCTTTCTCGCCATCGAGTCAGTGTTTGATCTCCGAGTCGAAATGTGTGAATTTTAAATCAAGTAAATCTTACAAAAAATACAGAATTTTTTTTATTTATTTATTTATTTTGCTAATAAACTTGTTTGAAAAGACAGTAAAAGATTTGTTGAGTTGACTCGTGTGCCTGTAATCTGGACTGTCAGCCTTGACGAGAATAAATGCTTAAAACTATGGTTAAATTTCTACAATTTTTTATTTTTTTTTTATAATTGACCGAAAATGTTGATTCATTAATAAACACTCTCGTGTGATGTTTTTTCCCTGCATTCTGCACTTCTCACTTCTGCTTTAAAAGCTTTTTTTTCTCTTTTCAAATCATTTTGTTCCTTTTTAGAGCCGAGTACATGTTGCTTTTTTTCTAATAAGGGTTAAAAACACACATTTTCGGCTGTTCACATGCTTGTCAAGAGGAAAAAAATTGAAGCTTTTTATGATTTACAGAATATCCCACTTGTCCAATCGGGCAGCAGGTGAAAAGGTCCCCGTGTGAGAGTTTGATTTCAGTCACTTTTGCTTCTGGATTTAATCAATGGACTGACATTCGATCCGGTGGGCTTGCGTGATCTCTCTGTGTTCTTTCACAACTAAATCTGCAAATTGTTTATTAAATGTATGCAAATTCCATATTAATTTATTATTAGGTTATATAAGGTTACATTTACATGGCGTCTGTTTTGTCATCTACATTTTCAGTGTTAATAATATTTAAAGGTTTAGGAGCCTTGTTTGGGGGCCCAGCGGTTGCAGGTTGGTGGTGCTTAGAATTAAACTTGAACAGGATTTAAAGCAGAACGTTTTACCCACAATGCACTCACTGTCCCAGGGGAGACCCAGGTGGACACTACAGTGTTCAATTCAACATCGTTAATTTAGGAATCTTAGTGTTTAACTGTAAGTAAGTATACAAGTATTATTAATTAGTAATAGTTACAGATGTTCAAAGATTGAAGAGTCTAAAAATGTTGTTAGGCTACTCTAGCCAGATGCTAAGCTGTGCAAGTTGTATTCTTTGGTGTTGCTAAGTAGGGATTTTTTTCAAGTTAATGTTGAAAATCAAGCTTTCATACCGTCTGACCTTACCCGAGCACAGAGAAAAGCCTAATCCGCACGTTTAGCAGAGAAACACATGAAGATACACTGCAAGCGAAGAAAGACAGCGAGCCGCTGCTTCCTGACCTTTACCTGCAGCTGTTTGAACAGATATTTTATAGATATACTTTCACCTATAGCTTCTATAAAGCTCATTTATTATTGATATTTGTTCTTGTTTTATTAATGGCTCGTGTCAGAGCGTGTTGGATCATTTTAATGTTACTGTTGCAGTGACTGTTCTGTGCTGTGTTAGTCAATAAAAAGTGGAGATCTAATTCCAGGACGGAGATCTGCATTCTGACCACAAATCTTATCGTTATCGGCCAAATATGATGTTAATCTGACCTTTAGTTTGTAGTACAGCATCCAGCAGCGATCTCTGGGGTCCAGGCACACGGATGCGAAATGATAGCCTAATAATCATCATGCTAGCTAACCTGGTGATGTGCCTTCTAAACCCTTAACTCCTATGAATGTTATCCAGTGGACCAAAGTGCACTTATTTATAGCAGATAGGTTAATCCATGTCAAATCTTTAACCTGGTTTAGGCCTGAAGTGGCCCCAGACTGGTTAGCATGACGACACAACCACTTTCTTTGGAATGAAATTAACGTAATCTTATTTCTCGTACAGTTATTTTAGTATTCTTTCTTTATTACTTTTATTACTTGTACCCAATATTATATAAACTAGAATTCTAGACCATAACTTAAACATGCCAGAAATCAATTTTCAGTTTTAATGTTACAGCTGTGATTTTGTAGAACGGCGCGTAGTGAGCGGCGCCCAAAGCGTGACGTTTTGTGTCTTTTGTGTGTCTGAGGTTAAATGGGACCCTTTTAAAGGAATAAAAAGGGATTGTGCTGAAAGAGAAGTGCCGATTGAAGTAGATGCACGCGGCACTGTGCTTTGTTTCATGTGCAGATGGATTTGCTTGTCTTGTCTCTCACACTTCAGCGGTTAGCATTGCAGATTTCAGGAGCCGATTGGTTGTAATGGAGTGGCACAGATTTTGTTTCACCCTGATAGGAAGGTGAATTAATAAATAAGGAATCAATTATTGGTGATCCGTTTACGCTTTAGTCATCACATAAAAGGTTTAAAAATCCATTCCTTTGGTGTCTGCAGAGCTTCCCGAGAACTGGACGGACACACGCGAGACCCTGCTGGAGGGCATGGTGTTCCAGCTGAAGTACCTCGGGGTCACGTTGGTTGAGCAGCCGAAAGGAGAGGAACTGTCAGCTGCTGCAGTCAAGAGGATCGTTGCCACGGTGAGCTCAGCTCTCTATGGAAATAACCCTTGACCTTGCCTTGGCCTTGGCCTTACTTTGAGGCTACTGGACAGGGCTGAGTGTCAGAATCAGGGCGAAAATAATGATTTTTCTTCGATTTTAAACATTGAGAGCCATATTGAAAAAAATTACATGGTTAGTTTAAACATTTTTGTCAGAATTCTGAGAATTTTTGCCGTCTCTAACGATCCAGATGTGGTGAAGTTTGTTATGGGAAAGAAAACTGATTATTGTATTTAATAATGTGTCTGTATGGTTCACTGTTGATTTAATACATTAACTATTAATACAGTTCTTATTTTCTCTCACTCTCTTTCTTTCTCTTCCTCTGTCCCACTCACTTTTTTTCTCAGGCCAAAGCCAGTGGAAAGAAGCTACAAAAGGTCATGCTGAAGGTTTCTCCGCGAGGCATCATTCTGTACGACAGCGTCTCCAATCAGCTGATAGAAAACGTCTCCATTTACAGGTCAGACTGCTGATCCGTTTCCTTTCTTTTTCTTTCTGTACAGTCGGCTGTTTTCCTGTCCCCCGGGCGTCTCATCTCCCTCCACTATTCGCCCAAAAGCAGCTAGCTAAAACTTAATGAAGCCTTTTTTTCATCTGGACTTTTAGGAAAGGCTCCATCCTGTCTGCTGTCTCATGTTCATGACTTAATAACATGTATTTTTGCTCGTGCTTACCGTGTGGTTTGGAAAGTAGACAGTCCACCCTTCCCAATTGGGGGGGAGGTGCTTGGATGTGGAAAAGAGACAAGTGGTCTCCAGTGACATTAAAGTGCACTAGCAGAAAAACAAACACAACTGCAACTCTGATGTCATCATCATTTGGGCTGCAGATGGAACTCCCTAAAAATGCATTATTTAGATAGACCAGATGATGAACAGAAAGCATCATCCAGATGATGGCATAGTGTTTCACCCTTAATGTGTGTGTGTGTGTGTAAGGATATAGAATTCCAAGCTTGAAGGGTTAAAAAGCAAATTTGGACTCAACAGGCCAGGAGATCTTTATTTATTTATGGCAGCGCAGCGTCGGCTCTGCTTCTATGCCTTTTGGCAGTGATTTCATCCGCTCGTCCCCGTTTAACTGATCTATTTGACGCTTTTCTCCACAGGATCTCCTACTGCACTGCTGATAAGATGCACGATAAGGTGTTCGCCTACATCGCTCAGAGCCAGCGCAACGAGACGCTTGAATGCCACGCCTTCCTCTGCTCCAAAAAGAAAGTGGTGAGTTTTAGAGATCTGGTGTTCGTCTCGTCTGCTTGGGTGTAATGTAGTTGGGGTCCCTAGAGGGAGGACCGTGGAGACACTCCCTGCCTTCTCTTCCTTCTAATTTTTTTTGACGAAGACAGATGACCAGACCGAATTACAATAATAGATGAGGAAAGGGAGCCGCATCAGTTCAGTTGACTTGTGTTATGTTAATTCGAATCGCTTGGTAAATAAATGGATAACGTGAAAATATTAACAACACACTCTCCCTTTCTTTATTTCTCTTTCTTTACCTCTTTGCTGGTTTCTCTCTGTCTCTCTCGTTCTCAGGCACAGGCGGTGACATTAACAGTTGCACAGGCCTTTAAAGTTGCCTTTGAGTTTTGGCAGAACACCAAAGAAGGTACCAACTCTGGTTTTTGTTTGTTTGTTTGGTTGTTTTTTTTTGTTGTTGTTATTTCATTTGTATGTTTCCCTAAAGATTAATAGTATAAATATTAATGCCGTTTCCTGTCACCATCTTTTTAAAAAGTCGTTTATGTTTTCTGGCTTTATCCCCGCCCACATTTCCTGTCTTTAATGAACTGAAAAACAATAGGAATTTGGCTCTGCACCGCATGTGTGTGTGTGTGTGTGTGTGTGTGTGTGTGTGTGTGTGTGTGTGTGTGTGTGTGTGTGTGTGTGTGTGTGTGTGTGTGTGTGTGTGTGTGTGTGTGTGTGTGTGTGTGTGTGTGTGTGTGTGTGTGTGTGTGTGTGTGTGTGTGTGTGTGAGAAAGTAAGTTCATATTTCAGACACTCCACAGGATTCCCCCATGTTAGCAGGACACTGTAATGACCAGCCTGTATAATAACGTGTGTGCGTTACATGTGTTTTCTCTGTCTAAGTGTGTCTGAGTGTGTGTTTCATACTAGTACAGAAATGTACACAATTCATCCTGTGTCTTTGTCCATCAGCGGCCACATTATACAATGGATTTATAGGGTTAAAAATTGAGACACAGGCCACGTCCTCTTTTTTTTTCTTTCTGCCCTTTTCTTTTTACCTTTTTATCTTTGTCTTTCTTTCATTTTTCTTTTCCTTTTCTTTCTACCATTTTCTTCTCTTTTCTTTCCTTTCTACCTTTTTTTTTTTCTTTTCTTTTTTTTGGGTCTAGTCCTTCAATATTTAGCTCCAGTAGTGTTTGTGGTGTTTTTTTGTGTTTTTTTTTTTCAGAAGAGGCTTCAACAAGTAATCGTTGCCTGGGGTGACAGAACCAGTGTTCTGCTAATTCAGATGAATAATACACTTTCTAATGGTTTATTTATTAGTAAACAGGGTTAAAGGGTTCTCATGTAATGGGATCATTTTAATCAATTCTCTTATTTTCTTGTACAAAACTAAGTTTTTCTTTTTTAGCATCTGATTATTTAAAACATTTCCTGTTACCTGTGAAAACCTCTCTCCCTGCCAATGGCTATGGCATGTGCACTTAATCGGGGTGTTTTTTCCCGCAGACTGTTGCATGTTCTACAGCGGAGTTTAGTGCAGATTCCGTGTTTGCATTAAAGCAGTTATTGATTAAAGTTGATGCTGTTGGTCTTTTAACACTGATTCAGTGTTATCGATTTCTGTAAAGATGAAATGATAATATCGCTGTTTTACTTTCTTTTCTTTTACGCTTACAGAAAAGCGAGTGAATTCCGAGCCGATCGGGTCCGTTAACCCTCCATCACCTAAATCCCAATGTCTAGAAGAAGAAGGTGAGTTTGGATTTACTTCTGTTCTGCTTTTTTTCCCCCTTGTTTCTCTTTTTTTCTCTCTTTTTTCTTTCCTTGTCTAGTTTTAATTCTTTCTGCCATTTAATTCTTTCACTTCTTGTACTCTCTCATTCTTTTTCTTTCCTTTTATCCTTTTTCCTTCCTTCCTTTCCTCTCTGTCTAACTTTCTTCCTTCCTTCTGTCCTTCCTTATCTGTCTTCTTTTTTGTCAGTGTGTGTGGTGTGTGTGTGTGTGTGTGTGTGTGTGTGTGTGTGTGTGTGTGTGTGTGTGTGTGTGAGCGAAACAGAGAGAGAAGGTACAATTTTCTAAAAGGTCATGGATATGAGCCACTCTTCAGACACCACCTGTCACTTTTACATGTAACACACAACTGTGATATTTGAGGAGGATGACTTTGCAGAAGTGTGTGTGTGTGTATGTGAGAGAGACAGGGAGAGACATTGAGATAGAGAGAGAGTCCTGTTTACTTCATGTAGGCAGAAGATTATTTGATGAGTAGTTTTCTGGTGTTTTTCTATGTTATCTCGAAACATTTCCAGAACGTTTATCAGCTACGAATATCGATTCGAGTACTATATATTAAGGAAACAGAAAACCTGACAATGTTATATTTATGTATTTGTAAACATGTATGAAGTATCTAATCAAGTAGCGTGTGTGTGTGTGTGTGTGTGTGTGTGTGTGTGTGTGTGTGTGTGTGTGTGTGTGTGTGTGTGTGTGTGTAGAAGTGGCAACGGGGAATCTGTTAAACCTTGAGGAGACTGCAGTTATACATGCAGAACAAGATGATACACCACACAGCTTCAGCACAGAGAACAACAACATTGTTTGGGTAGGTACAAATACATACTGGTGTGTGTGTGTGTGTGTGTGTGTGTGTGTGTGTTGGGGAGTAGTTCTGGAGTGCAAAGTGGTATACATGAGAGAGTACTGTGTTACAACTAATGTCACACCTGCATGAATTTTTTCGTGCAAAACGTCTGTCTATCTATCTGTATCTATCTGTGTCTAACTATTCGTCTGTCTGTCTCACAGAGATTTAGGCAACAGTTCAGAGAAAAACCATACACACACACACACACACACACACATTCTGCAGAAAACTAACTGTTGCAATTTATTCTCTGAACTAGACAAAAACCTTAACTGTTCTTTGTTCATCAGATACAAAGACTTTACTGTACGAGTGAACACACACACTCGTACACGCCAATACACACAATGGTACTGATTACCTCTTGTACATAAAAGAGAAGAAATCAGAACAAAAGGAGCTAAACATTCGGGATGATTTGACTGCATCGTATCAGTCTGAGCTGATCACGCTTTATTTATGCAGTGCAGCCATCCTATAAACGTGTGAATTAGACTGGACTGGTTTCTGTGAGCATCGACTTCACCACGTCTACAGAAATCCGCTCGGATTTACACAGATTCTAGGGTTGAATCATGTGACTTCTTCAACTTGCCTGTTCTTGCAAAACAAACTTTTAACTTTCAGCTTTAAAGTGTTACATGAATGAAATCAGTGGTTTAACCAGTACAGCTTTTATTACATTGTCCAGAAAATGTAGAAGAAGAAGAAGAAGAAGAAGAGCTTCTTAACTTTTAATGTCAGACAGGATTAGATGGTTACTCGATGTCCCGGATCTATAAAGTCACATATTAAACTTTCTGACTTTAAAGTTTACACAAACGTCGATGATCAGATTAGAAGTTCACCATTTAACTCAAACCTTATTAGAAATTTATCTTCTTTAAGGTCACAGGAACAAAATCTTTCCACAGGACTGACGGTGTAGATCAATCCTGTGTGTCTGTGTAAAATCACACCGCAAAACTCATCCACATGTGCAGTCCAAACTCGCCCAGGTGTTTTTATATCTTTTCTTTAACAATTTACTAATTTTTTGGAATTCGTTTATTTAAAAAAAACACAACACATTATGATGTTTATTTCTTTGTCGTTATGCAGGTTTTTTCCTTGTCTTTTTTTTTTTTTTTTAGTACAATTGTTATTTAGTTGCCCGAGAAAATACAATGTTCTTTATCGTTTCCTGTGCCGATGTGAGAAAATGTACACGCCAGTTTTTACACTAAAGAACTGGGAATTCTACCAGAAATGAGTGAAGAATCAGAGTGGAGAATTTAACAGCGTTTAGATTAAACACTGTCTATCACTGTTAATTCATTGCCTTAATTACAACTAAATGTTACAATATTTAACATTGCTTTTATCATTCAAATGTTTATTCTAGTTTTATTTACTCTGTACTATTATTATTATTATTCAGTATTAGTAGTAGTAGTAGTATCAGTAGTAGTAGCAGCATTTATACGGAAACGATGATTTTATCCTCAGATATTCTGTTTGCTTAACTAGCTTATAATTGCGTGAGTTCTCCTGGCTGACTCTCATGCTCTCGGTTGTCTAGACAGGACAATTTCTGTAGATTAAAAAAAAATGTGTTCATGGGAGCAGACAGAATTGCTTATGATTAGATCAGGAGTTTAGGATATTGCACCAGACAGAGTTGAGATTTAAGGCTGCAGTTTAAAATACTGAGACGAATCCCTTAATGTTTAATCTGCCTGATTTTTGTGCTGTTTGTCTTCTCGTGCAGGAGCTTGATGACGGTCTGGATGAAGCCTTTTCAAGGTTAGTACAGTTCACTGCCTTTTAATAAACTCATGGTTTTAAAGTGTAAAGAAAAAGAGCAGTATGTCACCATGGTGCATTATGATGTGATTTTTTTTTATATTTTTTTTTTTATATATATATATTTGGGGGGAAAAAATGCATTTATTGACGCAGATGCCGTGTGTGTCGGCGCTATTCAGACCAATAAACACTAATATTTCTACACGCACATTTTGGTAATAAATTTTATTATTTAATGTAATGCGTTCATTTTTACATTCACTATGTGTGAGTTCTACAAAAGGGTGGATTTTCAACCCACAATCTGTCTGTCTTTGCACGGCTGGAGACTCTGCTGAATGCTGTCAGAGTCGTATTTGTAGCGGTTTCTTCCTGTCCTTCACACTCGGCTCTAAAAATAGTCTGTGAGGTTTTACTGTAGCAGCAACACTACACCAATGGTTGGCTGATCAGCTTGGCTGTGTTTTTCGGTCACATTGGTTTATCTAGAAAAACATAGGCGCCGTTTGAAATTGCGTACTATTAAATGTTTGCTACAATTAAAGTAAGTACGTACTTCCTGATCATTTAACCAGTACATTCTTATAGTATGATTACAGGTAATATAGATAAAATCCAGATGTACTACAACCGCCATTTTGATAAGTTAACTATACGAAACAAGCACCTGCTATTTAAAGCACTTAAAAAGTGCCATTTTCCACCACTTCTGCATATGACGTTGGAGGCACTACCGCCGCCTCATAGGATAGCAAGTTAAGCATTGTATGCCTATTTCAAAATCCATGCTGGGAATAGTAGGTCATCTAGGAACCTTTGGCATACTGTAATTCACATACTAAGGATTCAGACATACTACTCGCTTCACCTACTATATAATATGGAAGTATGTAATTTTAGATACGGTTACTTTAATTTGCATACTAAGGATTTGGACATATACTTTCCTACTATATAGCATGCAAAACTGAATGTGATTTCAGATGGTGCCATATTATTTGTCCATCATATTTCCTGACTTTGTTTCATCCGGGAGTTGCAAGCCAAATTTCATTTAATGAAATCTCCCAGAGCCCTGAAGCTCTTTACACGTCTCTCTCCACCACAGTTTTTCAGCTTATTAACTGCCTCGACCAAGGGAATCCTAAAAATCGAATTAAACACACCCAAAGCTAATTAAATAAGTATGATGAGACACTTCAGGTTTATTCCAGCTACAGCTCATATCAACTGCTTTAGCTGCTAATTTTAGCTAGTTCAGCCTGGGTGTGTGTCTCTTTAGTCTGTTTTTGTCTGTGACTACTAGAGATGTACTGAAAAAAATTTGCGGTATATGTTGTATTTAACACTGTACAATACCGTCATTTTGCTAAATGTTGCTTTTCCGGGATTTACCTGTAGGTTGAGTGCTTCTCAAATTGCTGCCGACCGCCGCTACTATGAAGCAGCCGACAGAGAGAGAGTCTAAAATCTGAAAACCGTTTTGGAGAAGAGAAAGAGAGAATTAAAAATGTGATATTGAAAATTAATCTGACTGTTAAATTAACCTTCCACAATAAAGCAACATGTGTTGTAACTCTTTAATTATGCTGACCTGCATTCTTAAAGCTCTTAAGTCTTAAAAGACCTAATCCTGGTCAATAATTTCTCTCTTTCTCTCCCTCTCTCTCGAATTTGCAGTAATCTGTGAATATTTTTTTTGGCTTGAAATGTCCATCTGCTGTCTTTAGAAGAAACAAATGAACACTATGAGTCATTTAACTGTTAATCCAGACACCGACTGGGCAAACAGTGAATTTATAAATGATTAAATATAATAAAACGTTTGGTATGTTTACCATTTCTATATTAAACACACACCTGACATTAACCAATATAAATAAATATTAATATTTTACCCATTACCATGAAAATATGACTATTATAAGCAACAATACAATAGTTTTCATTTCACTTAACTTTTAACTACACCAGCCTGCGGTGTAGTGAAAACTGAGATTAATCTGCAAGTCTGAGGAGAAAAAAGCTCGCTGGCGCCATCTACAGTCTGTTAAAAAAAACTTTCCGTCCTACAGTGAAGCTCATTCATATTTTCTCAGTCTGTAGCCTTTAATCATGCTGACCTTTTACATTTATTTATAATGATGTGTTTCTCTTCAGCCGCAGTTTGGATAGTTTTGAATCGTGTTCAGGTAACCCCTTCATTATAGTATTATTTATAGTATCATGTAGCGTCATTCTTCACTGTCCTTTGTACTCCATTCACATCTACCAGCCCCGCCGTTCAACACTGATAGTCCTCACTGTATGTGCCGTTGTGTAGAATTCTGTCATATTTCCTGCTCAGAACCCTGTTCAGATCGAAAACAAAATATTTAGTAATGATGAATTAAAAATGGCAGGGTTCTTTGCCTGTCGTTCGCTGCAGTCTGTCATTTTCGTTCATTAGTTGTCTAATAGTAGTAAGTCAAGGTGATGCTTTAACACTCATACAAGTTGAAATTGATATTTTAGACCATTTTTAAATTGCTACTCTTGCAGATTACACATGTAGGTGACCCACGGTAACATCAGGCACTTTTGGCTCTGGGATGTAAAGAATTTGCAATTCAAGACCAAAAATCCTGTCTGACTTACTACGAATAGACCTTCAGTCTTACATTTTTTATACACATCACTGCATTTCCTCACATTCTTTAGATCCTTTTAGACCGGTATTATTTTAGGGGTCTGATTGGACTACAAATTAACAATTTTAGCAGTATATTTCTTGCTAAAAGGTTGGAATTTGAATTGGAATTTTGAATGGAGTATTTTTTTTTTTTTAAACTATAAAATTACATTTACATTGATGTATTCAACAGCCGCCTCTATATCCAGCTTGCTTTACATTAATCTTATTTACACAACTGAGTTACTAAAGCCCAGTGGTGGCTCAACTGGTTAAGGTTGATCTAAAGACAAGAAAGACCCCACCACCGTCAGCTGTTGATCTGAAGACCAGAAACACAAGGGTTCAAGCCCCACCACCGGCAAGCCAAAAACTGTTGGGTCCTTGAGCAAGACCCTTAACCCTTGCTGCTTCAGGGGCGCTGTATCATAGCTGACCCTGTGCTCTGACCCCCAACTTACTAAGATGGGATATGCGAAAAAAGGATATGTGACAAAATAAAGGCATTTATATTTAATGGGTTAAGAGCCGTGGCAGGTTGTTAGTTCTGGGATGTGTACCTATGAGCCTCTCGTTAAATAATTAAGTTACCACCTGCCCAAATTTTAAAACTCTAAATGACCTTATTGCTCCAGGCTTGGAATCCATTACTCCTTTTTTTAACCTCTTTGATATAAATAAAGCCTTAGTTTCATTTTTTTTGTTACAAACCTAAAACATGTCTCCTGTTTATTTATTAATCTCGTTTTTTTTTTGTTTTTTTTTTGCGTCTGCTCTTAATTTTTAGGCAAACAGAAAAATGTCCAGTTATCTGTAAATGTTGCATTAATTTGGTTGTTAACAGATTGTTGTGTTTTGTTGGGTTTCTTTTCCTCCCTGGGTGACCTTTAGACTCGCTGAGTGTCGTGCTAACCCCCAGGTCCTGGACACTGGGCTAAACCCTCAGGACTACAATGCTGATGAGTGCCTGTCACCCTGCAACTGGGACAAAACTGATGGCGAGGATGCATTCGCCTTCTGAGAGCACAAAAAAAAAGGACAGAAAGGAAGTGATTGCATCACTGTTTGATGGACTGAGTAAAACAGTACAGCGGAAAACAAGAACTGCACAGACCAAAGCAATAATTGTTTTTTTTTTTTTGTTTTTGTTTTTTTTTTTTTTTTTATATATATTATTCCTACGAGCGGTATTTGGCTTTAGTCTGTTTTTGTGTTATGATGCTTCCTGTTGTAGTTTGGTATTTCTGATTTCTTTGTGTGTGTGTGTGTGTGTAAGCTGTATGAAATACATAGATGATCTTTCTGTGTAAATTGGCTACGGATCATGTTTCAGGTCAGTTTTGTGAGTTGGGCTATGCAGCAGAATGTAATGTTCTCGGTTAGAGAGATTAACATCATTCAGGCTGTTACTGGACATTTTTCTGGTATCTATGTGCTGATCTGGGTTTGGTAATCTGGTCATCTAGAAGATGGACAGAACAATTTCGAAACACTGCTTATATTACAAGTTGTGCTTTTATTTGGGGTTTTTTTTTTTCAGCTTGGTGCTTTTTATAGCCAAATTTCAGCCTCTTAGATAACCAAAAATATTCAAGAGTTTATACTAAAGACCATCTTTTTATATTTTTTTATTGGAAATGTATTTTTGTACATCCTGACAAAAATCTTTTCAAAAAACTCCACTTTTATTTTAGGGAACTAACAGTTCAGGGTTCTTCGTTTGCCCAAATTAATTAGTGAGTTTGTTTTCGTTATCCGATCATTACATAAAAAATGTTTACTTACTGCGTACAAACATTTCTGCTGCTCACTAACATTTCACTTTGCTCTGTTGGGATTTGGGTTATTATAATAATAATTATTATTATTATTACTGTTACATTTTTGTTAGATGTTTTTTCTTCATTGCATCTTCAGTGTTAAAACTGCATTTTTGGTTTTTTTAAAAAATGTATTTTTCTTCATTTCAGTGCTCAGATTTTTGACTGCATCACCTAATACATTTTTTGTATTAAAGATCAATACCTTCCAGCACATATGTGTACAATATTGTGATTATTTTTTATGCTTTTGATTTTCTGGTTTACTCTCACCCCCCAAAATGAATGCAGGTGCTTCATATGGTTAACTGTTTTGGAAACTCTTGTTTGGTATCCATGTGTGCGTTATGCACTGGAAGACTCCAAAATTTGGGTGATCACCCAACATTAGTGTCTGACCACATGATGGTGTTAAACTGCTCAAAAGTCATAATACTTTTGTCAGTATTTTGAAAAAAATAAAATCTAAATTATGCAATTAAACAATAAAGTAAAAATTATGAAAATAAAATCCAAATGACTAAAGTTGTGATTCTTTACAATTAAAATAATATTAAAGTCATAATATTCGGGGGGGGGGGGATTTCTAAAATTGATTCAAAATCACGACAACGTAAAAACGACAAAAATAAAGTTGTAATATTTTAAGAAAAAACGGTCGAAATTATGAGAATAAAATCGTAGAAAAAATAAAATAAAAAAATTCACAGAATGGCGAGAAATAATGAGAAATATTACGACTTTTATCTTATAAAGAGGCAGTAAATCTCCGTGGAAAAATAACTTGTCGGAATATCGTAAATCTGAACCTAGAATTTATAAACGCGCGTTACAGAAATTAACCAATCAGAAACCGCACCGTGAGCCGAACTCTATAAATAGGAGTGAGCACGAACGCGGCGCGTGACAGATTTTAAATTCCGTTTGACTTGTTATAACGGAAGAAAATTGTTCTTACTTTGCTGGTGTCTATTTACAAAACACTTTGAGTTGGGTGAGTTTTACCGCACAAAAACTACACCTAAATCTAAATAAACATCCGCAGACATGTACTGATTAAACTTTTAAAAACATTTTAGCCAGCTAACGTTATAAACTGGTGGGGGGAAAAAAACAGTTTAACAAGCGGTGAAGTTCAATTCGCCGCCATGTTTGTTAACAATTCATTTATTTAACGCGTCTGCATAGACTGACACCACGTGTAGTTTAAGAAATAAACCTTCACTAATGGCTGTCTGCTTAATTTAATGGTTTTTAGTTAGTTAAAGTATCAGTTATGTGGATTTGATGACAAAATAGATTTAAATCTACAGCTAATAAATACGTGTTAATTAGTGGAAACTGGTTTGAGTTGATTTGACTGAGTTTTTCTCTCATTTGTTGTATTAGTCCGTGTTTAAGGTGGTTGGACTGCTTATCGAAAGAGCCTCTGTTCTATTTCCAGCACAGCCATAGCTGCCCCTGGGGCCCCTGAGCAAGGCCCTTAACCCTCATCTGCTCTGTTGGGTTAAAGAAAAAGAGACACAAATGGTTCTGAATAAGGTGTCTGTCAGAAATGTAAATGTGATTCTTATATATAGGATAGCTAGACATATTATTAGAGGAATAGAAACCTTTATGTATATCTACACTTTTTTCCTAATTCTTTTGCTGTGTAAATACATGTTTACATCTTTATATAACCAGAACTGGAGTCCCTCTGCTTTTTGTTTATAGTCGGTATGACAATAGTATCCATCTTTAAAAAAAAAAAAAGATTTGTTTTTTTTTCAGGTGTGCTTTTATTAACAAAGTTCTGTTCAGGATGAACTCTGAACGAAACATGGAACGTCAGATTATTATAACAATTATAAAAAAAAAAACACTTAACGCCGGAAAGACACGCTGTACCTCGGCTCCGAGCACCTGCAACGCTGTGTGAAACCCTGGGTTAACCACGATAGACAACAGGCACGAAATCTTATTACAAACGATTCAGGAATCGTTAGAGAACGAATCGCAATGAATCGTTTTTTTCCCCACCCCTACACGACACACAGTGTATTATTTAGAGGATGTGTGTTTAATATATAATATTATTCAGATTAAATATAGGACTGCGCGGTATATAGTTTCAGCATTCAACATGGCAATGTGTGTATCTGCAACCGTCACATTTTAGCATGTGTCCAACTGTGATTGATGGATTATTTCCAAATTTAATAATAGATTGTATGTTAAGCCTTTGCACATATTTTTTAAAGTCTGTTACTGTAAAAACATTTTTTTAAAGCATTCGGACACAAGAAACAAATATTTGTAGCTAAAGATGAATTTATACGCTGCATTTAATTTAATTGCATTTAAATTAATCTAGACTCTGCAGCGGGATTTTTACATCTGATTATTTAATTTGTGTCTCTGAAACCCCAGAAAAACATAAAACACCCTTTATTTTTATATGCATCCTCATTCTGTTGTATTCAACTATGTTTAGAATGTGTGTATTATATTTTATGCAGATGCACTCCATTACAGAATCATCCCAATAATTCCAAAATAATAAATAATAATTTATTCCCAACAGATCTATTCAAGTCATCTGAAGAATTCTTTTTTCATATTGCAATATATATCATGGAAAAATGTTTTGTTCAATATCGTGCAGTCCTATTCACGTTTACAGTATTTGGCAGACCTCCTCATCCGAAGCAACTTTCTTTAGATTTATTTCTTTTATACAACTGAGCATTTGGGGGTTAAGTGCCTTGCTCAGGGGTGGGTGGGGTGGTAACTGGATGGTGCCTGGAATCGAACCGTCAATCTTCCGGTTAGCAGGCCACCACCTAAAACTCTGAGCTACCTCCGCCTACCACCTGCGTATAATTGGGTAAATTGTCAGTTTTCACTAACCCCTTTTCAACTTATCTTATAGGCTCTTGTTTAACTTATGATGGCAGACAGAAAGTTACCCGTCGGCGCCACTTCCTGTAAACGTGGCTCAGACAGGACAAGACGTTTTTCACACTTGAAGCCTCTGTCCATTTATGCTCGCAGTGTTTTTCGCAAAGCTGCTGATTCCTTCTCGGTCAGTCCGTCTCTGAGTCCTGACTGTCCTTCCTGGAACTTGAAAGTTGAGTTTACTAACAGCATGGCATCTGTTCAACGTAAAAGACGATCGGACGATTCGTGCTTCGATGAAGAATACGATACCCCACCGAAAAAACCCTGTCTTAGCAATGGCTCTTCTCCAGATTCTGCCTGTGATTCACACTTTCGTCAAGTGAAGCTTGTTTCTTCACTATCCTCCTCCGAAACACTGGATGGAATTAAAAGAATTGAAAAAACTCTGTCTGATCAGGAATCATTAGGCCTGGGCTGGTTTAATTGTATTGATAGAAATAAATGTTGGAGCAGCAAGTCATTTCCAGCTGTTCACTCAAGCAGTCCATTGATTTTACACAATAAAGGCAATGTAGATGGTATCACGTTTAATTATGATGTGGATGAGATCATGTGTCTAAGTCCAATTAATGGTCCTGATACTCTGGAGGATTTTATTCAGGGATATAAGACGTGTGAAGAGCAGATTCTGGCTGAGGTTACACGCAATTCTGGGCAAAACCAACCGAAAGCCGAAAGTTCACTCGGAAAAGTGTCACAAACTGAAAGCGATGACGGTTATGTAACAAAATCGTTTGACAAAGCTGATTCAAATGACATAAACGAAAGTGTGATCACCAAAAGCGACCAGTTATCTTTTCTAAAATCATGTAAAATTACTATCCCAAACTGTTCAAACGACAAAACGCTACCTGGGTCCATCCCAGTCGTGTCCACCCCAGTGTACAAAGTGAAGCCATTAGTATTCCCTAACCTGAATTCAGAGAACCACAGCTGGCCCTCACCTAGAATCGTTTCTGAGACAGTAAACGCCAGCTCTTCCATTTTCCTGAATGGATATGAGAATTTGTACGCTGATGAAACAGAAGCATATCCCTCAGCTCTTAAACATCTTCCACAGTTAAGTCACTTTGTAAATGTGAATGAGAGTAAAGAGGGCAATGTAGCGTTTGAAGGCACTTCAAAGTCACTAGTGTGCCCCAATCAGGAGAAAAGCTTTGCTAACCAGCTGAAGGACGATAAGGATGTGCCATTGGTTGGTCAGCAGCCGGCTGCATCCAAGGCCACCATTATGATCGGGACGAAAACGGATGTAGAAGACATCTTCGAGAACACACTGCCTCTTCAGTTCCAGGTTTGATGCACACATTATAAAAAACAATAAAAATATTTTTCATTTCCTGCTTTGGTGAAACCGAAGGTGGGTTTGATTAATAAGCAGGAACCAGAAGCAGTCAAAGCACCAGCACACCAACAGCCGGAGAAAATCGCAGCATCCGAGGACCAAAGAAACATCATTGAAGATGTGTCAAGGTATTCTGCCAGGATTGGCTTTTTGCAGACATTAAAATTTCTGTTCATGATGCACAGCTTTAAAGAGTTAAAGATTTACAGGAAGTATCTACACCTGTTTAGCATCTCATGACACGATGGATTGATGCTTCTCAAAAAAAAAAATGAACTTGCTTAAGTAAACTGTTTCATTTACTCCAAGCAAAAGTCAGAGGCTGTGTTTTTTTTTACCAGTAGGGGGAGCGCTGTCAATATCAGAATGGCAGCTGTAGACGACACATAACCATACTATATAAAACATACTTCGACAACGGTCGGGAAGTACAAACTAACTAAAATGTAGTAAATACTTTAGTATGTGAATTTGGATAAATCTCGAGTTTACTTACAGGATTTTTGACACATGGCCCTAGTTCAAGTGTCTGCTAATAAGTCTGCAAATTAAGTAGAAGCCATTCTATTTTTGGAATCTTGGGGGCCTTTCCATTCCTTTTATCCGTAGCACTAAAATATAGATTTTTATTTATTTATTTAATTGTACAGTAACACTGGCACTCTAGTGTGATTGGATGTCATTCTGTATTTTATAAAGGGTCTGATCTATTATCTGTGCTTTACAGACCAGTGGGATTGTACAGAGAAAAAGAATGGGAAAAACAGAAGGCGGCGTATGTCGACTCGGTGAAGAGACACATTAATGAAAACGGGGAAGCCGGTAAACTTGTTTTACTGCTTAAAGTACCTTTTAATCATGCGGCTTATTTTTATAAAGGCTTATTAAAAGCTTATTGTAGCACATTAATAGATAAATAATAGGGAATTTGTAGGTGTATATTGTTCTTTTAGCAATTGTGATTTCTCTGACGATAATCCCCTGCTGACGTTTCTCACCATTAATGTTTACCTAACAGGTGTAATGACTGAGCTTTTGCATCTTATGAACACCGTAGCCAATCAGGGCATAGGAGGCGATGGGAGAACGTGGCAGCATCCGTCTGACCTCACCCGCAGGTACGCTGTCGATGTGGGAGGCAAAGGGCAGGTTGACCCGTGTGTGTTTGGGGAAACTAAAGCGTTAGCATCACATAAAAATGGATTAAAATTAATTTTTAGAAATAAAACCTATAATTAACATTTTGATTATTTATAGAAATATGCTATTTTATCTCCTACTCTGCCATTGTAACGTAAATGTATCTATGTAATGTGTATGAATTCTCTATTTTTTTAAAGAAACTACCGGTTGCGCAACAGCGGCCGTTTGCTCTCGTTGGATGAATGGCAGAACATGAATGTTCTTTCCTATCACCGCTTCGCTAAAGTGCCTCAGGTGTTTAAGCGAAGTTCTGTGGTTTAATGTTTACAGCACTTCAAACATCACATCCTGTCCCAACCCCAAAATCCTGGGTTTTTGCTCTTGTATTAATAACACTGACCTCAAGCCTCTTTTCAGATTTAATCCAGTGGCTAACTAATGTGGGCTTTTGCACATTTCTTTTAACTTGTTTGTGTGTTTGAAAAGTATGTGGTGATTTTTTTTTTTTTTTGTATTGCGTATGTAAGATTTTATATGTTTGCGCTTTGCCACTGGTGTAACGATACAAATGTGCAGCTTTCTCGCTGTTTGAAATCGATCTGCTCTCTTTGTGTCTATGCGTTTTTGTGTATCTTTGGCCTGTCCAATTTGAACGTGAATTTTTTTGCAGGTTTGTTGCTGTGTGTCTCATCCTTGTGTTAGGCACATTTTGTCGCATGCATTTGATTTCAAAAGGGGAATTAAAGGATAGAAATGTTTTGTTCGAGCTTGTCGTTTTAGTGACATTACACTAGTATAACTTTTTGGCTAACAACCGTTTCCAATCAGTTTCAGCTTTAAAGTGAGCGGGGTGGAGGTCTACATCCAAACAAATGGTTAGAGTCTTAGAGCCAGATATGTAATTAATGGAGTGCAAACATTATCAAATAGGCAGTAAACTTTAATTATACCTCTATTGACAACTCTAAAAAAGAGAGGAGGCAGAGTATTCATATACATGGCCAAAAGTATGTGGACACCTGACCATTATACTTGTATATGTTTCTTCCTGCCCCCAAAAAAAGATGGCACTTAATTGCACTCTGTCTCTGGAATGTTTTTGTATAAAGTGCATTATAGATTCCCCTTTTTTCTCGGCTAAGTGGCTTAAACGTATTCCAATATGACACTGCCCCTGTACACAAAGAACGGTCTGTCAAATGTGTGCATTGTTATTATAAAAGATGTTGAGTGATCAGAAATCCCCATAATTCTGGGATGCCCCCACCCCATGTTGGTGTTGGAAGTGACACTTCAGTATGTAGTATTGTCAGAATAGTGCAGGTCATTATAACTATAAAATAATAGGACCATTAAAAAAAAACATACAAACGGGTTTCTACAAACATTTGCCAGGATAGTGTATTTGTAATTATTCTATTTATTTATTTGTAGAAAAAAGGCTTTACAAAAAAATTACAAACAGTTTCTGACAGCAGATAAAAAATGTTTCTTTGCAGCTATAAAACTAATATTTTTTAGGTCTTAAACCACATAGATCAAAAAAGATGTTATCTTTTCCATCTAATACCACGCTTTTGATTGTCTGTGACCTGTGATCTCGTTTAGTGGCGTGTGCCTAACACAGTCATGCAAAATAACAATTTCAGAAGTTACATATATTAAATACAGTGTTTAGTAAAAACTCAGTTTAGGATGTCGTAAGAATGTTTTATCTCTCCTAGTATTTTTAAATTAGTATTTTGTTTATTTTTAAAGATTCAGTGGCGTTTCACTCTCAACCAAATGGCTCAAACTTCAACAGTCAAATGGAAGTATTTTTCGACATAAACCGGTTAAAGCTTTGTGGTCGCGTGGCAATCTATCGACTGTCGTGGTGCTTGTAGTTTATATACGCTACTTATTTCATTGATGCCTACGGGAAAATCTCTGTGATAAGGGAGCTGGTTGGCTTTACACACTGGAAGTCCAGCAACATCAGGAGGGCAACAGGAGACCTTCAGGCAGGAAGGGGATGAACACGGAGTACTACAGAAGCTCTTCTCCAGACTTCCGTCACCAAATTCAAGCTGAACCGTCACACTGTGAATGCCGAAGTTATGGAGGACATTCCTGATTTCCTGATGGAGTGTTTTAATTCCGCCGAGCGAAGTGTGGAGTTCGGTGGAGACTCGTACATGCAACGACGCCACATACCTTTCCTTCGTCAACTCCCACAAGTGTGCATCGTGGACACTCAGGACCCCGGGCAGGCTGCACACTTCGTGCACTGTGGGGATTGGAGAAGAAGAAACCTCAGAAGGGTAAGCACACGAGGCACATCCGCAATGTCGGTACTTTGACCATGTTTGTGAAATGGAGATCATGAAAATGTGTTTTTCAGTGGCACAAACAAAAAACAGCTTTCACTTTTCATATAAATTAAATAACAGGTGTTTACAGGTCTACATCTGCAGCTTCTTATGAAACCAATAATCTATCCTTCTCTCTTTACAAGAATGCCTGTAGCTCACAGAACACTATTTTGGGATTGATATAATGTTGTCCTACACAAAAGCAGGGAACGTTACACCAGGTACGAATGTTCCTCTAAAATTTCTTTTACTCACAGACTCTGTTGAAGGGCAGGTTGCGAGGGATGACCTGCAGCAGGATGGTTGCTGTTTCTCGAGCCAGGGGAATGGCAGAGGGCATGATGACGACCACCATGACTAGCGTCAGGCTTGGATCCACATAACACTGCCAGTTACATGGGGTATCCTCTGTCTTGGGCCAGATGTAGAACAGAGCCGAGGTCACCACTACTACCACTGATCCTAAAGCATCGTTTAGCATGTGGAGTAGCACTCCTAAAGAAGAAAAAAAAAATGTTAACCCTCTAAAACTCCCAACTGACCCATCACTTTCTGAAATCTAACTTTTTAATATTACAACTTTTTATAGTGTAGATTTTTTTGGTGTACTTGGACTGACATACCTCTAATATTAAGATGATGGCCTTCATCCTCAAATTCATCCACTTCATCCAATTCTGTCTGTTGAAATGCTGTGAACAATAGTTTTAACCAAAATGAGTACAGCCTACTTTAAATAAAAAATACAGTCAGTCATTGCTGTAACATTAAACATCAGTTTGAGAAGATTGTGACAGTGTAGATGCTTTTCGTTTAGGTTTGCTGCATCAGAAAAATAGCATCAATAGTGAATTAGAATAACTAGCGTTTGATTAGTAAATCTATTTACTTTAAGATGTGAGCTGTGTTAAATAGTTAGCGTTATTTCCTCTGTTGTTTCTTACGATAAATTTAATAGACTAGTTGTAAAAACTTGTTAGAATGACATCAACGCTCCAAAACATTATGCAATTGATTTTGTTTGAGCTACATACAGTAAGTAATCAGTATTACATTGTCCCAAAATCACAAATTACTCAGGAATTACAGTGTTGTATAATTGCATTTTTTTATTTTGGTAATAACATTTGGTTAATGTACTTTTGGAAGTATAAAGTGCAACTATAATAAATATTTATACGTTTTTTGAAAAGATTTTTAGAACGTTTTAAATAGCGGGCAACGCCTTCCTAGTTTATCTTCTATAAATTAGATATAAAGGGACATTTTTGTAAACAGTAAGATAAACCAACAAAGTTTTATTTGGATGTAGATAAACATAAAGGTTTATAAATATAAACAAATTATAAATATAAATGTATATAATTTCTGTAATTGTCATTAAGGGTGGTATCTGTTTGGTTGTTATTTTTATTAGCAAGATTTTAGCGCGGGTGTTTAATTGTGAAAATCCGAGACGAGAAATTAATATTACATATATATTTTAGCATGTAACGCTATTAATCATTGCAGCAAATTCTTGCTCCCCGATCCACCTGCTTCTGTGTCCGTGTAGCTCTTTGGTTCGTTGTCCCGGCGCGTCGTGCGCGTTTTTTTCGTGCGCAGGCATCGCCAGTCCTGGAATACAAGCAGTCCCATCACGTTGATGCCGAGACCGATGCTGCCGACCACAAGCACTAGAGCGGGTTCGTCGATGGGTTCAGGCTGTGTGAGCCGCTCAAGCGCTTGGACCGACACGGAGAAGCGCACAGCGGCCAGGAACACGGCGTTCGCCAGCGCGCCCAGAACCTCTACGCGCACCAGTCCGTAGGTGCAGCGCGGAGAAGAAGAGCGGCGCCGAACGCGCACCGCAATTAGACCCACCGAGAGCGAGATGATGTCGGACAGCATGTTAAACGAGTCTGAGACCAGCGCAATGGAGTTCCCGACGTAACCGGCCACAATCTCGGCCAGAAAAAACAGGCTGGTCATAGTCAGCATAAAAACCAGGCGACAACTTTTCCCAGTGTAGCGGCCCATTTTTCATCAGAGCAGCGTCCTTTAATCTTCACAGTGTTAGAAGGATCACAGCGGATTCAGTGGCACCATTAACTGCTTTCAATGGATCTCCTCTTGGGATCCAACTGATTGTAAAGAACCCGGACTGCTTTCCGTACGATGATGTTTCTGCGCTACCAAACCAGTCAACACACTCTGACTGTACTGTAACTCATATTAAAGACAAGGACGGTGATAACGTTGAACTTTGAGTTCTGTGTGGAAAACATATGTGAAAACATACACACCTTATACACACACCCATACGCACCTTGACAAGGAAATACACCTCCTGTATTTACAGTCTTATGGTCTTCTTCGGAATCTGTTTTTAACTGATTTCATTAAATGATTCATTTTCGGGGTAAATGTTTTAACTGATGCTACACACAACAAAACAACAATAGTATATTGTTTTTATGGGATTTAACAACACTTTAGAGAAGAAATGTATTTTGGACAGCAGTTAAACAGAAGCGTTGAACAGAAAAGAACAGTGTTTCCTTTTCTCAGCCCTGCAGCAGGTCATACACTTCTGTGGTCCAAATGTTTGTCAGGAATTATTCATGCATTGTCCATCATAAACAAGGTAAGATGACTAGTCAAATGTAATTAATTTTTTATTTTGAATTGGTAATATGTCCAGCTAAGAACCCACTGCTCCATGATTATTTTAATATTAGATTTAAATATAAGAAAAGACTGATGATCATCATGTCACTCTGCAGCTCTGATGTTGGTGGTTTAATTGTGATGTTTGCCCTGTGTGTCTCTCTGTTTCGTTGCGCTTCAGAGTTTCTGAGTGAGTGTGTGTTGTGTCCTGTAATGGTTTGGCACCCTGCCCTAGATGTTCCCCACCTTGTGTCGCAGTTCCTTTAGATGAGGCCTCTGGTTTACTGCAACCCTGTTTAAGATACATGGTAATGCATTTAAACATGTTTTAGAATCCAGAATATAATTTCATCAATCTTTCCACAATGATTATTTAAGGCTACCCATTTCGCCAGCGTGGTAGTTTGTTAGGTGACTATCTAGTTTTCTAGTTTGCAAACCTTTGCTAATTTTTATTATCATGCTATATATATATATATATTTTTTACTGTCTCTATGTATTTTAATGTTGTCCAAATTATGCTGTTATAAATTCACCTTAGATTTAAGTATGATGTTAATTATAGATATTAATAACTGAATAAACAAAAATCTAGCATTCTGCTAAAAGCTAAATATTGTTTCTTACAAATGTTTAAGTAAGATTGTGCATGGGTGCCACTAGTAATTTCAGTAATTTTACTTTGGGTTATTACTAATAAAACGGATCCCAGAGGTCCCCCAGTGAGTGAGTCCTTATATAGTGAATCATCCTAACTACCCCAGCAGTCGTAGGGATATGTAATGTTAGAATGTGAAAATAATAATAATAATAATAATAATAATAAATAAAATAATTTGTAAAAATAAAGCTAGTGCAATCAAGGCACGTGCAAATTTAGTTTTACTCATTTTAGTTTAGCAATAGAAAGAGAAAGAAGTATATAAAGTGGGAAAACAGGGAGACACAACAATTAATTTTCATGCACACACACCCAAATACATGTTACTTTACACACATCTATTATTGTTCATTATGGTGATGGAAATGTTCACACATGAACTAAATTGCACATACATGTTGTATACAATTGTTCAATAGTATGTCATGTATTACATGTGTTATTTAAGTATTTCATGTTTTATTTATTTTATAAATACAATTATAATTTTACATTTTGGTTTACAAGAAGGAAAAGATTTATCTGTGTGTGTGGGTTTGCTCAGCACACAGATCAGATGGTTATAATTAGTGCATTGAAATGTTAATCCAGCATCACATCCTATTTGGCAAAATTATGTTCACCTTATGTCCACTTGCTTACATTGTCCCTCAGACTTAATCTTATTCATGCAATTACTCACTTACTGATTCTTTCACTCACTCACTTACTCATCCACTCACTCACTCGAACTTACTCACTTACATGCACACTAATTTTTACCTACTTATATTCTCTCTTTCACTCACTTACTCACTCGCACTTACACGCACACTAATTTTTACCTACTTATATTCTCTCTAATACTCACTCACTCACTCAAACTTACTTACTCACTCACTCAAACTTACTCACTTACATGCACACTAATTTTTACCTACTTATTTCTCTCTAATACTCACTCACTCACTCAAACTTACTCACTTACACGCACACTAATTTTTACCTACTTATATTCTCTCTAATCTCATTCACTCACTCACTCAAACTTACTCACTTACATGCACACTAATTTTTACCTACTTATTTCTCTCTAATACTCACTCACCCCACTTACTCACTTACCTGCACACTTAATTTTTACTACTATATTCTCTGCTAAACTCTAATTTTTACCTACTTATATTCTCTCTAATACTCACTCACTCACTCAAACTTACTCACTTACACGCACACTAATTTTTACCTACTTATTTCTCTCTAATACTCTCTAATTTTACCTACTTATTTTCTCTCTAATACTCTAATTTTTACCTACTTATTTCTCTCTAATACTCACTCTTTTTCACCCAAACTTACTCACTTACACACGCACACTCATTTTTTTTTACCTACTTATATTCTCTCTAATACTCTCTAATTTTTACCTACTTATTTCTCTCTAATACTCACTCATTCACTCACTCACTCAAACTTACTCACTTACACGCACACTAATTTTTACCTACTTATTCTCTATCCCTCAGTCACTCACTCACTCGAACTTACTTACACTTGCACAATTTTTTACCTACTTATTCTCTGTTTCACTCACTCATTCACTCGCTTTGACTTGTTTACTCCCACTTGCCTACGTTGTCCCTCAGACTTAATCTCACTCTCCTACTCGCTTACTCACTCACTTTTATTAAAACACAGTGTGCATTTTAATTTGATTAGCTTTGCAATTTTGTTTAATCTACAGTACATAATACCCATCCGAGGTTAGACACATTTTCCAGAAAATTTAGTTTCTTTTTCTTTTTTACATGCCTTTTTTTCCCCTGTCTGAAATGTCACCAACTTTAACCCTTTTTTGTTTCTGATCAGGTCGTGGTGTTGTTAAATTTAACTGCTAAACTTATTATATTTTGTAAAGAATTTACTAACCAACATTTTATTCAGCCACAGATTTACTTCTGCCAAAGTTTAGGCAACTCATTCAGTCAATAAATTTAAATACTTTACTTTTAGAACATCTTTAAACATCCTTTTGGTTTATTACATTTATTTATGTGCTTTATTGTTATTTGGCCTTTAAAGTATTGTGTATTAATGTTTTTTGTTTAATAGAAAAAAAAAAAGCAACTTAAATAAACTAGAGCTGCTGGAACTTTTCTCTTACTGTTTTTCGAGCTTTAAAGATCAACAGTGAGTTTTAGAATAATCCGTTCTTTACTAGCAGCATCATTCATCCCGTTGAAAAATTAAATAAAGAGATTGCTGTTTAAATCACTGTTTTTAGTTTAGTTTTAAAGGGCATCAGGTTTGCTTTTTATTTCTAATGCAATAAATTAAACCATCAAACACTTTAACTTTTTTTTTTATTTTTTTATAATGGTCAATTAGAGTCAGGTACAGAGCCTGTACTGTAAAAGATACTTTATCTCTTATTATCTTTACAGTTGATAAGCTGAGCTGCGTGAAACTACTTCGCTAGAAACACCAACGCTACTGTATGTAGTGAGAAACGTTTGTTTTCAATCGGTTGTTTCCAAAAATCCTAAATGTTCATATTTCTGATAGGAGTTTTAAAGTTGTCTTACTTTTATTAGAATTTTATATTGACCAAAAATACCCTTTTTTTAAATTTTATTTTACAATTCCTCACCATTTAAAATGCTATTTTCGTATCCATAGTCTTACTTAACATACCTTATGTTAACTTGCAAAATAATATCTCTGATATGTGCTTTATAATTCCTGAAACCCTTTATGGGGACAGAAAACCGAAAATTAAAAAGGGATAGATTTTTAGGAAGAATACCACATACTATAGTATATTATACTATACTATACTATATATACGATCATTAAGATCTCTAAACTGAGTGATTCCAGTAAATTCACTTAAATCATGTAGGATAATAGATACCCAATTACATTAGATTCGTCTCTGTGTATGACTAATATTAGTTTACCGACCTTTATCCTTCACCCATAGCACTCCTGGCTGTTCGAAGCCTGTAACCAGAGCACACTGGAGTTTATTAAACCAGTTACCGCATATTACTTGTGGATGTTACTTTGTTCACTCGTATGATTTTGTTAACAGGGGTCATGGTTTTTGTCTTGAAGCCAGCCGTGTGTAGGACAAGTGCTGAAATGTTTTTGTTATGATAAAAGCCCAGGTGTGAACAGTCGATTGGGTTAAAGTGGAAAAGCCTGGGAGGTGAACATGAAGATTCAAGAGAAACGAACTCTTATAATTATAATTATACTTATAATTTTTCAAGATATCTGGCCAGAAAAATGTCCAAAACATAAAAGTTGCTCTATAATTAATTGTGCTAATAATTACACAAAATAAGGGAAATATATACAGAAAATAATAGCAAGAAAAAATGGCGCATTTGTGTTCAAGAAGGATGTGTGTGATTTTTGGTGTGGAAAGTCATGGACAGCTCCAGGTTTGTTTGTTACAAATATTTCATCATCTTTCATAATATGTAGTGAATAATTGACAGTTACAGTATTTGCTTTCTGTTATATTGTGTCTATAATTGCTTTGTTTTTTTAAGTGTTTGTGTTGTTAATATAAACCCCTATGATACTGTATCTAAACACCAGTTCCAGTGAAGTTCTTTGACATTGTGTAAAACGTACATGAAAACAAACCACAATGACCTGCAAATGCTTTTTGTCCCACATTTAAACCAGCGATGCAATGTATAGTTAAAATGTATAGTGTCTTGCAAACATTGCCCTTACTTTACATGTAATGCCTGCAACACGTATCAAATGAGCTGAGAAAAAGACAGCAAAAAAAAACAAAAACGGGAAAGTTGGGAAATGCAAAAACACCTGTATGGAACAAGTTACCTGAAAACCGGTGAGCATCATAATTGGGTATGAAAGGAGAAACCCCGAAAGGCTCAGTCATTCACAAGTAAGGATGTTTTATACAATGTCAAAGAACTTCATTGGAATTGAGGGTTTGTAAAAACATTTTGTTTATTATTATTATTAACAGATCTCTTCTAACTAGCTGGGAATATGAGATATGTCATGTTAGTTTTTGTGAAACATTAGTGCTTAGTGAAAACTTGGAAAGGAAATGCTTTATCTTCAAACCCTGTGGGGAGGACAACAAAAAATAGTCATTAAAGTGTCGTGTCATGTTCAAGGCTGTGTGTTTACATCACACTGTAAGCAAGCATCTACTAGAGAGAAAAATGAATCCTTTTTCCAGACATTTAAACTAAAATTCTTACCTTTCTAAAATTCTAAGAGGTGAATTGGTTGAATACTAAATTATATGATCTGACTTTTAGCTGAACATCGTGCAATCCACCTAAAAAGGACGAGAAATTAAGTAATTATAAGTAAGTAAAGTGGCCCTGCAGTGGCAGCTTAGTGGTGCTGGGAATTAAACCCAGGATCTTCCAATCAGCAGGGTGAAACCCTAACCACTGTGATATCGCTACCCTCAATCCCCGTGATTAATCCAGTCCTTTCCCCTTTACTAATAAAATTAAAAAAAATTGGCAGTTGAGGGTTAACGGTCCTCGCTCTGGGACCCAGAAACAGCTGCTGGGAAATGAACCCATAATCTTTCGCTAATACTTTAACCACTAAATTACCAGTGTATCAAAACAGATGGAGCCTGACATTGGAGGCAGCAGCTATGATTGTTGAAGTAGCCGACTAACATTATAAAGGTGAGTACCAATCCTACAACAGGTCATAGTCTCTGGATCCGTCCTACTAAGAGAAGATAAAAGGTGAGAGTTTAAATCAAATAAATACTCTGTAGATCAATGGTCCAACAATCTTCCCTGACCTTACTCTCCCAGAGCATACTTCAGTAGAGCGGGAAGTTAGTGTTTGTAGCTGGTGTGATAAACTGATGACTAAGCAAGACTTCAGATTGATATCCAGTATGTAATTTAACCAAAAGTAAATCTGTAAGGTCAAATTCCGTCACTGATAGATTAAATTTTGTACACATTTCAAAGGCCATATAATATTAATGAGTGTAGATAAAGTGAGTGTCTTATTGCCTCATTTGGCTTTGTGCGTATGCTACAAAGTACAGTTTGCATTGTCGGCCCTCGTGCAATGCCTGTCCTTGTGTGCCCCTAATTCTTTGCCCTATAGTAAAGCCAAAATATTTTGAACCTATTATAAATGCATGTAGTCGTCTATTATAGCTACAATAAATGATAAAAGTATAGATCATGCACATAGATTACATTTTCTATTAAAAATAATTAAAGACAGTTGGATGGCAAATGTATTTAATGAACAGGAAGTGGTAAGATTAAAAATTCCCAACAATGATAAATAAGCAATGTAATGTCTGATTGGTTTATTCAGCTCATATGGTGACTAATCATAAACTTAGTTACCCTATCTCAAAATTTGTCCTTGGACATGAATGGGTATTGTTTTGGTTTTAGACAACATGACAAAATGTTTGACTAGTTTAGTTTAAAAAGACATTGTGTTAAATATTTTCTTTTTAAGTAAAGCCTTTGGCATAGAGCAGGGGTGTCCAAACTCGGCCCTGGAGGGCCGGTGTCCTACAGGACCGAGTTTGGACACCCCTGGAAAAGAGAGTTCTGATAATCCGTGTTTTGACTCTGCCGCCCCACCTTCTCTTAAACGATGACGTGACGACTGAGTAGTCCATGGCTTGTGTTACCTTCTGGCTCTTGCTTTCTTATATGTTCTGATAGAAAAACCTGCTGCTCAATCTCTGATCACAAAATACACCCTTTAAAAGCTGTGTCTGATAAAATCACACATGATTATCTATTTCACCACCTGATGTGATCGCGGTGCCTCTGCTGTTGTCCAAGTACTTCTGTAGGAAGCTATCCTGCACTTCACTTCTAAAGCTGTGGATCCACTAAAGCTGCTATTACACCGATATAATTGACTATAAAAGACTTGCAAAGACTAAGAATATATGTATATATAAACTATTAAATATAAAACTAATGTATAGCTATTATATATATTGTGTATTTACTTTTCAGGGACCTGTACAGCCTTTACATAGAGAAAATTCTATTTATTCTTTTAACTCAGGAGAGGATGAAGGGTTTTTTTTATATACAAGATGTCATATCAGTCACACTATACACTATTTACTAAAAGCAGCTCAAAATGTCAGTAATGTAACGAAAGCTTAACAGTAAAAGACATACTTTTGCAATGTCCTTTTTTAATGTCCTGAGACAACGTTTTTTATCAGGAGGAACTTTAATGGACTCGTTTTCAAATATGCAACCATCAAAAAAAAAGTTTTTAACAAAAATACATAAAAAAAGATCCTACATTCGATATTCTGTATTGTTGTTACTGTTGTTTTATTGTTTTGCACCTGTGTTGTATAGAAATGTTATTTATAAACTTAAAATCTTTATTTGTTTTGCCATAAAATAGCCACTGAGGCTGATATGGCAATAAACATTCATTCATTCAAATTCATGCTTGATATTTGACACTATATTAAAGTTTATAGTGCTGTAAAGTGTGATTAAGGTTTTTGAGGGGCTGATTACACACAGCATACATTTACATACATTAGGTGCAGTTAAAAAACAGAGGAAATGAGATGAGTTGTTTTTCCCCGCTATGATAATCACACAATGATGAGGGTGGAGTCATCAGCAAATGGCTAAAGGGTGGGGTCTATAAATGCCTAGAGATAAAGACACCTCCATAAATATTTAGACATTGATAGTGTTACCATAACTGTTTACACCATTAAAGGATCAAAGTGCAGATTTTCAGATTTAATTTTACATCAAACTCATATGAACACATTGGACCAAAGCTAATTAATAATTTGACTATTGGATACCAACATGCATGTCATATAGAATTTGAGATTTATATTTTAATATCAGAACTGATTATTATAATAATTGGTGCTTATTTATTTTTTAGTGTGAAAGCAATTTTTCTTAAGGTTTTTAAGGAACCGACTCTGCCACATGAATCCTTTGGTACAATTCTTTCGAATCTTTTGAGAATCATTATAGGCGGTCTAAGTACATACGGGTCTTTCTGTCGTCACAAACACCCACGCACGCACGCTTCACGTGCGCTGGTTCTTTTTGGGGGCAGCTTAAGCGCGGATGGATAAAGGTCGACTGTTTTCTAAATAAAATAACGACTGTCTTGAACTTGTTCTGCGAAGCAAAATACAACAATGCCGGCGTATTTTCAAAGACCGGAGAACGCTCTGAAAAGAGCGAACGGTAAGCGAACTCACGCTCTGTTCAGTTAGGCTGCGTCATGGCGCCGTCGCCATTTTTTTCTTATCGGTACAAAGCCAGCAGGCCATGGGAGGAATCCCAAATCACGTTACTCTGCCCACTTTCGAGCACTACGTAGGCTGTAAAAATAATAGTGAATGCACCCTATGTAGTGAGTGAACGTCAAGTTTGGGACCGAGCCCACTTTTTAGCGGTAATGGGCCTTTTTAAGCTTCCAAGCTAACATCTAGTATGTGGTTATTTCTATTTGAAAACACTATAAATGTTTAAAAACAAAACAAAAAAAACAACAAATATAGATGCAGCATATGTACATTTTGTTATACTATTTGCAATAAAATGTGTATCTTCGGTCAGATGTGTGCTATTAATTAACTAGTTTCCAGTAGCATGTGTGGGCTCGTTTGGCTGGTTACGTTGCGGCTGTTTTTTTTTTTTGTTTTTGCATTGTTTAGATTTGTAATAAAATCCGAGTCTGTAATGTCACGACGGGTTGTTTATTATGAGATGCGTTAAATTCGGTTAAGTGTTTGTTACAGGATGTCTCTTGTTAGACATTTAACCAGTTACGTCAGCGCTTAGAACACGTCTGGTTCTGTGTTAAATGCTTTATTTCTGCATAAAGAGACGTCTGGTAGTTAAAGTGGTCTTCTATATATGACTTTTTGGTTTTATACATATTTCAAATGTAATAATAGCAGTGATTAATTACAATCTGCTTATTCTGATTTATTTTCTCAGAGTTTCTGGAGGTCGGTAAGAAGCAGCCTGCGCTGGATGTCCTCTATGATGTCATCAAAAGCAAAAAGCATCGAACATGGCAGAAGATCCACGAGCCGATCATGCTCAAGTACCTGGAGCTCTGTGTGGACCTGCGCAAGAGCCACCTGGCCAAAGAGGGTCTTTATCAGTACAAGAACATCTGTCAGCAGGTGGGTGTGTGTTTTCATGGGAGGAAATGTGTGTCGTTGCACTGCAGAGAGAATCAATTGTCTTTGTATCACGTTTATATTTTCAGATTGTTTAATAAGGTTTGTTAATAATCTTTCGAACCACATCTGCAATACAGTATTTTATAACACAGGAAGATGCAAAACTTTAATATCGAGACACTATTTGTGTGAAATCTCTCTGTAGGCTTTAGATCATTTCTTTTCCAGATATAGTTAAGAATACAATAAAAATGCTAAATAAGTGGGGGGAAACCTGCAACCAGCATCTTTTGCCCCAGGAAATTTGTCAAATTGCTCTATTCAAAACAGCAGTGCAGAGCATTCTTATGACGTGTCCCTTCGGTCTTAAGGCTTCTGTGCTGTCTGCTGGAAGTAATGGAGATGACACCGGTGTAATTCTAATTCAAACAGAGAAGAGATTGAGAAGTTGCAGTTCCCTAAACAAAAACACAGGTCATTGTAAACTAATGTGAATTAGCATCATCCGTGGGGAAGTGGTAAGGTGTTGGACTACCAGGTTAAGGACTACCACTGAGCAAGGCCCTTAACCCACAATTGCTCTGTTATATAAAGTAAATAAAATGTAAATTACTCTGGGTTAGGGCATGTGTCAAATGCTACAAATGTAAGTCCGCTTAGTGAGAGTAAGGAGGAGTTTGTTGCTTGTTCCAAAAATCTGCATGTTTGTGAGGAAAAAGGGATTTGGTTTGTTTAAAAAAAAAAAAAAAAAAGAAGAATTATTCTTATTCCCTGGCCTATAGTTACTTAGAGATATTATTTTGGTTCACAGGTTAACATCAAGTCTCTGGAGGATGTTGTTCGCGCCTACCTGAAACTTGCCGAGGAGAAGACTGAGACAGCCAAAGAGGAGTCTCAGCAAATGGTGTTGGACATCGAGGATCTGGATAACATTCAGACCCCAGAGAGGTAGATGGCAGTACTGAACTGCTACTGAAGTATTCTTTAATTTGAGCTTGTGGAGATTTAGAATGGCAGTCGAATCTGATTATATTTTGCATCCTCAGTGTACTGCTGAGTGCTGTGAGTGGAGAAGACACTCAGGACCGTACTGACCGTCTGCTGCTCACTCCTTGGGTCAAATTCCTGTGGGAGTCGTACCGTCAGTGCCTGGATTTGCTAAGAAACAACTCCAAGGTGGAGCGTCTTTACCATGACATTGCGCAGCAAGGTCGGTGCCCGCACGCCCTGGAATCATCACACATCTCAAACAGATGATCGGTTTTTAATATTACTTATGGAACATGCAAATTTTTTCTGCCCCTTTTCACAGCTTTCAAGTTCTGCCTGCAGTACACCCGCAAGGCCGAGTTCCGTAAGCTGTGCGATAACTTGCGAATGCACCTGGGACAGATCCAGCGGCACCATAACCAAAGCACAGCCATCAACCTGAACAATCCCGAGAGTCAGTCAATGCACCTGGAGACTCGATTGGTGCAGCTGGACAGCGCTATAAGCATGGAGCTCTGGCAGGTGAGGCAGCGTAGAACTGGCACGAGTGCATTGGGTTCGGATTAAAAATGAACTTATTGAATATAATTCTGATTTCAGGAAGCTTTTAAGGCTGTGGAGGACATCCATGGACTCTTTGCTCTCTCTAAGAAGCCCCCCAAACCCCAGCTAATGGCTAACTACTATAACAAAGTGTCCACTGTGTTTTGGAAGTCGGGTAATGCCCTGTTCCACGCCTGCACACTGCACCGTCTTTACCATCTCTCAAGAGAAATGAGGAAGAACCTCACCCAGGAGGAAATGCAGAGGTTCGTGATGTTTGACTTTTATCCAACAAAGATATTCTGAAGTGCAAACCTTTTAAACACGCCGCTTTTAACAGGATGTCAACCCGCGTGCTTTTGGCCACTCTGTCCATCCCCATAACCCCAGAGCGCACAGATATCGCCCGCCTGCTGGATATGGACGGCATTATTGTGGAGAAGCACCGCAGACTGGCCACGTTGCTTGGCCTGCAGTCACCACCCACCCGCCAGAGCCTCATCAATGATATGGTAAACTCTGCTTCATTTTAGTCTGAAAACGATATCAAATCTACATATATTCTGAAACACGCACACACCCAAACTTTGTGAAAAATAAAAAATTACTAATCATCTTGCAGGTAAGGTTCAATCTTCTCCAGTACATCATCTCTGATGTCAAAGAGCTGTACAACTGGCTGGAGGTGGATTTCCATCCCCTCAAACTGTCTGGACGTGTCACCAAGGTACGGCCCTGAAAGTAACCAATGTGATCTAAGTTGGGATTGTTGTTGTTTGGTCTGATTGTTTCTGTGGTTCTCCAGGTGTTGAACTGGGTGAGAGATCAGGCAGAGAAGGAATCTGACCTGCAGCAGTATGTTCCTCACTTACAGAACAACACCATCCTCCGACTCCTTCAGCAGGTTCGTGTACTGACTTCCTTTCGTCACACACAGAAATAGTTGACATGAGATTGAGCAGCGTTACATCATTAACTGCTTATTTTTATTTATTCTCAGTGTTCACTCAGTAGATAAGTATGTGCTTTAAATGTTTAGTTGTTGATTTTTGTCTTTGATTGGAATCTAGTGTGTGCAAATCACATGTTTTCGGTTTCAGGTGGCTCAGATCTATCAGAGCATCGAGTTCAGCAGACTGGCTTCTCTTGTGCCGTTTGTTGACGCCTTCCAACTGGAGCGCTCCATCGTTGATGCTGCACGTCACTGTGACTTGCAGGTGCGATCACTTGAATTATTTCAGTTTCCCAATTTTAAGTGAACTTGTTGGTGAAATGTTCACGCTTACAGATAAGTGTAATCGAGCATTGCTGTGTTGTTGGTGGTTTTTTTTTTTTCTTCAGGTGCGTATTGACCATACATCTCGAACCCTAAGCTTTGGCTCAGATTTGAACTACTCTACTAAAGAGGATGCTCCAGTAGGACCGTTTCTACAGAACATGCCCTCCGAACAGATCCGTAACCAGCTCACGGCCATGTCCTCGGCTATGGCCAAGGCCGTTCAGATCATCAAGCCTGCCTCTATTCTGGTAAGGAAGTAAACCTAACCCTATACAATTGAGAGAATTCAATTTTTGCTCTTTTTAATATCTAGTTTTTTGGGGGTTTGATTTATTTTACCATGTTTTGGACATGTTTTTGGTGCCCGGGTGGACCACTATAATTGTTAAATCTTCCTCTTGTAGCAAGAACGGGAGGAGCAGCGTCAGCAGGCCACCACTGCCTACCTTAAAAACGCCCGTAAGGAGCACCAGCGCATCTTGGCTCGCCGACAGACCATTGAGGAGCGCAAGGAGCGTCTGGAGAGCCTGAACATCCAGCGTGAGAAAGAGGAGCTGGAACAGCGTGAGGCTGAGCTTCAGAAGGTGCGCAAGGCAGAGGAGGAGCGCCTGCGCCAAGAAGCCAAGGAGAGGGAGAAGGAGCGCATCATGCAGGAGCACGAGCAGATCAAAAAGAAGACGGTGCGGGAGCGCCTTGAGCAAATAAAAAAGACAGAGCTGGGCGCCAAAGCGTTTAAGGACATTGACATTGAGGTACAAAGGGCCACAATGTAAAATGGTTTGATCAATTTTTTTTTTCCAATAATGTTTACATGCAATTGTTTGTCTTGTAATTTTACAGTTCTATCGATCAGTCGGGTTAAAAAAACATTTCTAGGTTTTCTAGTTTTGGATGCTGTGACACATAAGCAGTGTGTGTTGACCTGTAGCTCTGTATATTCATGCAGGATCTGGAAGAGTTAGATCCTGATTTCATCATGGCCAAACAGGTGGAGCAGCTGGAGAAAGAAAAGAAAGAGCTGCAGGAGCGCTTAAAAAATCAGGAAAAGAAGGTACGACTGCAGGATCATGAGGACGAGAAACCTCATTCCATCTTCAGCAGTTTCGGCAGCGTTACCAGGATTCGTAATTTACATGTTCATGCTAAACCTGGATCCTGTTTTCCAAATATTTGAAAATTGTAGGCATGTTCTAGGCATTTCTTATAACAATAATGTATTAAGTATAACAAGGTGTTTTATGTTGTTGTATTTCAGATCGACTATTTTGAAAGAGCGAAACGTTTGGAGGAAATCCCTCTGATTAAGAAAGCCTACGAGGAACAGCGCATTAAAGATATGGAGCTGTGGGAGCTTCAGGAGGAGGAGAGGGTAAAGACTTTTTAACGAATTTGTGCATACTTCAAACAATTCCCTTGGAAATATTTGCCTGGCAAAAGAACATTACAGCTGATTTTATCAGTCTTCAGCCTCTTCAGGCTAATTTTGTCAGAGATCTGTGCTTAATATAGGATTAGATAGTTAATAAATTAGCATAATCCTTATTCTTGTAAGATTCTTTTCTTTATAACACGAAGCAGATCTCAAAGAGGCAAAGTTTGTTACTTGAGTTATTTTTAGCTGCTAATTTTAGAGCTTTATTTTGGGTGTGTTTTGAGTTTTTGTAATTGTGCACATCTGAATTAGATCAGCAACATGAAAGTGGAGCGTGAGAAGGCTCTTGAGCATAAAAAGAGGATGTCCAGGATGATTGAGGATAAAGAGAACTTTGTATCTAAAATAACAGCTGCTCGGAGCTTCATCTATGAGGTGGGATGATAAAATATATATCTTTTTTTTTTTTTTTTTTTTTAAATATATTGCTACATTGCCACGGGTCCTCTGTAAATACGCCTGGATAGTTTTTACTGAGTACTTTCTTTATAACATCTCAGGAAAAACTCAAGCAGTTCCAAGAGCGCTTGGTTGAGGAAAGAAAGAAGCGACTTGAAGAGCGCAAGAAACAGCGGAAGGAGGAGCGTCGAAACGCTTTCTACCTCCAGAAAGAGGAAGAGGCCCAGAGAATCCGAGAGGAACAGCTGAAAAAAGGTACCGCACATCATTAAGGGGACTTTCAGTTTAGAGTAAATCTAGTTGCTTTCTTTCTACCCCAAAAACTGACCATATAATTAAACTTACTACATCATACTATTAGTATTGAAGCTCTCTTAATTTTGAGTCCTGATTATGTTCTCGATTGGTGTGCTTCAGAGCGCGAGGAGCGCGAGCGTCTGGAGCAGGAGCAGCGTGAGGAAGAGGAACGCGAGTACCAGGAACGCCTGCGCAAGCTGGAGGAGCAGGAGAGAAAGCAGCGGGCCAGACAGCAGGAAATCGAGGAGCGTGAGCGCCGCAAGGAAGAAGAGATGCGAAGACCCCCGGAAGAAAAGTCCAGCAAAGTAAAAACACACTGTGGTTCTTCCTTCAGTTCTTTTCTACAGCCAATGTCTGCCATGTTGTGAAAAATGAGTGCAAATTCCAGTGGCTTAGTGGTTAGCACTGTTGCTGCACTTTTCATTAATGCACTGTGGATCACAGTTATCCATGCTGCTGATTTTAACAGTTTTGTGAATTGTTACAATTTTTGTTATCCAACAAATCAGTATAGAACTGTTTAACTGTTCACTCTGGATGAGAGCTTCTGCTAAATGATGTAAATGCTATTGCAGGACTGGGGTGAAAAGGAAGACAGCGGCTGGAGGAAGCGTACAGAGCCCAGTGAATCGGAGTGGAGACGCCCCGTTACTGACAAGTAAGTGGAAGCCATTTCTTACAGGATTCTCCTGGCAGGCATGTCCTTGACATGTTTTTAGTTAATCCATTAGTAACAGTGTTTATCAGTAAATTACTCTGTTTCAACCACTTTAATAGCAAAGACTGGCGTCAGGAAGGGCGTGAAGAAAAAGGGCGTGAAGAAAAAGGGCGTGAAGAAAATGAGCGTGAGGAGCGCGAGATTCCCTTTAAAAGAAGTGGAGAGGGTTCCCGACGTGGACCTTCAGATGATCGTGGCCTTCGTAGGGGCTTTGATGATGACCGTGGACCCAGACGTGGCTTTGATGATGATCGCGGCCCCAGACGTAGCTATGACGATGAGCGCAGCTACAGGAGAGACGACGAGCGTGGACCCAGGCGCGGTTTGGATGACGAACGCGGACCAAGGCGGGGATTTGATGATGACCGCGGTCCCCGGCGTGGCTTTGAAGAGACCAGAGGTTCCAGACGTGGTGCGGATGATGACTGGGGTCCTAGGAGAGGCGGTGGTGATGATGAGAGAGGAGGCAGGAGGGGAGGGGATGACTCTAGGCCTTGGAAACCTTTGGGCAGACCAGGTAGAGAAATACTTAATCTCACCATTGGTTGTGCTGTGTATACAAATCTCCTTATGCATTCTGTTGTGCACTCAGGTGGTTGGAGAGAGAGGGAAAAGGCCCGTGAGGAGAGCTGGGGTCCTCCCAGAGACACTGGTACTCATGGGGAAGATAGTGAACCAGAAGGAGAGGAGCGTCATGAAGGAGAACGTTTCAGAGAGCGTCGTCCGCCCAGGTGTTTATGCTCTTAATTTCATCATTGTGCGATCTGAAGAAGTTTGAAGTCTTTTGTAGTGCTATCAGTGTGGTATTTACTTAAAATATTTATGGAATGTGTATGTTCACGTTTCAGTTCTAATTAATTGTGTGTTTGTAGGGAGGAGGGAGGCTGGAGAAGAGGTGGAGAGGAGCCCAGCAGTTGGCGTGACAGTCGACGTGACGACTTTGACCGTGATGATCGTCGTGATCGCCGTGACATTAGAGATCGTCGGGACGAGCGTGACCGTGATCGTGATCGTGATCACAGGCCCGCACACCGAGAACATGAAGATGGTAAACTTTGTTAATATTGCCTATTACTCAGTGACCTCCAACTCTGTTAACTCTATACATCTTTGCTGCACTAGTGTTAAAAAAAGTCTTGTTTTATAAACGAATTGATTCAGGCGGATCCTGGCGGCGTGGAGGTGAAGAACGTCGAGAGGAGCATAGAGATGAACGTAAAGAGGACCGCGACGCTCCTCCAAGACCCCGGGAACGTGATGGAGAAAGAAGCGCCTGGCGCTCTGAAAAGGAAAAAGAAAACCCCCGCCGCACCAAGAATGAGACCGATGACGACGGCTGGACCACAGTGCGCCGCTAAATTCTCCCAACTGTCTCCACAGCTTTGATCTACTCATTACAACCTCTGGAATAATTAAAAGTTATCATGTAGAATTTCACCAATTTTACCATTTTTTTTCTTGTTTGGCAGAAAGTACATTATTCTGCTTTTGCGCATGCCTACAGAAATAGTCATATAAAAAAAAAAATATTTCATGTGTGTGGGGGGGTAAACAAAGTGTAAAACTTTGCTAATAAAGTCATTTGCTCAACAAGTCTGTTAGATGGAATGATGAGTTCTGTGGTTGTATGAATGGTGCTTTAAAATGTTAAACTTCAACTTGTTTTGTGCTGAATGCATGCAGTGGGAATTCTCTCTTCCAGAGAGTATTAGAGAAAATGGTAGTATAGTATAGCATAGTGTAATGTAATATAGTATTTTAATGCTGTGTAATGTAATGGTTATGTAGAATAATAATTATAAGGTGGAACCACAGCCCAGAGTAGCATAACCCCTGCTTTTGCCTCCCCGGGAGCCCCAGTTGGGACCTACCAGCTTTCTTCCTTCTTTCTCTCTTTGCTGGATTTAGGGTCCCCCCGGGTTCCGACGCCTTTAGCTCTTCTCCCTGAGGCGGTCTCGAACCCATGTTCGCACTGGGGCGAAGGGATGAGGCTGTGATCCCCAGATCGCTGAGCTATCAGTGCCTTTCAACAACCAGCTTTTTTAACCGGAGCCTATCGTTCATTTTATAATCAGTTACAAAGAAAAACTTTCCAAAGTAATCACAGGGATTCGAACCGAGACACTCGTGGGTAACAAACACCTTGCGTTTGAAAGCACACCTTCAGCCCACCGAGCTACCCATGCTTGCAAATAACAGCGGTTTTCCGCGTATATCATTTAAACGGAAAACTTACTTTTGGCAACTTCCTCAGCCGCAGCTCACTGAGATCCCATTGCCTTTAAACTGCCCTGCTTTTTATTCGGAGCCACAGCCGTCAGCGTGAGAGTCTGCTAAATTGCCCCCTTACCAGTCTGCCTGCTGAATTGCCCCCTTACCAGTCTGCCTGCCCCACGGCACAGGGGTAGTGCGGATGCGCTGGCTCTCTAATTTAACAAACCAGCAAAAAAATCACAATCAGAGTGGCAGTACACGTGTTTGCTGTACAACAAATTGTGCAAATAACTGCAGCAAACTGCCGTTCAGGGGCAAATAATTAATTGTCCATTTTTTAACGAGGGACAAAAAACGAAGTTTGTCTAAAAATGAGCTTTCATAACTCAGCCATATCCTTTTAACGGTGGTCAGGGTTATCACAGTGTTATTATTAATGTCCCTCAACCTATTTGGGACAAATGTCAAGTCAAGTTCCCCCTTACTAAGACACCCCCCCCATCACACACACCCCGCAGCGCACATCCAAAGCACACAAAACTGTTATGACAGTTATTGCATTATTAGAATTAAAAAAAAGAAAATAGTGAACAAAAAACACCACTGTGATTAGAATAAATATTAAATAAGTGCCCCATTAGTAAGCAGATTATTGAGCCCACTCTGCCATGGGGTGGGGCATTTTAATAGACGGTAATAAAGGGGAATAAATCCATATTGAATGTGTTTATATTAGCGGCATTTTTCCTCACCTGTTGCTGTAGCGCCCATCACTAATGTATGTACCACCCGATATCAAATGCCGTTGTCTAAACGCTCTATAGGGGGCGCTACAGGCCCGTTGAGAATCTCTAATCTAACTAAATTTATCAGGGTTAAGTCAACATGATATCCGGGTTTGTTTACATTTAAAGCAAAAGCTGGGATTTAATCCAAACTGCATTTTTATTCGGTCCTGTTTTAAAATTAGAACAGAAAAATAGTCTAATGGTTAAAAAGTGCTGGTGAATTGGGCATGTGGTAGCTCAGGGGACCAGCGTTCAGGAGGTCATGGGTTCAGTTTCAGGGGTCAGTCAGATGGACAAATGACACGCACGTCACTTTGGATACAGGCGCAAATAACCGCATTGGAAATGAAAGCTTGGATCTTTAATATGGATGTAAGAAAAGTTTAGGTTCATTTCTTTTACTCGGGATTTAGGACATTTGCTTGAAACATCCTATTTTTTTAACAATGTCATGGCCCAGACTTCATTTTTACACTGTACATAAAAATTAGGTGAACATGAATAAGTCTTAGTTGGATTAAAATAATAAAAAGAAACCTGTAAAGTTGTACTTTCATTTTGTAAAATTTACAAATCCAAATGTTTTTGTACTCTAATGAAAGTAAAACATCCTCATGTCACAATTTATCCACCTTAATATTTTTGAAGGAAACTAAAGTTTGTGGTTTGAGGGACATTTACATATAAATTTTATTATAGATTTTTTAAAGAATCAAAATGAACCTATTAGACATAAAGAATTGTCAAAAGCACTGAGAAAACTGTGCTGGGCAGTGATGAGAATTATTTCCCTGATAAACCTCTTTACAACAAGACCAGGAACAGCCTTCAGGGGGTGGACATATCAATGTCTAAAATTTAAAAAAGACAATATTTTAATAAAAGCCAGGGGTTAGTCCCAAATGCTGAAAAAAATGCTGCAGTTACTTTTCCTATAAGGGGGGGCGTGTGTGTGTGTGTGTGTGTGTGTGTGTATATATAAATCCATAAAGATCCAAACATGTCTGAATGTGAGTGTATATTACAATAAAAAACAGGTTAGTAAACACACACTTTAGCCCATACTCGTAACTACGAATACACCAACGTTTAGGATGTAGTAAATGTCTTCTGTCTTAAGTCTTTGTGTGGCAGTGGATTTATCTGTCCCATTCTGCTGCTGATTTCACCTCCAGTTTTACAGTTTCAGGGTCATCAGCCATCACTAACGGTGGTGGTGGTGGTGGTGTGGCTTCGGGAACCCCATTGCAATCAACAGTATATATAGAAATGTAAACAAAAACTCACAATAAATGAATTTAGCATGAGGATGAGAATGTTTGTTCAGGTGCAGTCGGTCTAAAGCTGCCATGGCTGCAGCTGGAGGAACAGCTGGATGGGTGTCCAGGATGCTTGACATGCTGAATCAAAGAAAACCTATTTGATTTCATTAGTCATAAATAACATTTAAATCATTCATCTAATAAAGTTTGTTTTTGTTTTCTTTCAAAAAGACTTAAGACATAATTCTATGATTGAAATATATAAATTTATATATATATATATATATATATATATATATATATATATATATATATATATATATATATATATATATAAATAAATAATTCAAGGCATTCTAATTATTTAGTTCAATCTATAATTTGCAAACATATTAAAATGACCCAATTTATACAAATGATTAACAGTAAAATGCGTTTTCAGGACCGTGGGATGTGGGATGATTAAATTATTATTTCAATGCATTGTTGATTATTTAGGAGAAAAAAAATTGTGGACTATTCCAAACCTTTTATAGGGGTAAATATGTTAATATAAAAGGATTGGGTGAAATCTTAGAAGAAGAAAAAAAGTGAATATATAATAAAAGTATATTGAAAGTAATTTACATACAGCGTGGGTTATAATACCTATTATTAAACCTAAACATGCAATAAACTGTGAGGGACTCGTATCTGCACTACCCGTGTGATACATGCGGCGACCCGACAGCTGTAAGGAGAATGTCGGTGCGTCTTGTTGCCCTCGGACCACCCAAACATTTTTAATCCTCCGGTAAAAATCTCTCTTTTTAAATAAGACAAAAAAATCACTCAAAACGCAACATTTAGGCGCTCAGTGCGTGACCTGCCCTTACAGCTCGCCACGTTTCAGGCTTTAGCTGCTCACAATGGAGGGCCTGGATTCCCACGGCAGAGGTGATGAACTTCCCAAACTGGATTAAAGTGATCCGTTTGCTCAGACCCGCTCTCCCTCTCTCTCTCTCTCCCTCTCTCTCCCTTTCTTTCTTTCTCTCTCTCTCTCTCTCTCTCTCTCTCTCTCTCTCTCTCTCTCTCTCGCTCTCTCCTCGCTCTCTCTCTCTCCTTTCTTCTTTTCTCTCTCTCTTCTCTCTCTCCCTTTCTCTCTCTCTCTCTCTCTCTCTCTCCCTTTCTTTTTCTCTCTCCTTTCTCTTTCTCTCTCTCTCTCTCTCTCTCTCTCTCTCTCTCTCTCTCTCTCTCTCTCTCTCTCTCTCTCTCTCTCTCTCTCTCTCTCTTTCCATCTCTCTCTCTTTTCGGAGACTGGATTCTAGGTTTCAGTGCAGAATTTCCCTGTGACCCTGTAGCCCTTATATTCATAACCCCAGACTGAGATGAAAGCAGTAAACAGCATTAATCTTCTCTAAAAAAAACAAAAAACTATGAAAGACCGTAAAATAAAACAGAATGAACTTGTTCGGTAAAATCCCCATCATCCAATCAGGTTCACGTTATAAATCTTTAACCACTTGGTAAAAGTTAAAAGCCCACTATCTAGACCTGGGTATTGAATAAAAAGGCTAAATGAGGTAACTAAAGCCCTTTTAGATTAATAACGGGGCGCTTCACTGGGGTGGATTAGCATGATTTACAATTTATACAAAATGTTAGTAACGAAACGAGCCACGAGCGCTTTCTCTGTTACACGTGCATTTCGGGGGCAATAAAACTAACTTCCTAAAGCTCGGCTTTATAATTTACCTGCTGGGGACGGAAATAGTAAACATGCAGCATTAAACTTTACATAATAATAATTATTAAAATGAAATAAAAATAAATACCAAAAAATAAATAAATAAATAAATAAATAAATAAATACACTTACTACGGCATTTAATGCTTAAATCGCATCCGATACAGAAGGTTGTAAATATGTAGCGTTGTATAAAGTATTTATTACCTTTTATTAGTCATTATTTTATCTGAATAGAAAAAAAGTAACAAAATTGCTAGAAAATTAGCAAAAGTTTACGCTAATTCTTTTATCCTGGACATCGTTTCGATAATCTGACCTGCGATATTCCAGCGTTCCCAAATCTTTCTTCAACCCATAAATATCCATCACCCCGAGGGGATCGAACTGTTATTGATCACGAAAAGCCCCTAACAGATTATTAGTTACAAAATAAAGAGAAATCTGATTAAATGCTTCTGACTGAAGGTCCGAGGGGGAGGGAGGAGGGGCAACGCGTGGATTAAGTATTAAACGTGTATTGCATAACATGAAGCACAAGCGATGTGCTTAAAACACACAACACACATTCAGCGATTTCTATAGGCACACACACAAACACTGCATGCTGGACGCACGCACACACACGCGCGCACACACACTGATGCACACTGGCTTTTTAGTGATTTATATCGATTTAAAGTCGCATTCATGTCTATTTAGAAACAGATAAACACGCTTCATTAAAAAAAGACACCCCCCTTCCAACCCCCATTATTCACATCCGAGGAGAGGGTAAAGAGGACATTTCAGCCTTTTCTAGCCTAATGTTTTATTAACAAATTAAAGCGGCTCACAGCAGTTACATCAGATACAAGTGCAAATCATTCCACAAACAACCTCCTAACGACTATAGTGATATATTAATGCTGGATAATTTAATTATATACAACTCATATTTATATATATATTTCATATAGAATTCATATGTGGATATATTTTCAAATGCATTACGAATAATTCAATATTACTTTATCTAACACAACAAACTTTAGCGATATTAATATATTTTATACGCTTTTTAAAAGACATTAGGTCTAATCCTTAGTTCTAAACCCAACCTGCCCCCACAAGCTATTTTCGTACTTTTTTATGCTTGCAACAATTTATGTTGCCCCTGAAAGCTGTTGGATGACGTGGTTCTCCTGTAACGTGGGTCTGGAAAAAAGGGTTTTAACATTACAGATTTAATATTATTTTATATTATTATTATTATTATTATTATTATATTATTAATATAATATTATTATAATATTTTTATCATACGTTTTTGCTGCGTTACTAGCTGGCAACCCAAACATGCACTGTAATCCAAACTCTGGAGAAAGTTGCTTTGGTCTGAGCAGAAATTCTGCCTGATACGTTTCCCTTCCGTCATTTCAATATAATTTAGGAAAGACCACCGGAAAAATAGTTTCATTTATATGAAGCATATTAAGTTCAAACCTCTAAAACCTAAAATAGAAATTCCCCCATCCGCAGGGGCAAAAAAGACCCTAAAATCCCCCCTATTCAGGACGGCCTCCTCTGAAAGAAACAGCAATGATACGATAGTTCAGATAAGTATAAAAACTATTCTGTTTATATTTTTATTTTAGAAAGTATAAGGTTGGGTTCTTGGAGCGTAAACTGAAGCCCAGATCTTAGTACTTTTTATGCAGTTCGTAAACACACCTACAGGCGGCGTTCTTAGACTTATTTTTCTTTCACATGTCACTGAATAATCGTCTTCAGCAGTTAAAAATCAATCAAGAGCAAAACCTGGCAAATAGAACACACCCCAGTACTGTTTGCATGTTAATAATAAAATTACATTTTTATTAAAATTTTTTTATTAACAATAATAATAATAAATAAGTAGATAAAATATTTCTATTATTTATTATTATTATTATTAGTATTATTATTATTATTATTATAAAATACAAATCGTAGTCGTAGCGTCCAGCCACGTATCCCAAAAACCGAACCCCGGGAGGACCGCAGTGTCCCAACAAATAAGGTGTTGATAAAACACTAAAACACATTTTGCTTAAAGAAACAGACTAAAAATAAGCAACAACCAAAACTAAACTTGTTGGCGTAATATTTACTTGTGTTATTTAGAAAACAAACAAAAGTGTGTGTATTCAGTTCTATTTGTAATCCAATAACATGAACAAAATTAATTTTCACTATTCGCTATTAAACACTGTATAAACGCAACAACAAAAACAACAACGATAATAATAATAATAATAATATTTTTGTGTGTACTATGCGTTCAGTGTAAACTATAGCTAAATGCTTATACATTGGCTATATAGATGAATTAAACAAATACCCTCTGCAATAGCGCGTTATAACTCTGCGCAGCATTATTATACATTACTGCAACTTATTCGGAGGATCTTTTCCAGTGATTTCCTGTATTTATTGAATGTAGATATTTATAACACACATAATAAAAACTATATATACACAGTATATATATATTTATTACACACACACATACAGTATATACACCCTGTATATATATTTTTTTTTATTGTTGTTCATTGTTTATGTGTATTATAAATAGCTACAATTGTTAAATAAAAATAAATAAATTATATATATATATATATATATATATATATATATATATATATATATATATATATATATATTAACCTGCTCTGTATGATGCCGGATAACAGACACATGGATTCTGGGTAAAAATATGAAAATTGAAATTGTTTTAATGTAAATATCGTTCATCTAATTATAATAGCAAACACCTACAATAAGTATTAATGATAATAATACCACTGTGCATTTTTGTCAACTGATTCTGCGAGTGTAACTCAGTCTTACGGGTCAGTTAATAAGCGCTTATAGACGTAATGGGCCTCTTAACAAACGGAGCTGGAAATCTCGCCCGTGTCTAATAAATGAGCCTCATCCCCCATCGTCCTGACCAATAGAGAGGGAGAAAGAGAGAGAGAGAGAGAGAGAGAGAGAGTGAGTGTGTGTGTGAGAAGGAGAGAGAGAGAGAGAGAGAGAGAGACTCTAAACTTAACTCATCATATTGGAAAAAATAAAAACGCGGACGGAGGGTCGCAGTGCGAACGCCGGAGAGGCCGCAGAGAGTCGAAAACTCGCTGATCTGATTAATTCAGAAATAAGCTGCATTTAGAGCTTCGCTGTTTTTTTGCCAGCGTTTATCGATTATTGTAATTCGGTAACACGTTTTTGTGCAAAAGCATAAATTTCAAGCGAACTATTTTTTTGGTTCATTTATCCTGTTAATAATTAAAAGTAACGCCGGTGGTACCTCCGAGTCTCTGCAACAGGATCAGTGCGGGTATCTCACTGAATCGGTAGAGGGTTGAAGAGGGGGGGGCAAATCCGTTCCGTTTTCCCTGAATCCGCCTCTCTCCGTTATCCGTTCGGTGAAAGTACCCACGCGCTTTAGAGACTCTTCTTCCGTCCTCGGACACTTTAAGGCAAACAGCATCGAGGACCAATCACCGATCCATCACGACGGCTGGGCAGAAGAGGAAGCTGTTTACACGAGCTGGGGCGCTAATTAAGCTGAACAGAATCTTCGCCACAGCTCGGCCAGAAAGCGTTCTCTGTGCGTCCATGGAGCTCGCGGGGAGGCAAAGCGTGTCCGCCGTCGGCATGTGTGCATTTCATACAGAATTTTAAAAAATCGTTTTGTGTTTTTAATCCACACTGTGTAACTTATCAGGACAACTTTTTTGTGGAGTATTTTCCCCCGAATCACGGACTGCACAATAACAGTGAGTGGCGGAAATATTTTTCGGGACACCATGTTTCAGCCTACTCCGAAAAGATGCTTTACAATCGAGTCTTTGGTGGCAAAGGATAATAATCCTCCTGCTCCAGTTCTACCATTGTCCAGATCTGAGGAGCCCACACGACCCACGGCGGCGTCGGCTCTTAGCTACGCTGGTGCAAGCCATGTGAGCCCGTTTCTAAATGGCTTCTCCGGCGCGAGGGGCGTCTATTCCAGCGCGGACCTTGTATTCGCCGAGGCCATGTCGCATGCACCTAGTACAGCCGTGCCAGTTCACCCGGTGGTTCCCGCTCCAGCTCCCCATCCGCCACCACCTCCGCCACCTCATGCACTCGCAGCGCACCACGCTCTTACCTCCTCACATGGGCCTCACGCGCTTTTTGCCAGCCAGCAAAGGGACCCAGCAACTTTTTACCCGTGGTTAATACACAGATACAGATACCTGGGGCATAGATTTCAAGGTAAGTTTACATATAAATACTTTTGTTTGTTATTATTATTATTATTATTATTATTATTTATTATTATTAGGAGTCTTTCTAGTAATACTAGAATTAGGTAGTAGTAATTTGCATTGTTTGAACCTTTATTGTTTTCTTCAAAAAAACAAAAAAGCTTTAGTAGCAAATCGAAAAACAATTTGAAGGTCTTACAATTTGGCAGAAAAAAAAACAAACCCCGCAGCATAACATCGAAATAAAATAATAACAAAACGAAAACGTTACATATGCACTTTTAGTATATTGTAAAGGTGAAGTATTCAATATTAAATGTTTTTACTAATTTGTAATAAAATCACCGATGAAAGGAATTACTATCTATTTCAGCACTAATCGTTACCATTATAATCTTGTATAAATATAAAACTGTGGCAAATTTAGCAAATTAGACTAAATTTAATTGAATGCGCTACCCTACCTAGCAAGCCTACTATTTGAATATAGCTAAATTTTATAATCACATGAGAAGTGTAATAGACAGCCGTTTACAAGAAAAATAAAAACTTTTATTTGGTCTATAATTAAGAGGTCATAAATAATCGACTATTTGGGTTGTTTTTTTTAAAAGAGATGCAATCCATCCGGTTCTCTTCTGTCTCTCAAACAAAAACTCAAAGTATGTTTACGGGAATTAAACCTGTTTAATAGTAATGTAATTTGCATCGAAACATTAAAATAAATTAACCAAGTCGCATTTAACTAAATTAGGCCAAGAAAAGAATGAACATTAGCATAACGCTTTTGGAGCCACTTTATTTCTGTTTAATGTTTCTTTTAATAGACTGTTTGTGTGAAACCTAATTGTTGATCTATTTTAGTGTACTTTATTATTAGTGTTTTATTGAAACAGTCGATGTAACTGAATTATTCGTTTATTATTTTTTTCAATGAACGTTATATTTTTTTCCTTCTACGTTTCTTTAAAAATCCGTCGTAATTTGTGCATTTTTTTAATTCATAGAATCCAATAGGTTGCTAATGAGTCGAAATTATATAGACTGCTGTGTTTTAATGTTAAATACTATATGAAATGTACAATCTTGATGCTAGTTTCGATTTGGTTTCTGGTTAAACTTAGACTACAGCAAATTCGTGGCCCTGTATTGAGCAATGATTATTGGGATTAGTCAGGGGAGGAAAAGGTGAAGTTGAATAATTCAACCTGAAAATATCCTTAAAAATACTTGCCTTAAAATGATTTGTATTGACTGTACAGGGCTCGTAGTGCCACTCATTTCCTGTATTAAATTTACTGACTTTGCTGTCAGCTCGAGTGTTCTACAGTGTTAAAACAAAAGCCGATATAAACATCAAATATCTATTAAAAGTAATAGAGACGTCATAGCGCTTTATATGAAAAAAAACCCCGATCATCTTGTCGTGCGTTATTGCAGGAAACGAAACGAGTCCGGAGAGTTTTCTTTTGCACAACGCACTCGCCAGGAAGCCGAAACGGATCCGCACAGCATTTTCACCGTCGCAGCTGCTGAGACTCGAACACGCCTTTGAAAAAAACCACTACGTTGTGGGAGCAGAGCGCAAGCAGCTCGCGCACAGCCTCAGCCTCACAGAAACTCAGGTAGGACCACAACTACCCGTCTGACATAGACATGCACAAATACAAAAATGCTCTTGATTGTATATTTCATGCAAAATAACAGCCATTGCAGGCTTAGCCACAGTAGGACATGCACAATCAAGCGCGCATGCATTGCACTGAAATTGAGTCAAGTCTTTAAAGCACCATGTAGGATCTGTTGTTATAGTGCGTTTTTTTTAACAAATACACACGACTTTAAATTCCGCCCAAGTTTCCCATTTGCATTTTTTTTAAACTTTAATTACAATTAACTGAATGTGATCAGTACGTGACCAGAATTATTATAAACATTTTTAAATGTTTCGCCACGAGTCTCTTAATGTTTTATTATAACTATATAATTATTTATTTATATTTGAGGCTTTAAAGAACATTCTCACTAGTCAAATACAGTAAGTTAGTGTTGATATTAATAAATATTTAATTTATCTACAAATCTAGTAACAAATCTAGTAAAACAAAGTACAACTAAGTAAAACCCTGTGTACTAACTAGGCTTATGTTGGTGTTTGAAGTGGCTCCCAATTCGACAGATCAGGATTAGATTCATGGCCTACGATCGGTTTAACTCTCCATATTAACCTCTGATAGAAAAACTCTGGTACTTATCCGGTTAACCAGTTTAAAGGGGACACTTCATAGAATGAGGCGCCATATTTAGAGTCGTATTTGTGTTTATATGGCTCGCTGTCTGTATTGTGCCTGGCGTTAGAACGGATCTTCTTTTTTAAACGAGGCCAAGAGGGAGACATGGACTATAGGAGCCACTTCAATGCTTCAATTAGAGAGATGAAAAAGTGCGTTAAATGCACCTCGCTGGCCAAAGCTCGCTTTACGGCTGATATGAGGGATAAAAAAAAGCTGGGAATTAAAAGAATTAAAGTTAACGGGGCAAATAATCGAACATCTTCCAACAGTAATGTTCTTCCATCCTTCTAGGGTCTTCTAATATCTTACTTTAGTGTTGAAGTCATTTTTCTACTGTTACATTCAGTGCACTAAACACCACTTCAGTGCTGAGTCTCACTGTGTATCCCATTCTCTCAGGTCAAACGGCCAGAAATATTTCCATTAAACTGCATCGTGGGAGTGTTTACACTCATATTTATTACTCAAGAGAGAAATGACTTTATCCTAACGCGCATTTTTTATATTTTTAAAGATTTTTAAAAAATAGAATATAAATATATATTTCACATATATAAAGTATACGGCTATAGTTGTAATTAGCTTCTAATAAAGGCAAAAATGATAGCGTTGATTGTGATTTTATTTAAAGAAGTTGTGAAAGAGACACATAACATTACAACAAGAGACGCATAACATTACAACAACATTAAACAGGTGCATTTTTTTTGGTGTTTTGGGTATATGTATATTAAATATGTTCGTGCCAGTCTACACAGTATACTAAACTTTAAATGGTGGTTATACACATTGACCACATGGGCAAAGAGAAGTAAAGTACTTTCGGATTTGTTGCAAAAAGCTAAACCAATATGTGGAAGGGATTTTCCACTAAAGTCTGCATGAATACTCATTTTCTTGTCACTATAGAATAGTTTTATTATATAAAAAAAAGTGGTGTACATCTTTTACATAGAATCGTGACGTAAATTTAATTTTATTTTAGTGCCTTTAATTGAATTTTAGTATAGTGGCCCTAGGGGTCCAATCATGTTAAATTGTTTAAAAATAATAAAAATTCTAGAACACAAGCACATAATTTCTGAGCGTATTTGGGCTGCAGAATGATTATTTTATTGCTGAATTTTAATCCCTGTTTACAAATCTACTTTCAGTACAATATAAAATGGGGAACTCGGGTTCTAACTGGGGTGTTATGTCTCGTAGGAAAAAGATCACTGAATTAAATGAGGACTAGCTATTTAGACCTCTCTTTCTCTCTCTCTCTCTCTCTCTCTCTCGGATAGAGTGACTATGTGCCTTTATTCTTGTATAAGGCTATTCATCTTTCTCCAGACCAGTCACTGATACTGAAGCTAAAAGACCAGCTCGGTTTTTGCTTGTTTGGTCAATTAATACAAAACCCTACTCCGGTTTATAATTATCTCTGCTGTATTTTTTTTTTTTACTTATTTATTCCCTATTTTATCTTTTGTCTCTCGATAGGTCAAAGTTTGGTTTCAGAACAGAAGAACGAAATTTAAGCGTCAGAAACTGGAGGAGGAAGGCTCGGACTCTCAGCAGAAAAAGAAAGGCACGCATCACGTGAACCGGTGGCGACTCGCGACCAAACAGTCCAGTCCCGAGGAAATAGACGTCACGTCGGACGATTAAAAAGAAACAACCTAACTAACTAACTAACTAACTGACTGAAAGACTCCACCATGTGCTTTGGAACTTGGAAAGCACGACGTGGAGTAAAAAGTGTGACAAGGATAAAGGACGCCTTGAAAAACAGAAAAAGAAAGAGCAACGCCTATTTCTCTTCTTACGATCTCGGCAGCTGGAGGGTGAGAAAATCCTACCGCTGTCACCACGAGGAAACTGTCAATACTGTTTTCTACGTTGCCAAGGCAACACGATTGACAGGTAGTACACGGCCACGCCCCCCGCCCCACCTCATCAACCCGCTCGAAAACACAACTCCTAATGCGCATAGGACATTTGCACTTGTAAGGATTTATTTCTTAAAAAATTACCAAAATAATTATTTTTGGCATAACTTGAATTGCATGATGAAGAGCATTTTTTGTGGGGGTGGGGTGGGGGAATTCATTTAGCCCTTGTTGAAAGGTAACTTTATTCGGATTCTCTTTTTTCTAATCTGGGAAATGTCGTGTGTTTTTTTTTTCTTCCTTAAAAACAGTGTGCAGTCTTTGAATTTATAATTATCGTGTCCAAGTGGTTGTGAAAACGATATAAAAGTAGCAATGCTGCGTTTAATTTTTCTAAACAAGTAAAAAAATAAAAATAAACAAAAGCATCACAAGTTTAAAAATGTAATTGATATTCCTTGAGATTAAGCTTAGTCCTATTTTATCAAATCTCTTGCTCCTAATTTCCCACAAAATATTACAATTGTGAAATTACAATAATTGACGGCCACCAAGCAGCAAAAAAACTTTTAAAGCACTGAGCGTATATATTCCATGTACAGAGATACGTATAAATGCTAATGTTTGTTAGATAATTCCCTTTCCAGAATGTAAATATTGTGTTTTTGTGTTAAGTTTGCTACAATTTTAACACAAAAATATACTTCCAAGAAGTATATAATTGTCAATATTTTGTCAATAAAGTTTTATCATGTTGCTCAGAATAAAAAACCCCCACAAAGTCTCGACAAGTTTGTAAGTCATATCTAAAATTGATCATATTTCTTTTTATTAAATTTCAATTTATTTTATTAAAACGAAAAGCATTTTTAAACCAAAAATATTGATTACAGTCACAGGCTTTATGGTGATATTTTTTCGTTTCAAAATAGCAGCAAATATAAGTGATAACTAAGCATATTTGCATGTTGATGGTCAAGTCAACATGGGGGGGGGGTATTGATCAGAAGATTCCTTGGAAAACAAAAACAGGCATTGAAAGGATGCCGCGGTCAGTTAGCTACTTTAACGGGCGAAGTATTTGTTCTTGGTTTTTTTTCGTTGCATCATTTCGCCTTGATAGACGGTATTAATCAGTTTTATTTCCAGGGACATAAAAAGCAACGTCTGGTCCGTTTAGGCCACAAAGAGTCTTTACAAGCTTTTGTGAAAGTGCAAATCAGTTTAGGCAATTATCATACGGGTAATATGAAGGGAGAGGGAGGAGGGATGTGGTGCTCAGTGGTCCACTTTAATCTGTTAATCCGCGGATCCAGAGGAGGCCTGGTTGGACATAATTTAGTACAAACTGACTGCCCCGCACAATGCGATAAGGGGAAAGCTGCAGCGTGCCTCAAAATGGAAGCTTTGTTCTAAAATTTCTAACATTTTTATAGCAATGCATTATTTGTCTGAAAGCAACCAGCGCTAATATTTTCTTAAATATACACTAAATTCTAAAATTTCTAAATAAAATAAACAAAATTATAAATAAGATTTAATATTTGATTTTTGGAAACGTGGCGCGAGATATTTCTATTATGGAGAAGAAAGTTTGATGGCCTGTGAACAGCAATAAAAAAAATCTTCAGAGAAGCTTTGTAAACCCCCCCCCCCCCACCCCCTTAAAAGCTTTATTACAAACCCAGCTTTGAAATAGAGGGATTAGGAGTCTGAAAGGGGGTCCCACAATGGCTGCAAGAAAAGGTTTCATGCTAATGAGGTTAATGCCCTTTTGTATCTCTGGACTGCACAACTTCATTACTCCTATCTGGAGGAGCTCAGTCCACTCGAGCTCCCCCGCCTTCCAAAAAAAGAAGGATTTCATAGCCGTCCTGTTCAAACTAGATAATTATATCTTTTCAAGTTGGCACTGAGATAAAGACAGAGTGCCTTGATCCGCTGCAAACAAATTTGGCGCACCATAGCGGCTTATTTAATTTTTCCTGCGCAGCTAGTTTCAATTCAAGTGTTTCAAATTTAACGATGGGTAATTAGTTTAAATAAAAAGTGTGTAGAAAAAAAAATATTTAATCACAAATACACACACACACACACACACACACACACAAAGCATATATACACGGATTTAAACTATTACGAATAAGCCAGTGTGGCGTGTTCTACATTTATAAAAGGAAAAATAATTGGATTAAAATACTTTTTAAGCAAACACTTGATATCAGCATCGGATGTTTACAGGATAACAGAAATGTTCTTTGGTTGACTTAGCAGCAGTGGAGTAATAACTTATTTTATTGGCAAAATAATATTGATCCCACGCTGTATAATTTTTCTGTCACTCGTTTCTATTTTTGAATTCCATCATAATTTATGACTAATAACCATTCGGGCCATTATTAGCATCGCATCCCCATCGTTTAATCCGCTATTCTGGATTCATCTATTTAACCGCTTTCAGAAAAAGTGAAAGGTGGATTATGAGCTCGACCTAACGCGCTACGAATATCCAGCTACGACCCCCCCCCCCCATGTCTTCTGGGCCGCCGACCCCGTGACCTGCTTACCTAACCCCACAGTGCGTTAACACGTCGGAGGAGGAACATTAACTGCAATGCCACACTTGTAGAGTCAAAGAGTGATCAATCACGATCAGTTTCTGCTAGCCTGGCTTCATGTAATGCGCAAGTAGATCTTAATTAAAACAAACCCGAGAGAGAGATGGAGAGAGAGAGCGAGAGAGATGGAGAGAGAGGAGAGAGATGTTAAACTCTGCACCCGTTTCTTATGCGACTGATGCTCTATATAATTGACCGCTATTTTAAAACAGTCTCCTATCTAATAATCCGAGTGACCCAAAACCTCTCATAGGCAATTACTAGCTTTAATTACACCCACTCATCTGGCGGAATGGCACTTTTACCCGGTGCGCAGAATAAAGCTACGCCTCGACTCAACACCACCAAACACTGCATAATTCTAATATTAAAATAAAAAAGCTCGGCTGTAGAATAACGATGTGGTATTTTGACAAATTAGGTACACCCCGAAAAGAGGACATTTATAGGAGATGTATCGTACTTCTGACTGCACTAATTTATTTGTACTTTATGCGCTTTCTAAATTGAGTAAACCCAGAAACAAATATTGCTATTATATCATCACTGCGTGAAATAATCAATGCAAAATGTTCTAGGTGGTTATTCGTGTAACATTGAATTAATTTACATTTACTTTCAGTTTTAACATGAGCAAATCTTCTGACGTTCAGATCCCGGGTTCCATCAGGATGGGATCTCACCGTCATCATATTTACTCCTCACACTCCAAAGCTGTCGTTATCGTTCTATACTGAAAACTCCGAATTTCACTCCTGGGTGTTTTACAGAATTATTTACCAGGACAGGCTTTTCTTTTTTGTTGCCTAATTTTTATTATTGGCCCTTTTTTAATTTAAGCATTAACGCAAACTTATTTTATTTAAAACATATAAATGGCATTATTTCGATTCTTATATTTAAGCTGTAATTTCAGCACAAGTGAATTTGTGGTACAACCCAATATTTTTGCTGGTTTATTTATTTATTTTATTGTTCAGTTTATTGAGCTTAAAAGTAGAACCCGTTTTTGTAATTAAATCCGAAACCAAAACCATTAAAACACGCGGATTCTTAATCGCATAGAACTGAAGGCCATTTTATATTATTGAACAGTCTTTTTTATTTGTCTGCGCTAATTAAAAACAGTGAAATTAGTGTTTAATTAGTGTTAGCTTGTTTGCAGGCCCTGTGTGAGATGTTCACCGATTGAACATATGTTTTTAGACTTCCCTTAAACTCAGGATTCGGTCTCTGAGGGGGTTTTCCCTTTTTAACAAACAATAACTGAATTAAAGAAGCAAAATAAAGCAGTGCCTTACAGACACAATGTAGATTGACAATAAACTGGCTTATTTCCCTTTTCACCAGCTGCTCTAAACACAAAACACTGACACATTTTTCAATAATAAGAGTAAAAAGGTAACGAGAAATTAACGCATCCATCACTGCTTACATTACCTCCAGCAATATTTAAACTTTTCTATTTGGGTTTCCCCTTTTTCTTTTTTAATCTAAGTTTGTGCTGACACGTACACCTTCTTAACCTTCTACGTTTCTCTAAAACATCATTTCATTCCTTTTTTAAACTTAAGACGTAGCTCTGTATAATGAAAGATCTAACTGTACAAAGTGCTGGGTAAAGGCCATAACCAGGTCTTGAAATCTATCAGGAGACGTGACTATTGGAGGGGGTTGAAAATGTAATTTTTTCCAAATGACACCACTGACACTTCACTCCAGTCCATAATACTCCACTAAACCTAATAACAAATCTTATTAGTTATTTTAATTAATATAATACATACAAACACTAAAGGAAGAAGATGCTTTATTTTAAGAAATTTAAGGTAAATATCAGATATTTAAAATTACATAAAGTTTTTGTCATCTCATGCCTGGTTACCCCCCCAAAGAAAATAATTTAAAAGAATGCTATTTCAATCAAGTGAAAAACTAAAACAACAAATGGGGGAAAATTATACTGACCCAGGCTAAACAAATGCAGACAAATGTATTTTTACAAGGCATTTGCACCTTTCTTGTGAATCTTACTCATGAGAACCATCCAAATATTTCCAGAAGGTCAACATAGACACATTTTATGCTGCTTGTGTGGACATTTGGACCACACCAACAAATAAATACACACAGAAACACACTACCCAGTGAATGTTCTACAGGGGTGTTTACACAAAATAAGGATTGAATCAGTGGATTGAGAAATGGAAAAAAATAGTTTTTTAGAGAATACTTTTTCAGAGAATAAAAGAAGAGAATTGTAGCCAGCACATTAGACACTCATCTCACAGTCACTGTTTTCTAGTCAAGTCAACATTTTTAAGCTTTAGAGTTTCAAAAGCAAATATTTCACACAATAAGCCCTAATCAAAAAAGTAGCCTTACTTATAGAGACTAACCTCTAAAGCTATCTAATGCCATGGCTATTCAGGAGTGTAGTCATAGGTCAAGGTCAAGGTAGCAAAAGGACCTCGCTGTCAGAACGTGTGATCCTGTCAAAGAGACCCAGCAATATAACAGCTGACATGTTGTCCAGGAAACCAAAGCAGTGCACCAACGTCAAACAGTGCTGATCCAGCACACCAGCTCTATTGAAACTTCTATACCATATAGTATGTGAAACTGAGTATGTGAGGCAAGTAGTATGTCTGATTCCTTACTATGTGAATTATAGTATGTGAAAAGTTCCGGGATGATCTACTACTCCCGCACATTGTAGTTAAAATCCACTTGTTTAACATCGTTTACGTTAAACATTATCCAGTTGTCATGTCTCAATATAAAAATGGCGGATGAAGAACACCCGAAATTTATTCATAGTAGCCTTAACCATACTATTTAGAACATACTTTTTTAATGGTCGGGAAGTGCGTGCATACTTGAATGATTAAGTAGTATGCGATTTTAGACAAAGCCACTGACTAGCATAATCTATATAAAATGACAACCGTCAGCTGATGAAGCTGCCAACTGACTGCCAATCAACCATCATACACCTACATGGTATGGTCACAGATTTACATTCCAACTAATCAAAAGCAGCAAGAACTTCTGAGGTCTAAGCTGTTACACCACTAAGCTGCAAAACGCTCGATTCTCGCTGGTCAGAAAGGACTGATTTATTTTCTGTAACAGCATCTTTAGCAGAAGTCTGTGCATGTGTGTGAATATACTTATTCTAACAGGTTATCTTTTTATCTTCATGGTTTCACAGCAATATGACAAGGTTTATATTCTCATATGAATAATTATACAGGAGAATAAAGGCCGGCTGATATAGTTTCTAAAAGTTATAATTTGAGTAACAAACTATTTAACTAAATTTTCACATTAGAAAGAACTTTAATTATTGGCCATTTGCTGGATGGAATAGCAGGCATTTTATACACAAATGCAATAAAAGTTACCATAAACAATAGTTGCTGTAACAGACACCAAACTAAATATTTATGATATAAGTGAAGCAAAGTGTGGTTTGGTCTGCAAATTATATAGGAAAATAATTGTGAAAAATGTGAAAGCTGCATATTTACTAATGCTAAAAAAGACACGGTTTCCTCATGGATTGATAAGCCATCGCTAGACAGTCTGGCGGCTCAACATATTTGTGTTAAAAAAGGAATAACTCCATCATTGTGTACTGCAAGGAATATGAGGGTATTTAATAAACCCTGAAAAGTTTCATGAGCGTAGACGATATTAGTGATTAGCTAGCTCTGAAAATCCTAGCCAACAACAATGAAGCCAAGCAAGCCGATTAGCTTAATACAACCTTGGTGCGATGCAGAGATTCTAAAGTGTTGTGGTACTAATAATTTAATATTTTAATAGGGTAAAATTAGAGTATGAAAAATGTAAGCACAATCTTAAGACGATCGTGGACTTCGTCTTCACATATGGACAACTGGAGCCCATGTATTAAGTGTGAGGTTCCACAACATAAGTTGTGGAGTTGAGTTTCAAAAAAAACTATTTAGGCTACAATTTTATTCACAATTATAAGATGCTTAGGTGTGGCCTTGAAATATTTAACAAAAGGCTCGAATATACTAAAGCATAATTTCACTTTCTTGAAACCCACTCTGAGATGATCATGGTACAATTTCCTTAGTCTAGTTAAATTCAATAATTACTAAAATGTGGAAATGTTTATAAAGCCTCTAAGAAATCTGGCCTAGGGTCAATCTGGACCTATTTTAACTCCAAAAAAACCATTAAGGTCATCTAAGAATATGTTTTTCCAGTTTTAACCAGCTGCACGACTAGCATACTGAATTTTCTCCCTCAAAGAATTCAGTATGAAATTTTTTAGAAACCTGCTGAATCAAGAAGCATTGGTTGTTTTGTCTCCTACAGTAACGAGAGAGCAAAATCAGGCCAATTCACACAAGGATGTGTGTGTATGCGAACGTTTGTATAACCAAAGAAGAGAGAAGAGGGAAAGGGAGACAGTGTGTGCGTCTGTGTGTGTGTGTGCAGCTCCTCTTTTATACTGTCCAGTCACTTGCTGTCCTTTTTGGGTACTCCAGAGGCTAGTTAGAAGGTGTCTCGTTCTCACCATGAAACTAATTAGATCCCTGACTGAGGTCTTAACAATTTCTTGAAAAAAAAAAAAAAAAAAAGAGAGAGAGAGAGAGAGAGAGAGAACGAAAAAAGGTGCTAAAACACCATCTCTCTTCGCTTTCCTCACTCTCCTTCACCCTCACCCCATCCCGCCAGCCCCCTCGGAAGAAAAACAAAGAGCGGCAAACTAATGAAGTTGGTAATTACAGAGCTTCTGTCAGGCACAATAGGTAATTAGACATTCGCTTCCCTCGGGTGCTGGCAGTCCAGTCTCATCAATGCCTTGGATGGCCAAGCATGCTAGCCTTTCAGACCCCTTAGAAAAGGGAGAAGAGTGCTAATTTTCACCTCCTCCTGATCTGGAACTGCTAGTGATCTCCTCAGGCTTAGAGTGTGCCACTTCCTTCCAGTCAGTATCGTGGTTCGCGAAGACCGTTACAAAATATACACCAGGCACTTGGTCAAAAAAGAGCCGTTTAGATTCTTAGTATCTGTGTCTGGGTCTAAATACTGGAAATAAAACTAGATATTAAATATAATTGCAATTGTTTCCATCCTCTGTATGGTTATTTGCATAAAACCGCGTTGGTGTCAACTATGTAACAGAAAAACAGTCAGGATAATTATTGTTATGAGAAGCAGCTACACGAATATCTTATGCCTTTTCAAACCGTTCTTGTTGCCCAGCTATAAAACAACATGAAACAAGCAAAGCGTTGTGAAACTAGTGTGTATGTGCCTTTCTCAGCATTCTGAGGGAAGCCATACTAATTATCACATTCCCTTTAGATTGCTCGACCATGGTGGAGATAGAGAGAGTTCACTTGGCCTCAATTAAGCATATTTATCTCTGATTATCCGGTGGTGAGATTTCTGTGCAAGCGAAGAGATTATTCTAAAGAGGCGGCGATACGCGGGAGGAGCGGAACGTTCAGACGAAGTGACATCTTTCAGCCAGAGAAGAAAGGCGAAATGAAAGAAAGGGAAATTGAATCAGGATGAGACGCAGTTTAAAACTCCCTTGTGTTTCTCCGAAACGGTGTAAACATAGAGAACAGCTTTAATTTCTCCCTGATTTGGAGGAACATTACATCTAAATAGATGGTTTTTTCACCACATAAGTAAGCTAAAAGATTACATTTATTTCCACTTATTCACAAAGCAGGAGGCTCATCAAGTATTAACACATATTCTATTATCAATCAATATTACAGAGATTTTTCTAAACAGTTTTTCTGCCTGTTACTGTACCTAAATTATGCAGTGAGGCATTAAAAGCCCTCGAAGAAGCCTTTCTCTAGAAATGTATGATACTGAATAGGAGGATTATTATAACTTTTATTAAACCATGACAGTTTTTTTTTATATAAATATATAAAAATTAATCACATACAGGGACATGTTCAGTGAATGTCAGATAGGAGACATTGGTGCTAATTTATGTTTCAAGTCTGAACTATATTGTGCATTTTGTAAAAGGAAAAATATATAAAGATTGCATTTGCTGTTAGCCGAAACACCCCCTAAAAACTCAGTGGTCCTGCCCAAAAGTATTTTGCTGTAAAAAACCTAAAATAAAACAAGCAAAATCAAGCATCGAGGGCCCAGCAAAGATAACTTGGTGATCCGATAATCAGTCCAACACCTTAACCACTGTGCTACCACTCCACACTGGATTGATGCAAAAATAATATCAGCTCATATGGAAGTGGACAAAATAAAGAAAAGTCAGCCATTTACTTTTTATAAGATTACTAACAATCTGTACTACAAAGACTTCTTTACAGAAAAAACCACATAGACTAATGGCAAAAGTCCTTGCCACAAGTTGTAAATTTTTCTGAAGGAGTACATTTGACCTTGACACTGTTTGGCTCAGTTCCACCATGTAATCAGTTCATCCGCTGGTTAAATTCACAAATGTATACACATTTGACAACCACCGAGGACACCAAATTAACGAGTCTCAGACAAACACATTAATAATCGAGAACCTTGATGCCTCCGACACTGGTGGTGGTAGTATAATAATCCACGTTTAACCAGTTCTTCCAGGAAAATGTGTTTGCCTCCATGTCACTGTATATGTACCATATTTTGGGCACACAGTTCTATCTAAGGGCCTTTTTACACCTGGTTGCGTCATGTGTTTTTTCCTGATAGGATGTCCAAAATGTTACATTTACACTTGGCCACCTAAATGTGTCTCAGAGAAACGGATATGAAACTGATGTTTTATTCCCACATAAAATGAAATGACCTGAAATGGCACCCACTGTTATTTTGCTCTATTTGTTTTGCGAATGCAGTCAAAAAGAAAATGAGAAAACAACACTTATGCACCGAAAGGCTGTGATTATTACAGTATGTGCAGCATTTTCGATGGCTGCGGTATTATACTTTAAGACCCGGTGAGATACATGGATAAGAGCTCAGACTCAACACTGTAGGAAAAATATAATGCTCGGCTTCTTTTATAGAAGAATACTGACTAACCTGTTTCTGAATAGATTTTTGTGTGACCCTGAAAATTTATTTAATAAAGAGGCACACTCACCTCCGTCAGGCTATACACGCGTGCTAAAGTGAGCAGTGTGTGGGATGTAAGTGGTTTGAGCAGACGGATGTATTTAGACCTGTCTAGTTTTATCTGAAATCCTGTTTCGGAGGGCATTTATACACCTGGTCCTTTCACGGTCGGATATATGCCCTATCAGAAAAAACGCATAAAGTAAACAGGTGTAAACAGGCCCTCAAAGCAATAAATGTTTTTAGTAAAAATTTTACACTTTGTTCTTTTTACTCTACATTTAAAAAACTTCCTTAGTGCTACACCCCTAAACTTTAGGCCCATCTCTCACATACTGTATGTGTCATAGACATGGGGCTCAACCGGCCCCCTTTGATCTGTGGGTTCATTTTGACATTCCTGGTAACCATTTACACTGTTTAGATGAGACGTGCCCCGCTGCAGGGCACAACACCTGGGATTTGAACCACTGACCTCACGGCCGAAGCGCAGGGATCAGCACCGACAGACGGAGTCTCTGCTCTTCATATCCTGTGTGGCCCTCAGTTGTGCCAGAGCATGTAGTCAGCCCTGGAGACATGTCACCTGTGCCCAGGTAATAGTAACCATAACACAGTGAAGAAAAAAGGCCAGAGGAAGAGGAGCACAGCTGTGTCCACATGAGGAAAAGACTAACATATTGAGGCATTATGCACATCAGCTACCAAGGCAACACTGGATCATTTGTACATTAACAAGACATATTTTAACCCCAGGAAGTGTTTTTTACAGACTTAGGAATGTAAACACACACGATATTTTTTGACTTTATGTATTTACAACTAATCAGCCTGTTTGTAAAATTCCTTTTACAATTATACAGCTACAGAACTCCATTTGAAAAGCCCAGAACATTTCATTTACGCTTTAGGAGCAACGTTTCTTTAGAAACCACAGAAAAAATTAGGTTATTCATGTAACCATGTCCTATGAACTCCGGATAACTGCCAGGGGCAGGGTTTCAACATCTGGATGCCTTTCTTGTGCTCATGCACACACATGTTGGACCCTCCAACACACAGTCTTGTGGTGACCATATGACACAGTGAAATGACATCAGTAATGACATTTTGATGTTTTCTTGGAACTTTCATGTCAGGTTTGGGTTTGTTTAAGTGCTTGGGAACCCTGGTGGCTATCCAAATTGCACAGAACATGGCTAGTTGTGCTCACTCTACTGAAAAACACCAGTGATCTCCAAAAGATCTTGACGGCAACGCATACTTGGTGTTGGCAAAAAAGATAAGTTTGGTGAAAGTGTCAATTCTCCTGTGCTTTCTTGACAGTGCTATCGCTCCTTGAACTGACCTACTGACACCAGGAAATAAGCTCTGCACAGCTAAATCCACCATCTCCGAGTCGGAGTGAAGAACGTTGCGATCAACAGCTTTGGAGGACAGACTGGCCTGTAAATCTGACCACAGTCACAATTTGTAGTGTAGATCACCTGGAAAAAAGTGAGAAAATGGAAAGGGAATGACAGATATTACTGATTCCACTGTCACCATGTGACAGTGTTGAAGCATGTGCAAAAGATGGTTTCAAGGTGTTAAAACAACACCCCTAGTGGTTAGGAGAGGTTACACTGTGCTCTAAAGCAAACTAGAAAGAGGCTTGCTGTACTAAATGTCCCCACACATCTTGACAGACAGTTGAATCTTTTGAAGCTGCATAAAAGTTGAGACTGGAAATTATAACAAAGATTAATTTTATTTTTTAGTTTATTCACCAATCTATCCATCACACACACACTTGACTGGATTTTTCTCCTTTTCAAACTTTCTGGAACCTCTTAAGGAAGTGGCTTTTCCTTTAAGCGTGTTCCTTGCTACATTTGGTTCTATAGGTGTCTTCTAGTTGTGCCCCTCCCTTAAATCACATATTGATGCTGGTCTCATGAGTCTCCTCTTAGCAAGAAATAAATGAGTCATTCTTGCTTGCAAAACAAAGCCTGAAAAGAAGGCTGGAATTTTTGGAACGCTGTCAGTTTCCCAGCAGGTGCCTGTCAGCTCCCTAACAGATGTTCAACATACTGCTTCTTCCTCCTGCCTTACTTTATGTCACAAAGCCACAAGACAGCGAGTGAATCAGGGCAGTGCTCATCCCTTAACGTCCGGCCTCGACCCTGTGCCTCTCAGCGCCACCAGCACGGGGGGAGATGAAGAGACCTGGACTGCCTGCTTGAAGGAATCCCAAATAGTAGTGACTGTAAATCAGGCTCCCATGGCCCTATGGGTAGCAATTATCTTTTTTCACACTAATAAATCCCCTCCCTATAGCTGATAAGGTGGTGCTCTTCTGAACTGCAGAGAGAAAAAGAAAACAAAAGCTTGCGTTTAATGAGGGAGGAAGACTTGGAAGGGGTAGTGTTTTTTTGTTTTTTTCTCGGTTCACCGTTCAGGATCTAGTGCTCAGTTTGTTTAATTTATATCTACTGCTTAAAAAGATTTTAAGAGCCTGTTGTTCCCTGACGGTGCAAAGAATTGTTGAAAATGTTCATTTTGATCCATAAATCCTCCTTAGACATTTCCGGTAGCCATAATCACGAAATTTCTATATGAACTCTTGCTAAAGTTTAGTGCTCGAGCAGCTCAGTGGAAACTTAACCTGTTCACTGATCTGATCTAAGGCTCCTATTTATTATATCTTACAGTTTAATGCGTTTTAGTTTACTAAAATCTATACGCAAAGCCAAAATATACTTTTATTTGCCAAGAGAAATTCGAACCACTGGTGATTTGTACACATATATCTCATATAGATATATACACATTACATAACATTTCAGACTACTTTGTGAAATGCTCATATGGTGTATTATTAACACAGCGCAGTGTTGCCAGGTCTGTGATTTTCCAGTCAATGGGGTTGCTTGTGTGAAGAGCGAAAATTTTGTTAATATAATTTAAAAAGATAACGTTTTTTTTTAATGAAAACAGTAAATGTTCCAGCAAAGATAGTGCCAAAATTTTTTTCCAGCTTTTTATTCGTCAGCTGAATAAAGCCTAATGTACATTAAATAGAAACGCCAGCATTATTCATTGTCCAAGCCCACACACACTCCATAACTAGTTTCGAAATAAATCCCTTCATCAGACACACAGATGATGTTGTTCTTAAAAAAAAAAAAACACCAAGCAACTTTAATATGACCTAATTAACAATTCCACAGGATGATTAATGGATAAATATTCGTAATAGCTTCCCGATTGTTGCTGATCTCGGAGTATAAAGTGAGACCAGGTGTGTTTGCCAGAAGAAGCCATGAAGAACAAACATCAATTAAAGAGAAAAGGAAAAAAACAGCACTGGAAAAAAAATCCACGAGAGCTGATTTTGTTAAACAACTTCTTAGGTTGGGCCACTGTTCGTGGTGAAGACTTATGTTTAACCTCATTAGGAGAGCACACACTAGATACATAATTATTCCTGAGAGGATCAGCCTCACTAATACAAATTAAAGTGATAATGAAGCCACTGAGACTGGCCATTGCTGCTCCCTGAACATCACCCAGGGTGAACTATTATCTAGAATTAAAGCGTTTGTTTACGTTGTGCACTAAAAGCCTTTTTGCCGTTTATAAAAGTAATCTACATCGTGCGGTTTTAATATATGGGGTTTTATAAGAAACTGAAATTGTGTCTCCAGCTAATTATTTCATCTAAGGAAAATGTGTGTTTGGGAAATAACAGAAAACAATTCTTTCTCCTCGTAAATGTTTTTTTGGCCTGGCGAAGCTACAGAAGTTGCGCGGATTCCTCTCATTGCGTGAATGCTGTGTATTTAGGCTAAAAGGCTGTTTAAACAAATAAAAAGGAGCATGTACGATGCTGCCGGGCACTTGTAAAAGTTCAGTGTGAAAAGACAATTCACATTCACTATCTGAAACGCATCTGGCCTTTTTACGCAACGCAGCAATTTAAGCGTGCTGAAAGTCTGCTTCAAAAGATGTTTAAACGTCTCCTCGGGCAGAAGGAAATAATTCCTTTTCTTCCATTTCAAAACTTCACTCAAACTCGAGCTATAAATCCGGCATATTTTTACATTTTAACACTGACAGATGGAGATTCCCCCCGAGGTCGAGACAGAAAACGGAATTCTGAAGATTTATCACTAATTCACTGTAAATATAGGAGAGCCCACTGTTACTGTATTACATGACAAAAAATGTAAGTATGTTTAAACCTCATATAAAAAATCTAGGAAATTAATGTTGAAAATGAACTGAATCATTAAAAATGAATAAACAGAACCTAATAAACATCAGATTTAAACGCTATTGTTTCTATGGGATTTAAAAGTAATTCGTGATTTTTTTTCTTTTTTTAATCCCGATTTATTTCCCACGGGTTATGTCACATGTTAATAGAGAAATTAAATCCTAAAGTTGCATGCATAAGAAAAATCATGTTTCAAAAACAAAAATAAATAATAAAATAAAAACAAGCAATTTAGCACATTTAGAAAATAAGAAAACCACAAACGAATGAATAAAAAGGAAAATCATGAAAACAAAGAAAGGGCAAAAAACCAATGTGAGTTGGGGAAATGGTAGCACAGTGATTAGGGTGTTAAACTGCTAATTGGAAGATTGGGGTTCGATTACCAGCACCCAGTCCTTAACCTTCAGTTATATAAAAGAGACTAATGTAAGTCGCTCTGGCTAAGGGCGTCTGCTAAATGCTGTAAAAGTTCATTTTTATGCTACAGTTAAAAAAATAAGACCAGAACAAGCCTTACAGGTACATGTTTTGCTTGTGTTGTTTGTAAGCTCGATTACCTGCCAAATCATTGTTCTGTGGTTTTAAACTGTAAGTCAGCCTCTCGAAAATAAAGCATTGTGTTCAGACAGCTCATTTTTGGCCTTAGAGCATGTTGAACAAACCTTGCTGTTTTATTAGACACACTCTACAGAGCACGCTTAGAAATCGAAAGCGCTCAAGATAAAAATATAATAGGAAGTCTGGGAGTGGGACAAATGCTGGACCTCACCCCACCAAAAGGAATTGACATTTTAGCCAGAAAGGTTGATCGGGGCCATCGGCTGCCAATTAAACAGCGCAAAAGTCTTATTCACTTATTGAGTTATTGAAATATTGAAAATCCACATCCTGTCCTGCCGTGACGCTGCCAAAGCGAGCTCAGCGGGGTCTAATGGACGGGTCTATTAATGCTGGTGTCACATGCAGATTTGGCACGTTTTAAAGCCTGATCGCACTCAGGCTCCTCTTTAGTCAAAGTGGAAGGATGGTGAATCTAGCGTGCGTAGGATATAAAGACTCAAACAAACTCGAGGCTCATGGAATCTGCAGATAAAAGAGTCAACGGGGCAATTAAAAGCATCCTCTGACCTATTGGACACTTCTCTTGAAAGCCACAAGCTGTAGTTCCTGACAGGGGAAACTCCCTAAGCTGATAGCATCTCTTGGATAGCGCTAAATAACCCAGTTATATATTTTCTCCAGGCTCCACCGAGTGATTGAAAGGGAGCGAAAGAGCAGATTTTGGCCAAAGGCAAAGATAAGCAGCACTAGGTGTGTGTGAGACGAGTCAGGTCCAGCAATCAGTTTGTGATCTGGGGCGGTGTTTAGTGGCGTTGTAGGATCCGCTAAACTGGCCCTAATTTGCCCTGTCGTAGGAGGTGTGTGATGATGTGGAAAAGGTCCAGAGGGGGGGAAGAACAGGCCTTTCGTCTGTCAGAGACGAAGTTAAGCCTCGCCCCAGGGGGCGGCACACTCGACCAGATGAAGCCAGAGATATAGGAAAAGGGGAAGGAGGGAAAGCAGAGGATAAAAGCACGTCCACACCTGAGACTAACAGCTCACTCAGCGAGCCATCAAAGTTTTTCACAGGGAGATTTTTCTTTTTTATTAAGCGCATCACTCAACAAGCCAATTATCTATTAGTGCACAATGCCTCAGTTCACAGGTGTGCAAACTTTTAGACTTTCCCTCAGTTGGGTAAAAGTCTGACCAGACAAAATATTTGACTTAGCCAATGCAAACTGCACTTGTGTATCGTGCCTCATGATACGATACATATCATGATACAATATTTAATGATACATTGCAATACAATACAATAAAATTAAAATAAACACAAAGCCAGACGCACTCATTTTTCCCATCATGCTCGTTTCTGAGACAGTGGCCATACGTGCCAACTACAAAAGTGAACGAGGAAGCGGTTTGACACACATACAGAAAGATTTAAAAATGAATATTAGGAATACACTAATAACTTGGCAGCCTTACTTACATGTGGTTTGCAGTTCAAATCCCAGTGCCGCTGTAGGATCTAAATCAAGGCCTTTATTCGTCACCACTTTGCTTTTACACCTCCGTTTACGCAGTTTCCTAATGCCGATGATGATTTTTGTTAGAAGGGGATTCACAGACTATAACGGTAACACATTATTGGCTTCTATGATGCTTTTACAAAGGAAACCTAAACGTGTGAGAGCTGTGCAAATGTCCGAAATGGAACTGAAACTGAACTAGCTGTAACATTTCCCACCACAGAAAGATCGAATTTAAAGGATTAAACTTTTTAGGGTAACAAGCTGATTTTTTTTGGTGTGTAAAATAAAATTGTGACACAAAGATAAATGGTACTCTGGGGTGTTCCTGATCATAAAACTATTTTTACAGATTAAACACCTGATTTCGTTTATATTTCAACTTTACTGTTATGATACTTTTTACGGTATTTTTCATTTTTTTAAAGGTAAGTTTACAATATTTTTTAGTTTGAGGGGAAGTCAGTCTCTCGAACTAATTTAGGTTTTCTGTGATGTTACATTGTTGACTGAGCCTGAATCTGCATTGACGTTCAAAGTAATTATCCTGACCTTTGAACTGTGAGCTGCATTTATTAGGGCATAAAAGCTCTCATTTATTTATTACACAGGTGATTATTTATTTAGGACTCACTGTGACAGGCGATCAATTCTCTGGGAATTATAAGGTCGTCATTTCAGCGCACGATTTGGTGTCTGATGAACAGGAATGAGCTCGTTGAAGTCACTGTGTATACTGTAACCGGTGCTGTAACATGATGTTTACACAGATCATGAAAGTTCTTTAACATGGAGGAAAAACGTGCACATGTGCGTGATACTGGCGTATAAGTTTGTTGGAGCCACATGGGGCAGTGTAAAAGCTTGACTAATGAGGTCCAGAATAAATTACTCCAAAATAGACTAAAGCCAAGGTCAACGTGGTCGTGTCTCTGATGACTCAAAGCAGTAACTGCTAAAGTTCACCGTTGGCGGAGGCGAGAAACAGACTAGAATTCACATGCTATTAAATCCTTGCTAGTGTTTGGCTATTTGAGAAAAACAATCTAGACAGAAATAAGTGTATAAATGAAACTGATGACGATTCCTATAACATAGGCAAAAAAAATATATATAAGTTTGCAGGCTGTAAATCTAGTAAACTTTCTTAGCGTCAAATGCCTGATTCTTATAGCAGCTCTGACGATCCAGTGGTGTAACTGGTGATGTGACAGTTTTTTTTAAATATTTTGAAGAACCTTGGTGAGATGTCTCCAATTCCAAAGTGTTTTGAGAAATGTTGTTCTATTAATAGATGGACAGACTGATTAAAGCTGTTTTAATACACAGTGAAGACATAAAATGAATTTCGAAAGCCACACGTTTATTATTAACGGGAAGTTGCGTTATCGAACACTTTAGGGAGTTAAAGCATTTAAAGGGTTTAACCTAATCAACATCCCCACCCAAGTTCTTTCAGCATGAAACAAGAGAAAACATCACGAGTCTCAGCTACAAAATCGGGGAAAAATCAGTGCCAAGCAGAAAAATAAACAGAGCCAGAAAGGGAAAATTCTGTATTCATAAATGCAGTCTCATTCGTGGAGACTTAGCGATGTTAAGTGAAGTGTTCTCTTTGCATATGCTGGATTACAATACAAAATCCTTTCATTAGGAGCTCCCTTCCTTCTTCTAAAGCATGAAGAAGATCTTTTCGCACTAAGCTGATCACGTATGCTGGTCCTGGGGTGAGCCTGGGTGACAAAAAGGTGTTGCTTGGATATTTCACCACACGGGGCGAAAGACGATTGCCTCAGCGGCGCCGTCTCTGTGGGGACCGCTGGTGTCATTAGGCGTCCACAAAGCGCTGTGGCGGTCTGAGGTCCACAGCCTCACACTTGGCTCATTAAAGCAAAGCAGGAGTTGAGCCTTTGCTCCAATCCTCCTCTCATTAAACCGCATTCAGCTAATAGGCCAAAACCACACCAGCACCACCGCTGAGGCGAGAGGGCGGAGGAGTAAACGAGTGGGCTCACACCCTTCAACCTCTTTTCTTCCAGGCCCCTAGAGGCCCACCTAAAGCCCTTGAAATAAAATATAGCAATTTGAGCATGTAGCTGAAATTGTGACTGGTTACAGTGCTGGAAATCTCAGGTGAATTTGGAGCCATTAGTACTGTTTTTTTTTTTTTTCCATTCCAGGTACTAGATAGGCAAGATAACGGTTTAAGTAACCAGCAGAACTTGGATCACATTTGTGTTGGGCATCTTGGATAGGTGAAGTCAGGATAGATAACAAAAACCTTTTTACACAAACATCTGTTTACATGGATGCAATTAAAAAACAGTTAAAAGTGTTTTGTGAGATTTGTTCTGCCATTGCTGATAATGCAACAGCTGAAGAAACCGTCTACCTGGTTCACATGTTCAGATGGAGGAAATAAGTCTTTAAGTGTAAATCGATAATCTGGGCTACTGTTTGTGTATCAGTAATAACCCATAAAATGTCAAACACGGATAAAACAATCCAGCATATGGAAAAATTTAATTGTCAAAGCATTTTATTCTTATTCTACTTCACTACAATTACATTTACACAAACATTTTCATTGCCCCTAATCACCCCTACAAGATACTTCACAGTCTTCATAGACTGTTGCAACATCCTAAAGATTTCCTGATGATCCTGGGAAAGGGAAAAGCATGCTTAGACTGCTTTTGCTTATTTTTAAATAAAAAAGTATTATTAGTCATTAGCAACAATTCGTGGAGATAAACGCTTTTTTTTTTTTTTTTTTTTGTAATAAAAGCTCCTTAGATCTAATACGGAATAAAAAAAAAATACATCAGTAATAATATCCGAGAAACAGAATATTTTCTTTGCAAGTTATTGTATATTTCCACAATTTCTACAATTTAGCTTAACATTCGTTCTAATTATTAACGTAGAACATTTCCCTGAACATCCAAACCCATTCGGCAACTGCTGAGAACGGATAGCCGCGTTTATATCCCGCCCTCTTTAAGTAATAGCCTGCGTAATGTAGGCGAAAACGGAGGAGTAAAATCATCTTTCTCCCCTTCACTGCCAGCACCTCATGGCCGAGGGTGTCTAATAAGGAAGCGGATAGTAATTACTGCCGAGAGTCTTTGTGATAACAGGGATCAGAGCTATTGCACTGCAGTTCATTAAAGCACTGAGGACTAACATGGGAAAGGTGCTGAAATTAGAAAATGATATCGCTTTGTGACTTTCCCCCCACCGAATACCATGTTTTCATCATTACGGATCATAACCTTTTCTCGAGGTAGAACTACTTCTTACCTGATGGCGTTGTAATGGCTGAACTGGTATTTTTTTCTTTATTTCTTTTTCACTTTAAACATAGTAGTGAGGCGAGGTGGGCGCTACTGAAGATAACCAATATGCATTAAAGGATAAAATTAAATCAGGGTAAAGTAAATGTAAGCGCAGTAGAATTTTAAAGTTCATAAGCCTACTTTAATTTAATATGCCGTTTTAAAAGCTAGGAACAAAGCATCTTTATAAATAAGCAATGTGAAAATGATTAGAATCGCATTCTTTTTAGCACTTTATAATAGTATAAGTTTGGTTATTACTTACACATACCTGTGCTTGCTCTTAATGGGGGGGGGTTTGGGGTAAAAGGTACATTTTTGGATGCTCTTCTCTGGATATCATAGGTTTTTTCGCCTGGTCATCTTGTTTTCAAAACTCTAGGAGAGCCAAAGGTTACATTAAGAGTCTTTAAACACATAAGAGTAACAAATAAAAAAAAAAGTAATATATAAAAATACTATGCAAAGTGGAACTAATTTAGAAGAAAGAAATAAGGTTTAGCTGTAAGACAAAATCTTTTCAAAATGGCACCATTCAAATAAAAACCGAATTGATGTATAAAATTTACAACTCTTAAATCTGAAACTGAAGTTTTCTAATATTCTGACACCTAATTTCACCCTGTTTAGTTTTTACATCCCGTGCCATAATGCCAATAAACTGTAGCCTAGACTAGTTTTGAAAAACAAAAATATAGCTGGTCAAGTTTTATGTTGCAGACAAACTGGTACATTCGCTGTTCTAAAATGTTATGAAGCGTCAAACACGGGTGATTCCTTTAATAAATGTGAATTTTTTACTGTATACGAAATCCTCAGTAAATCATGTATATAAGTTCACATCCTTATCACATAACGTGTTGGATTATGTATCTTTTGTAAGTCTAATTATCTATAAATTAGCTGCTGGAGTAGAAAAGTAAATTCGAGCTCTCTTAAGTATGAACAAAATGTGTATTAATGAAAAAAAAGCCTTATTAGGGCTTACATAATTGCCAGCTTGATGTCCTGAGGCTAGCGTGTCCTTCAGTCAGGCTACCAAAATGTATCCCTGCCCAGCCGGTCGGGTGTCTCATAGGGAGCAAAAATATACTTTAAGAATTTTGCATTCTTTTACAAATATAGTGGCGTTGGAAGCGGCTACCAATATGTGGAGTATTAAAATCGTGTTTAAAAGTGTGCTCGGTTTAAGGTGTTGGACTGCTTATTGGAAGATCGGGGTTTGATTTAGCAGCCCCACCAAGTTATCACTGCCAGGTCTCTAAGCTAGGCCTTAACCTCCAACCTTCAATTGCTCAGTTGTATTAAAGAAATGTATGTATGTCGCTCTAAAGAAAGTAAATGTAAACATATCATCATATAACTGTGTCTAGAAAGCGCTGGTACTGATTTTCCAAGATATTTGTCAGTGACTCTCCAGATCTGTTGAGCCAACATCACCCCCCAACATCATCCTGTCAGTCAGTACTATCCTCACATGACCAGGGAAATCTCACGCAACTAGCATAAACATGTGATGGAGGTACGTGCATGTGCAGTGGAGTGAATCACAAACATCTGGAATGGGGATGTTCAGTTAGAAGCAAATATTTGTATTTATTAATTATAATTTGATTATTCTACCTTATTTTAGTTTGGAATGTTTTCCAACTATGCTTTACAACATTCTACATTAAAAAGTAACGTTCTTTTTTACTCCGGCTTCTTAAATTCATTTTGGGCTACCATAAACTAAGGAGCACCTGTCTAAAGGGCTACCGGGAATAAAAAAAAAAAACGTGTTACCAAAAGTCTGTTGATGCCACCTTCCAATACAGACTGCTAGTTGCTTCATAAAGCTTCATCCAAGTTAAGGAACAAACTACTCATCCTGTCGTAGTTTTCCTAATTCTACTGCAAATAAAATGTAAACTGAGCCAGTGAGAACTGGCATTAACACCAAATGTTCCAGATGAGTTCATTTAATTTATTCATAATCACAACTTTGTGGGAAAAGACAAGCCCGGCTCCGGTCCTAATAACACAAGCAAATTATAGATGCGAAACAGAGTTCATTAAAGCATGCATGGTTTTGCACTGATAATCATCATTATGTGCAAATTACAACTCAAATATGGTTTAAATCAGTGGAAGAGTGTAATGCGGCATTCAGACTAAAGAGAACCGACTGTAGTGATACGTAAATGTTTACAAAGAAACTCACACACCACATACTGACCTTGGGAATTTCAGAGTTGTGCAATGTAAGTGTCTACATGTGTGTCAAACTTCTTGCCAATCCAGAGAGGGATGCGCTAAATGTCTTTGGTCGAGCGTTTCCACTTCTCACTCTTTCCACAAAAAACACACAGAAGGTTCTGGGACAACATAAGCTGGTAAAAAGTATAACTAGTTTGTACCTACAGTTATAAATGCTCTGAGCAGCATGTTGGATCTTCCTGTCCAAACATTCAGCATGGTGATATTTCAATAAAACTGAAACGAAGTCTTCATCTTAAAGAGGCAATTAACTAATATCTAAAAATAAAATGAAAAAACATCATCAAGTCATTGCTCTAGAACTGAGTTTTCCACTCAGCAGGTATAAAACATTTACATTTCAGGCATTTGGCAGACAACTACTGGGGTACCACTTCCCCCAATTCAACTATGCTGAATTAAATAAGCCACTCTTTACATATGCGATAAGCAGAAAAGCAGCACAGAAAGCATAGCAGGTTAAAACAGAAGTCTCCGACATCACAGACTCTCCCCATTCTGATGCCTGATGTGATCATTAACTAAAGCTCACTTGAATCTGCATGTAATTCGCTGAGTGAACATTTACATAATTGGTCATGTGGACGGTTCTTTCTATTAATTTGTGTGCATGTGACTGGTCAAAATCAATGCAGAAACGTTGTCCACGTCTATGAATAAGAGTACGTGCGGAAAGAAAGCATGCATACTAACAAACTACAAAGTTTGGATTAATTCAATGTATTAATGTAAATTAATGAGTAAAGAATCATAAGTAATGATTTTAAAGCTTAAATTTTACTATGTAAAGTTTCCTACAATATTCAGAATTTTTTTAAAAATATTTTTGTCACTGCATAATTAAATATGCATCATTTCCTGGTTCGAATCTGGTGTGTTTCTGTTGTGTTCTGTTCAAAAGAACGTCTCAGAATTCAGCAGTAGCTCCTCAAAGGTGACTTCACAAGTCTGGGGTTAGAGAAGAGTGCTTGGAGGAGGAAGTGGAGTCGTTATTGGAACTCCTATAATTGGTCATTAGGGCACGCCGGCCTGAAGCAAAGTGAAGCTGGAACAATAGAGATCACAATCCGAGGTGATCAGATCTGATGAAGAATTTTAGATAAGAGTCTTTATAGTACAAGCGAGTGCGTGGAATTCCTCTTTTGAAGCTTTTTACTGCCCTTTTTAAAGCGCTGTCACATTAGGAGCAATAAAGTAATTTGCATGTGTGTGGAAAGACAGAGAATTGAGCTGAACTCACTGGAAGGAGTACATTAGAACTCAGGTCTTGGATCAGCTGCTTTGGAATAAATACATATTTACCACATTTTTATAAAAAAAAACGTAATAGTATTTGTGTGTTACATTTCATTACTTTTTTTCTCTTTTAACCTTTTACCACTTTCTCTCCCTGCTTTCATGGCGGTCTTACCTTTGGCCTGTTTCTACCATTCCTCCATATCTCTCTCTCTCTCTCTCTCTCTCTCTCTCTCTCTCGCTCATATCTTTTCTGCCTTTTTTCAGTCTTGATCTTTCTGCATTTGTCTCTTTATATATATATTTTTAATGCTTTTTTATACTCACTCGATCAAAACACTTTTTATAAAGGTCACCCTGTGTTAATGTGCTGCATACAATTTATTTCTCTTTTTATTATTAGGAGCAATACCTATGGTGGCCTTTTTAATAGCAAACATTAAATAGTAAAAATGTAACCGGAAGCTTTTACACACTTGCTGTCTCTCTAATTTAAAGCTAATCAGATGTGCTTTGATCATTTTCGGGTCTTGAAGGAAACCAGGGAACCAGGAGGAAACCCAATGGCACCACAACAACATGTAAAATTCACAGAAAGCTCTGGATCAAACGCTAAAGCACTTTGCCATCATTCTGTCCTTTTTACGAGAGAAAAAAAAGTGAAATCATTTCCTAGTTGGAAGTAAGCACATGATAAGCTCTCTCACTTCAGAGACACGGCGATGAGTTCGATTCGGGCAGCAAGCAGGAAAACACGGCACTTATTAAATCAGATCTTTTCTTCTTCTATCTTCTGGGCTTTTCATGGGTGGTCAGCTATAATCAGTTTACGCCGTGGCTTTTCTCGGCGTGTTAACCCGGCAGCGAGCGGTATGAGAGTTTTTACACTGCCGTTCTGCTTAATCTTCCTGTAAAGTTGGTGCTGGCTTGCTTCCGTGCAGACTGAGGGATGGTGAGAGAAACAAAACGCTCAGCTCTTAATCCACCAAGGCCTCAATTCCCTCATCAAATCTCTCCCCCCCATCCCTAAAAGGGATTTACCCACAGTGCTTTCCTCTCCCCATCCCCTTTTTACACACAGGCACACACACTCCGTATAATTTATAAAGCCGAAGCTCTTTCAATACTCCAAAATGGCAGATAAACTTTTCTCATTTGCTCCTAATTTGGTCACGCAAGATAATGCCGACATCTGAGGGCTTTTTAAACTGCTTTTTAAAATGCATTCCTGAAAGGAGTTAGCTTTGGCATCTCGGCACCTTGTTAGCCTCCAAATAATTATTTCCAACGCGGCACTGTCCTTAATGTGCAGATTAATCCGGCATTCACAAGGTGGCACGTATTTGCTTCTGTTTGGCGGGAAAAAAAACACTTTCACTTGGAGCTAAGTTGGAGGCAGAAAGAGGAAGGAAAGAAAAGATGCGACTATTTCTAAGGACTGGCCTCGTTCGGCTCTATGCCAACCGCCATTGTGCCAGCTGTCAGATCTGGCATCTCTGTAAAAACTACACACAGAAAAGAGAAGGGAAGGGAAAAAATCCCAAAACTTTGTGGCTTTGTTAGTACATTGCAATTGACATGTGGCACAGGAAATGATGCTGTAGGTGCTGCCAAAATCTGCTGCTTTGAGAAAGTCCATCTTAAAAAGGAAATAAATCCTCATTTAAAAACGCATACAATACAGGAGAAAAAAACCAAAACGACGAAACTTATTACATCATTTAGTAAAATCTAATATCAAAAAATGTTCGATCACAACACTGCTAAATTGTCAAATTTGATTGGTCAACCAATGCATATAAGCAGTCGTAGGATTTTATTATGTTTTAACACATGATGGTTTTGTAGTAATGACAGAATTGTACGGCAGACGACCTAATTACTTCGATCTAGAACAATAACAAAGAGGATGAAAAACTGCTTTTAAAAGAACGGTACATGCGGATACAGTGAGACACACTTCAGTGTTTGAGCTGTGTAACCGTAAGAATACATATAGGAAAGACAGAGAGAGAAAAGCAGTTTAATGACAGCACAAAACAACAAAAATTATATTCTCTCCTAAAACCCAGACTAATAACTTGTGTCCTCTGTAGTGGACATTATGTTTTCATAAATTCTTTTTGAATTTTCAACTACTCTATTAGCTACAATGCTGTACTGTACACACACATCACATCCTGGGATTTATAGTAGTATGTCATTTAATTGGCTGCAATGCTAGGAACTGGCTAAAATAGCCAGGGGTCTAATGAAGTGGACATATTGTAAAGAAATGGAAAAAAAACACCCTTTAACTTGTATTGTTTTATAACCCGAAAGATAACAAAACCAAAATAAAATTGGTGACACTTTTTTCCTTATTCTTCAGGTAACTGGTAACTAATATATATATATACACAAAATCTCAGTGCATTATGGATTATTACATTGTATTCACTGCTGTGGAATAAACATAGACTCTGTCTAAAGTCGCCCACCTCCATAATATATAGTAGGAAAATGGAGTATACGAAGCGAGTATTATGTCCAATTAGTATGCAAAATCCGGATTTTGAAGTATGCATGCGATAGACACTTTATTATCCCATGAGTCCGCACAAGAGACGACTCGCCATATCCGAAAGCGGCAAAAAGTGTGGAAGCGGCACTTTAAGTAGCTTTAAGTGCCTAAATCAATTTACATTGTTTCTTGTATTTATATTAAACATTATCCAACTATAAATTTGTGCTGCTGTGGCCTCGTATTTAACGCGTCGGTACCAAAATGGGAGTCTGAGAGCATGAGATTTTGGAAGAAGCTACAAACTTTACTTTACTGAGTAACTGTACTGTGTGGCAGGCGACACTGGTGATATGTTTCCGATTGCACAAGTGTTTAACAGCTTGCTTATAGTTTATACAGCTTTTACTTTTTATCACCTAAAACCTTAAAACAATGTAAATGTGAAACATTCCTATAATATACTACTTTAACCCCACTGTATGCCCTTTTAGAATATAGTTAACCGGATTGTTCTTGAATAGTTTGAAATTGTAATTATAATAAAAGGTAAAATTACACACACAAGTTCCCAGTTCTTTAATTAGTCCTGGTCATAGTCTCCATAAAATTCAGCCTGGTAAACTATCTGAATATACAGGACAAAAAAAAGCACTAAGTGTTAGTATATAATAAGATGTCAATTAAAAGCACGTTAGGGATTATAAACGAAACAGAATCACTCATTTCAGACACCTAAAGCTCAGATAAAAGTGCCAATCTCAAACGAGTTGTTTGCATATTATGGACGTGTCGGATATGACGACTGGGTCTGACAGCGTTTTAAAAGTGTTGGAAATCTGCCTAATAACGATAAGACCTGGCTGGTTTATTCTGCGTGAGTTGCGGCACGCCGGAAACAAAGTGGAGCTTCATTTATGTGCTAATACGGTGCAGGGGAGATAACGAGGAGAGGAGAGATCGGGCGGCATGTCAGACTCGACCCTTTGAACCGCTCCTCATTCCTACTGCACACGTCGCTGCTCGGCAATAAACACAAACAGCAAACCTGCCAGACTGCACTTATGAGTTCGAGGCAATAATAACTTGAGGGAAAGGTTCATTTTTGTTTGTTACATTTTTCAGTGTTTTTTTTCTCAAATCTTTCCCAGAAAAATCCACCTTTTAAAATAAATATTAATTCATTCCCGAATCAATGAGAAAGTAGGGTCCGTCAAGGTGATATCACTTGTGGACATGCAATTTAATTAAATACCCTACCAAAAACATCACTGTTTATTCCGGTTTTGTAAATTCTGTAAAAAAGAATGGCAGACCAAATGAATGAGCTGCTGTCATTTTAAGGCAATTAACTATGTAAAATTGAAACAAACTCTGCATCACAGTCAGAACCAATTTTGATCCCATTTCTCCTGCTTGAGTGATGTCATATTTATAGCTAATTGCTAGCAGAAGCAGAGTTCAGGGTCAACGAGTCCATGGGGGCAGCGGCCTGGCGATCGTGATGATGTGTGTAATGAAGTCATAGCTAATTTCCTGGGTGTGTTCACTACAGTCCTATAAACGTGTTCTGAAACCTAAGATTTACCTGGATTTTTAAATACACCCAAGTTTTGCTAATACACACCACTGTTTTGACCACCGACTGACCTTTAACCAAATGCTAGCCCATAAAATCTCGCATTAGCGGCTTGCCTGAACCTGTTTCGGTTAACTATTTGCACATGTTGGTGAAGCGGTATAATCATACATCTGTAGTTTTCCCATTTGCTAATGTTTTACGTGGCCTGTCGAGCCCCGGTGGCTTTGGGTCTCTAAGGTTTCTGTGGTTACCGATCTGCACCGTGGTTCCTTGTGACGGCTTTGACGAATGGATGTTATTTTAACGTTTGCGCTCTGCCATTAAGGCCACATTAGATTACTTGTAGTGCAACATTACAGTACACAATTATTTGGGCTAGTGTGTCTCCCAGTGCAACGTTCTCATGCACGGCTAGTTTTATTGTTCACGGAGAAATACGTAAGAGCCTCTACGTCTGTCTGCCTGAATGTTTTTCCCCCAATGTTGTCGTAGCAACCATCCAAAACAAAGCTTGTCTATAAACTTGCTCTGATTAGGAATGTAGCAGTTTGTAAATGGCAGCCGAGGAAATCAAAAGAGAGGAAGTGAAAGGTATTAATGTGATGTGTGTGTCAGCTTGGTGCAAAAATTTGCATGAAAATGTGCACTTCATAGAATAAGCTGCACGCCACATTGGAGCCAGAAACAATTGGACATGCTCGTCATGCATGTTACCAGTGTGTTTTAAAGTACGGAAAGAAAAACGCTATTTTAGTACTTGCTGTAACAGATCTCTTCAATGCGGTCAAAAAAAGATTAAAAAAAAAAAAAGGCAAACGGAAAAGTCAAAAAAGGAAAAAAAAAAAAAAAAAAAAAAAGAGAACTGTTTCTCAGTGGCTGGAGTTCAAACAGGGGACAGGCCGAGTCCCAGCACAATGGCTTGGAGTGGCGCAACGGCATTGCAGGAATTTTTTAATTTCCTGTTACTCAATAATTCAACTTTCGTTAGGGCTGGTGGACAACATCCTCCGCCGTGTGCTTTTCTGATCAGCTCAATCCATTCGACAGACTGTTTTCTTTCAATGCAACGTGGGTCTAGGTGTGTGTGTGTGTGTTGTCGTACAGTGGATAACTCTACTGGAGAGCCATTTTTTTCAGAATTATTATAAACACTGAACTGAGGAAGAAAAAAACAGACATTGGTAGCGGTAAACAACACAAATGTATACATGCTTAAACCCTCACACCCCTTTTCTCTATTCATTCATAGACTTTTACACCTGGTATTACCTCCTGGTATAATGAACATTACCTGCTGCGGAGGTGTTGACTTGCTGGTGACTGCATGTGACATCTGGCCAAACGATTATCTGCGTTGATATATTGTAGAAGGTAAAGACATTCAAACCAATGTGAACATCGTCAGTTATGCACGTGTTACAAAAATAAAAAAATACATTTATAATGAATTAATATGTTTTGCCCTCATCATGGCACAGTGGTGAAGAATTCCTCATCGCAGTTACACCAGGATCTACTTTATGATCTCGGAGCAGTAGGCTATGTTAGGTTGCAAAAGTGCTTTGAAATATTTAGTTTTACTTATGGTTCTTTCTTTATGGTTCTTTGTTCTATTAGGGCAAGTCATTCCGTTAAAGCAAGTAATTCCCCAAATTGTACACACACACACACACACACAAAAAAAGGTGTTCCTCAGGGGTGCAGCCTAGGGCCTATACGCTTTGCATTTTACACAGGGAAATGCACTTACAAAGAGCAACATTTTTTTCCCCTTATCTTAACCACACAAAGCCAGAAAAAAAACTGAACTAAACTCAAAAAGCAAGCCAGTTAGATTTTAGCCATTAGTAGGAAGACAGACATTTGGTCCTCTATTTAAAAACAAAATAGACTTTTGTTGAAATATTTATAGCAGTCAGAGAAACAACAGCAGCAGCAGTAAAACCAAAGAGTTGCTGTACAAATAAATCTGACATGTTTTGGCTAAATAGGGTTACACTGTTACACATGTTGAATGATGACTGTTTTTTCTTTAAACTTAGCTGTAGCTTGAAGTTCTACAACCCACAGTAAAAAATTTCAGATTCTATAAACTGTAGCATCTCATAACAGGTCACTGCTGTATTTTCTACTTTCTGCATCTATAACAAATATGTCCAGGAAGCCAAATGTACTGGAAGACCAAGCTGACAGTTCGGACACAACCTTAGACATAAAAAACTTAAAAAAAAAAAAAACAGCTGTGCGAGTCAGTAAAAATCTTAACAACGCGTCAATGTAATCTAAGCGAGTGTCACGGTTGCACAAAGACACCGATGCAGCTTTTGGGCATTTGATGATTGACAACAAGATCTTTATTTATCTAATTAGACGGTTGCCTGTTAACAGGGCTAGTATGAGAGACAGCAGTAAGTGTGTGAGAGACGCAGCGCCTGCCAGAGGCTTCGAGCTCGTAGCTTCTCTAAAACAAGTCGACCTGAACAGATTTAAAATTACAATAATGACTGTCTAAACATTTATTCTGAGGGTGCGCTTGTGTACATACGCCGTTGTCTAGACACTTTGTTACTCCGGAGTTGAATAACAGCAAGGAGATGGAAATATCAGTATCAAATGATATCATCTTCCCATGCAATGTAAAGCTTAGATCGAGGGCGATCAATTAGGATTTGCGCTGAAGCAGAAAATAGCTTTATGACGGCGTTAAGGTGTAAGAGGAAAAATAAACTCGGCTCTGAATACGCTTTAGCGGTGCGGTTAGCCTGAAAAATACTTGACAAATGCATAGGAACAAAGGAAGTTAATAATGTTTGAAGAAATATTGTTCTAAAAGCACAATTATCCATCTGTTCTGGTCCACTGTGTACTATGTTTATTAAAAGACAAAAAAAAGGGAGATATCCGGATATTTCCCAGGGTCCTGCTGGGGCTTTCCAAAATAGTTCATCTTAAGATCGTAGTAGCTGATTTGAATAAACGTTATGTTATATAGATGCAGGAAGTGGAGTAGACATTCCTGTCCAGCTGACTGTTTACATTAAAGTGTACACTAGCGAGGATGTAGGATCCAGAAAGAATCATAATCATGTTGGTGTGATGATCATGCCAAAAACTGATTGTTAATCAGAGCTACTAATTAACAGTTACATCTGTTAGACTGCAGTAATGACAAACTGGCATGAAAACCGTTTCTGTTTAGGATCTTGTCACTTGATTACCGTATTACTGAAATTTTTTCATTACCGCATGATGCAATTCCACGACTGTCAGCCTTATGCACTGTTGAGCAACTCAATTTTTTTCCGATACACAGCCCCTATTGCTATTCTGGAACTGTCTTAAAGCATTTACACACACTAGGCCTAGCAACACTTTATGAGCATTTTATGTGGAGCAGAACCAGTGAGCCAGAAATCGTGCTAATTAATAGGGGATCAATTTTGTTTTTACACTTATTAATTTGCAAATCAATTCGACTTTTTGGAAATGTGTTTTTCTGGATGGTTTGTAGTTATTCTTACTTTCACAGTTAAAATAAACCTACCATTAAAATTATAGGCTGATTATTTTTGTGTCAGTGGGCAAACATACAAAAAAAGCAGGGGAACAGACAATATTTATCTCACTGTACTTTATCAGACAGCTGGGAACTTGTGCTCTTATTATTGTTATTATTGACAGCTGGGAACTTTGCGCATACTATTGTTACCTGTATTGAACATACCTGTCCACAGATTCCAAACACCACCGTGGCCAAAACCGAAGAGCTGTCCAAATATAGATTGTAGATCCACACAAGGTTGAAATGGACTACAAGGCCATCGCCAAGCAGTTTGGTGAGAAGGTAACAACAGTTGGTGCGATTATTAGCAACTAGAAGAAAGACAAAATAACCGTCAGTCTCCCTCAGTCTGGGGCTTCAGGCTTTCTCACCTTATGAAGTTAATGATGATGAGAACGGTAATGAATCAGCCCTGAACTATGCGAGAGGAACTTGCCTATGGTCTCAAAGCAGCTGGGACTATAGTCACCGAAATAACAATTGTTAACCTACTACACCATAAAGTCCCCTTGCTTTAGAAGGCACATGTACAGGCCCGTCTGAAGTTTGCCATTGAACATCTGAATGATTCAGAGGAGAACTGGGTGAAAGGGCTCTTTGGCATCAACTCAGCTCGCTCTGTTTGGAGGTGGAGGAATTCTGTCTATGATTCCAACATGGAGGTAAAAACATGCTTTGTGTTACATGTTATGTTTTATGGGTGAACAACTTTATCACATCAAATAGATGATGGATAATTTGGTATTGTCAAATCTTGGGTAAGAACCTCTTTCCCTAAGCCAGGGCATTAAAAATGGGTGCTGGATGGGTATTTAAGCATGACAATGTCCCAAAATACACGGCCAAGGCAAGAAATGACTCAAGAAACAGCACATTACGGCCCTGGAGTGGCCTAGCCAGTCTAGAGTCCAAAAGCATAGTTTCCCCTAATATCCCAGTTACTCAATGATAGCAGAAAAGCTAATAAGAAATAGCGGCTAACACAAATAATGCTAACAGCTAGCAGCCAAAAAAGTAACAACATGGTTGTCATTAGGGACAAGTCTCAGCCAGCGGCCAGGGACTTCATGAAACTGGAATTTGTTTTTATTACCCTGATAAAGTCTTGGAATTTCAAAAGAAACTTACTGCCATCACCTCAGGCCTTACACGCCGCACACACTTACACTCATGCTAACACACCTACATACCTCACACATTCTAACTATGCAGATTGAAGTGTGCAGACTGTAGGTGTTGAGCGAGCGGCCTGCTGCCTTGCTACATTTTTGTTGTTGGACAGGTGTCAAGCCGAAGGATGTGTGTGTGCTGTCTGACGAGCAGGTTTAATCCAGTTCTGTTGGGATGTCAAGCACAGACGCTGCCTAAGGCCAGTGAGTTCTGCTGGATGATGACGATTCTTCATCTAAACTGGGACTCTGAGGCGTGCTTTAGAAATAAAAAAAAGAGGTTTGCGCTTGGCGTCACCGTGTAATCCGGGTATAATGAACATTGAGAAAGCCAAAATAACAAATAACTTTGACATCATTTCTCACTTTTATGTCAGTCATTCAATGAGTTTTCCCCCTCCTGTGGTTAGTTTCCTTTTTTATTAACCTCCAAACACACACACACGAAACAAGTCAGATATTTTTACATCGAGATCCACTCTAGGTGTGATCACTGTTCACACAGTTCCTCGTATTACCAATATAATTTCATTTAATATACAAGTGTGTACGAGTGTGTGAGTGGTGAAAGAAAGATGGATTTCATCTCCAGTGTTTTTGATCCTTTCACAAAGGGTTTAAACAACAGAAATACATATTTCAGTCTGTATTAAATGCATCAATCATTCTCAGATTATAGGGGTTATCGCAGGCTGTGTATAACGTATGGAAAATGCACACGACTCCAGTCTTAGCTTATCGATTGATCGATGAATTTAATTTTTAGCACCACCAACAATCTGCAACTGCTGGGCCCCCGAGCAAGGCCCTTAACTGCTCTGCAGGATAAAAAAATGAAATAAATTTGAGTCACTTCAGATGAGGGCGTCTGCCAAGTGTGAGTAATGTAAATGTTCTTGGCGTCTAAATAACCAATATTTAAGTATAGCTGCTCCAACTACCATGTCAGACGAATCATTTTTGAAAATTTTATTTATTTTCCAAAACCGATTAAATTATTTTTGCCTTAATGTAACTTTGCTACTCTAAGCCATAATACTAGCGGAAAAATATCCCAAAGTGTGTATGATGATTTTTGCTTTATGCCCCAGTGTTAAATTATCTACAATTTCATTGCACTGTTTATTGAATGGATATAAACCAAATACATCAGTTTTTTTGGCATGTAACCCATAATAAAAAAACCCAAATCCACTGTTATGTCTTTATATTTTAGACCTGAGATGAAGCAGCCAAACACCTGATCTTGATTGTCTTTTTGACACTGACTGCTTCGACCACCATGCTGATGGCAGCCATTTTGGTGTGACGCACAGCTTGGCTTAGGTGCTGATCTCTGACCTAATCACCTAATCAACATACAGAACAAATGTCTGTCTGTTTTCTAGTCGTTTTAGCGATATCATTTCTGTCCACCATGAAAAAGGTGGCCACACCGAGGGGCTTTTGAATTTTAATGATGTTTTATGAGTCTTAATTGGGCCTACCCGAGTCGGTAAAACTGAGCCAGCTGATTGGACGTTCCCTTTGACCTGGGATGATGAGGACACGTCTCAAGTTCAGCCTGAGCCTGGGTGGCACCTGGATCATCTTACATCCACCTGTCCCATGCAGGAAGATCCCCTCACCCCTCACCTCCAGACCCGCACTGCACAAACTACTTAACATACCGCCAACACAGATCTCCTTACAGTTGTTAAACTAAACCTGCGCTCCGAGATAAGCAAAGTCACCTTCAGGCTTTTGGAAGCTGAAGATTAAATGTAAATTTAAGCAGGCGACTAGTGAGTAATGAGTCCGTCTATTAACTCTCATCATCTGTTCACTAGTTTGCAGTGGACCGATCCATTAACAGAACCAAGCAAAGCAGTGATTATATATGCTTGAAATGTCAGTTTGTCGCAGTATAAAATCCACGTTCATGCCTAAGGATCATCCTGATAACCTGAGGCATCAGGGAATTAATTCAGGGTTTCATTTTATAGAAATTATTAACACACTGTTTCCTCAGGTGCCGAAGAAATGATTCTGTTCCTCAGAATGTGGCTTCAAGATGTAAGTGTAACTATAAAAGGAAAACTTCTGTACTGGAGGTACAATCGGAATATCAGGTAATATAAGAAAAAAAAAATATATATATATATATATATAAAATTAGGGTACATCATACTACGCTACATAATAAAGTAATAGCTTAAGGTGTTGTATTGCTGATCAAAAGATCTCCCAGCACTATCAAGCTGCCAGTTCTGGGCCCCTGAGCAAGGCCCTTAATCCTCAACTCCTCAAATTAAGTCTCTTTGGATAAAGGAAACTGCCAAAACACCAGAAATGTACACACAAATTAATATTAATACCGACTTAAAGAACCACAATCACAAAACAAGTTTTAATTAAACAAATAAAAAGATTTTATTTCCGTTGCATTTGCAACAGATGGCGTGAGGTTAGGAAGATCTTTTAAGTAAAGGGTAAACCCACTTTTTTAGCTGGAAACCAAAGAACGTAAACATAAACTTTTATTAAACAGCAGAATGTGTATTCTGAACCGCGTAACCCTAGCATGACATCCAGCATTCACATTTGTTTTTCAGACTCAGCATGCAGAAGAAAACCCATCACCTTGTGACCAGTCATGCTCTTTGATGCTGTAATGAAACAAAAGGCATCATTCAATAACTCTTAGTAAAGCAATGTAACCCCAGCGGTACAGACCAGCGAACCTCTAATTCTCTCAGATTATTGCAAAAGAACTTAGGGCTGCACATGTCACCGCCGTCCATGACACCGAAGCAATGGGCCCTCCAAAATGAGCTCCGTGCCATCGGTGAGGTAGACAACGTGAACACGGACGAGGAACGAGTTTAAACTCGGGGCAGGATTGCTCTCATCTGGTGTTTGCAGACTTCATTTTGAAGTCAAATGACTCTTAAAGGCTATCGGATGAGTTATAGGGTAACATGTTTGGACCAGGAATTCGGACAGGTGATTTATAATATGAAACTCGCCATTTTTACAAAAGTGACACATGACGTATTGCAGTTTCTTTTAAAAGAACGACCTGAGCGGCTCCATCCAAACCCGGAGAAAATGAAAGTGTACGGCCATTTATCCAAGAGTGATGGATAAAAATTTAATATGATGCAACATGTGGAGCGAGGAATTTAACGTCTGTTACGTATTTGGGTGCACCTATTTGAGTGCAATTTCTCAGATCGTATTTACACAATGTGTGTAAAATGAAGGAGATGAGATTAATAAGCGTTTAAAGGACCAACAAAATAAAAAACCCAAATCGAATCTAATGCTTGATAGAGTTATATAGAAATATGTATGGCCCAAAATATACCAGTCATTTGAAGTAGATCAAAATCTTTTATTAAAGTTGTCCAAAAAGTGAAAAGATACATATTGTCTACCAAATAGAGAAATAAATCCATATATATAAGGAAGAGAGAGAGAGAGAGAGAGAGAGAGAGAGAGAGAATTGCAGCTGTTCATGTTTTCGTAGCTATGACACGGAGCTACATGAGTCCCCGGGCACTTGAATATGGTATTACCCATTTTATCTTGATCTCTCATTTAACAAACCAACTTGGTCCCTTTTCATGTCAGTGACTGAGCGCAACCTGCATTACCTGTTGTTCTTGCTAGATATATGAGTAAAAAATGGAATCTCTGCCTCAATGCCTGTAAAATAACGCTGCTTTAGAGATGTAAAGCCGAACCACGGCCTTATCGCTTTGGGCCGTCTGGCTCCCAGTCAAGTCCAGGTCCAGAAGGTGAAATGAGTTTGGCAACATTGACAGGCAGAACACACATGCTGGTGCTGTTAGAGGGATAAAGAGAGGCAAAATTGACTGCATAAGCAGGACAGATAGAGTTTCACTGTCACTTCTCTCTCCATCTTCTTCACTCTCAGTGAATGAACGTTGGTCTTTTAGAGACTTCAAACACTTCACTGGCAATCATTTCTCAACGAGACCCAGAGGAGGTCGGGTTTAATGGTTTGCCAAAAACCATCCGGCGCCCACTTTGTCCCTTCGTAATCCCGCACCGTTATGCATCACGAGTAGTCGAGTCTGGGGTGACCACCTCTCCATCCAAGGTCCTCTACACATCTGCACTCATCCTTTCTCTTCTTCTTTTTCCTCTTCTCTCCCAAAGTATCTTTTCCTGATGGTTTTTCTTTGTGGCTAACCCCCACAAAAAACACAGCTTTGATCTTGTGGGATAGACTGACTGCAATTGATACCTAATATCATAAACGAGCCTCTTTTCTGCCTCATTAGACTTCATGAAGCAGACGATGCGCGCACGCACACACGCTCAGAACGCTTGGCACAATCACAAGCGGTCATCCTCAGACCACCAGTCTGCTCTCTTGTTAATGAAGGACGATGAGCATCACTGCCGCTGCAATCAGAGGTGATCTTCGATGTGGCCATGACCACACACGTGGACCAGCGCTGAGGCAACGTCGACGAGCGCTTTTACTTTCACTCGGTCCATCTGGTGAAACCAAAACCCATGCCTGGGCAATCATTTTGGGATTAGTTTGAGGGGGAAGGGAGATCCTTGTATCCTTATATCCTTAACCTGTGCTAAGAGGCTGGCTTACAGACTAAGAAGCGCAGCTGAGTGCTGGCTAAATGATGGATTAATACAATGTGAACAGTAGGATGTGGAGGGAAAAAAACAAGATCCTAGGGTACACACAGACGTCTGACATGAACTGTATATGTCTAAGGAGCTGTCAGGATGTAAAGTGTTTCTCAAACACAAGCCACAGTATTACTGATTCGGGAAGAACACAAAACACTACGCGATGTGGATCTGTAGCAACGTCTATAACATCTATAAATTTACTTCATACTCTTTATCCATTTATATGTACATTTTAATGAATTTATTCCTAATTAAACAAGAGCAGATTCCAGTGACTAAAATGACATAATTCCTAACCCTGATTGGTCAAAAGGTGACATGCTGAACTGTTGTCACCAAAGTGAGTACAGACTTACGAGTTTCCCCAGCTAACGAGATACGTGTCGTCTCTTGGACGAAATTTTGCTTTGAGTTTGTAAAATGTAAAATTTGTGTTACGAGTCAGCTTCAGACACCCAATCGTTAGCTGGCATAGCAAACGCCACAGTAAACGCCGTAACTTTTGGCCAGCATCCTGTGTCTCACTCGATAGCTAGTCAGACATGCACATTAGCAATTGCGTTAGCAAGTGGAGTCGTCTGATCTCCAAGGTAAATGCTGTACATTAAACTTAATAAAACCAGTATGTTGTAGTACAGTTTATTGTATTTTTATATAATGTTTTATTATATTTTTTTTTTTTACAATATTATTTATAAGTATTATAATCATCATAAAAACAGCTGTGTTTTTTTGGGGACCTGGAACGGATTAAAGGCATATTAATTTATTTCAATGTGTTATATGATTCAAGTTATATGATTGTAGTTACCTAAAGATTCAAGGTAAAATAAACATAAACCTGTCAATGTGGGAAAACCTGCCACGTCGAAGTAAATACAACTACTATAATACTAATACCTGAAATAAACCAGATTGTATGTCCAGTATTTTATTCCTAATTAAAGGTGCAATGAAAGTAGGGATGCATGATGTTAATTGGACAGATAACTTATCAGAAGATCAGAAGGGTAAAAATGACGTCATTATTATTGCTATGATAAATTAATAAAATCTGATAACTATCTCAGATAAAGTAAATCAACCAATCAGCCGGATTTATCTGAGATTTATCCGCTTTCCAAGTAAAAGTGACTGCAGACGGTGTTGCCGGAAATAAACACATTGGGCTGGAAATAAACCGGAAATAAACACATTGGGCTGGAAATAAACCGGAAATAAACACATTGGGCTGGTAGATAATATTTGGGCTGCTTCTTGATACAACTGGTGGGTTTTTTTTATTTTAACTACAGATATATACAGTAATTTTATTATTTTAGAATACAAAATTAAAGCAGAAAAAAAACACATGAATTCCAGTATTTTTAGATCGTTCCAGGCTTTTTTAGTATGTAAAAGTAAACGGGATATGGCACGGGCATTAGCTTAGATTTTCACCTGTTGATGCGAGTCGATTATTATTTAATAACCGCCAGTACCTCATGAAGTCAACTCTGGTCCAACAGAGATATTTATAACTGGTATTTTGATATTTATTATTTTTGTTTACCTGAATCATTGTCTGAAGCCACACCTCCTGAACGCATAACACGCGCAGACTAGATGACCAGAGACGACGTTACTACAACACATCATGTGCTATTGACCATGGAGAAAACTTTATATTACATTTCACTCTGTTTTAATCCAGCCTTTTTCCGCAGTAGCCCTTTCAAAGATACATTTAAAAGGCCACTTCACATTGGATGTTGGGAGGGAAGGTCAGGTTGTTGCTGTTTGCCTGCCATTTTTGCTCTGTCTGCACAGCGTACTTGAACGTGCTGATGGATGCGCAAATACATATGTTGGCAGGAAGGTAAGAAAAGCCTATGTTAATTTTCGGACCGATATTTACATATAATAAATCCATCTACAGACACCAATGACCAGTGAAGATGAGCTGTAAACATATTATATGTTTACCGGCACAGCCAGTAATGTACTCCAACTTGTGGATTTTTCAGGTACGAGTCGTAAAAAAATTGTTCAGTTCAGTGCTGCGTCGTCTGCTGTGACTCATTCAGGCAACATGAAAGCGGGCTTAGAGAAGCTTCTCTTGTGCTGTAAACATTTGTCATCATTAGGTACGCTAAGTGCAGCGTTTATCAGCCAAGATTACGGCCTCTATCAAAAAGTGCAGAACGCCAGTCGCGGACGACTGAAGCTCCGCCACCCAGCTGCAGAATTTCAAAGGGAGAACAGAGACTCTATTAAAAAACGGGATGGTTCAGAAGGCAAATAAATAAATATGATAAACACAGTGCTCGCTCATAAAAGATAATTCGTTTAAAAGTAATCTTCAAGAGCCTCCGCAGCAGGATAAACACATCTGCTGTAAGGCCGACACGTTTTTTTTTTTTTTTTTAAAAGAAACGGATTTCCTCAATTGTCTGTGTACTTGGATGGAGTGGGGGACAACAGGGAGCGGAAAAGTGAGAGACTGAAATGGCGGGGGCATAATGAGCGACGTATTGTCAAATCTTTACCTTCAAAACGGTCTCCTTCCATGCAAATGAGTCTCCAGCTCCCTGTTGATAAAGATCTGTTTGATGAGCCGCATGCATGAATATGAAGCGCCTAATTCCCTTATTAGTATTCTACATGGTTGATTGGCAAATAGTGCAGACATACTGAGTTCAGAGCATTCAGGCTTTTTTTTTTTATTTCGCAAAAACAAACAAAAACTGAAGAAAGCAAAAAAAACCCCACCCCAGTATTCATAAGTTTCACACTGCCAGCAAGTCAAAAATCGCAAATCTTTTGTTGATTGTTTAGGAGGGCTGTTAGTGGAGCAACAGATGCCCCTGTTTAATTAATAACTCATTACAGAGATGTGATTATCTGCTTGAGCTACTAATAGACCCTGTCAGTTTAACGCGCACAGGAAAAGTGGTGTTGTGACAGAGCTGAGGGAGGAGGACTAAACGCTGGATGCACTTGGGCGTCTGTTTGTGTTGCTTGATGTCTGTTTGTTGTGTTAAAATGCATGCATTCGCAGTTCGTCCAGAATCCGACAGACTTAAGTGATCGAGGACTGGCACTGGCAACAGTCTCTGTGGCAGGAAATAAATATCTAAATTTAATTTTGACTGACGAATTGAAGAATTGTATCGACCGGGCGGTCACCTTTTTTTTCCCCCACAACTACCAAACTACCGAAGTGCAAGACAAAACTAAGTAATGCAACACATGCTGGATAAAAAATGAATCTAAACTCTCTTCAGTTTAAAATTCTCTTCTGTTCATGTTCTGTGGCAGACAAAGTCAAGAAAATCACATTCATAAAATGTTTCGCAAGGCGTAGGAGGTTATAGAAGGCATTTTTCTATTATATTGTTAAAATTGGTTTATCATGCATAAATGAATTCAATGTGTTCAATGTCTACAGAAATTTGACATCTCAAATTATCCATCCATATACGAAGCCCAGCACAGGACGAGGTAAAAAGTTGTGAGAAGTATGACTTTTCCCTATTGTAGTTAATCATCATCATCACTCTGAAGCAATCAAGTTTTTTTGTAGACTGTAATAAAATGACTTCAATTAAAGTCAAATAGCGTTAGCATTTAGCTAACAGTAATACAGGTTGATGATATTAATGAGAAGGTGGCTAACAGTAGCGAGGGCAACACCACTCTGAGGATGAAATCGTAGAACCGGCCCTGTGTATCGATACAAATTTTAATGAACAGTTAGTGCTTAAAATACACTATAATGAAGCAGGAATGACTGACAGACAGTTTTGAAACTCCCTAAACTTGCATTATTTATGAACACGACTCTCCTTCGCAATCTTTCCCCCGGCTTGAAAGACACGTTTCCTAAATTCCCTAAAACGTTGGAAGCTTTTTGTAATTCTGTAGCATCAACTTAGCCGGGACGACCAGCCCAATAAAACAGATGGGCACATGTTCTAATAAAATAAATAACAGCTTGTAGTTATGTGCTATTCATTTTCAATAACAGCGCCTGTTTTAGACATCATAAAATAATATGTTACTGTATTTTTGGCTAATGAAAGACAATTTTTTTTTACACACTGTTTACACACTATTTTTTAGATAGAAAACATTTTTTAATGCAATTAATACCAACACATCATAATGTACTTTCCACTGCCATTAACTAGTGATTAACAGGAGTTCTAAACACTGACAGCTTGGGCTGTGTAGATTATGGAACAGTTTCTTTAAGAAATATTCCATACTCGTAGGTAATTTTTGACAATTCTCCACATTTTTTGTTTAGTTCGTTTGGTTTCACTGTCTGTCACTGCACCGATTCCTCTCTGTGCACCTGATGTGTGTTATGTAAGCAGACACGGACTTCTACATGAAAGCTAAATAAACGCAGTGTTTATGTGCCAAGTTCATTATTAAGATTATTTCATCCAAACACAGGAAGTTACTTGGAAGTCAGTGTTTTATTATCTCCATTTCTTGATGCGTTGAAAAGGATCAGCAAACTGAGCAGAAATATTTATTGCTCTCGCGCTCTCTTTGTCTGCTAAAACTGGTCCATTTGCCTGTGCTGTTATGGAAGTACACACTCAATCTCTCTCTCTCTTTCTTTCTCGCTCTCTCTCACACACATACACACCTGCCCTCCCTTCATTTTATTCTCTCTGACAGGATTAGCTGCTCTGCGGTGTTAAAAATACATTAAGTGGACCTTTGCAGGGCACTTATTATGCTCGATTATGCAGCTGGAATGGGGAAGGTAGGCAGTGTTTGTAGTTAAATAACTCCTCAGATGCCTTTTTCCTTCCTTTTTTTCCCCTCTTTTCTCCACTCTTTTGCTCCTTCAGCACCTCCCCCTTTTTTCTTTTTTTTTTTTTTGTTACCATCTTCAAAGACTCACGGGGGTCACCGGCTCTGTCCCAAGGCTAAGATTGATTTCTACCCGCCCTCTCTTTGTTCCTGTAGTTTTTTAAAAGCAGACAGGGCCTGCTAAATTAGTTTGTCTGTGTTATTAATGGAAGGGCCAATTAAAAGCCCATAAAGTGGCGGGTGAGGCAAACGAAACGGGTTCAAGAACTTCCTGGGTCGCTCACTCGGAAAAAAAAATTGTTATCTTGTGGATTAGATTCCAGCTCGGCGCTGTTGCTAGGTTGTATTTCTGACGCAAACTGAGGCGAATTATGAGTCGTTCATCTCCCAGACTCCCACTCTGCCTGATGAGCACACATTGTGCTGCAAGGCATTCTGGGATGCACACGGGTCAGGTCAAAATATAACATCTTCATGAGCCTCCTTTTCCGTCTGCCATCACAGTGTTTAGACAGCTGTGAACGAACAGGTCCGAGAGCCTTTTAAACTAGTAGAGCTAACTCAGCTAGCTTCTTCCCTGAAAAAAAACTTTGTGCAAAAGATTGCCACTGTTGGGCCCCTGAGCAAGACCCTTAACTCCTAATTGCTCAGTTGTATAAAAGAGTTAAATGTAAGTCGCGAGGGATAAGGACGTCTGTTAAATGTAATGTTATAAACCATGTTATTGTTACTTTCGCCTTATTAAAGAGCAGCACAGATTTGTTTAGAAATCACAGCAACTTTATTATTATGATAAAGCGAAATGGAAGCTTCGTCGAGTCACTATGAGAAATGAGATGATAAATACCGCTAATTCAAAATATACAGACAGTCTGTGATTTATAAATGTCAGAATGATACAACTGACCCTAATAATGAGCAAAAAATGACATTAATCTGAAATATTATAAAAAGTTACATTTATTTTATATAACCAAATAAAATCAGTTTCTTAACACAATAAACTTCCACCCAACTTACACACACAAATCCCAAACCTGAAGTAAAATAAACATTTTTATCATCATATTAAATTTGTGCTAATCGTCTTCACACTGTTAATCAATGTAGTTTTCTGATGTGTTTATTCACAGCTGAGACAGAAGCTGTGATTGAAGTTTTCCAAAGTAATTTGGTAGTTTATCAGAAGTCACGGTCAGTTCACACTGACTTTTTAGGAAAACAGAGCAGAGCACACCCAGAGTTGCATAAGTCATACGTGATTTGGTAGAAGTTTAGTCCTTCTGAAGTCAGCGCTGTTTCTCAGAGTGAGACATAACCTTTAACCTTTAATCTGTCACCTTAAATCAATACTGTTCTAAAAACGTTAAAAAAAATTGTTGGCGTTTAGGAGAAACAAAGTATTCACAGCATTTGGCAGACACTCATTCAGAGCAACTTATGTTTAATTTTTTTAATCCAGCTGAGCACCTCAGGGTTAAGGGGCTTGCTTAGGGCCCCATGGGTGGCAGCTTGGTCATTCTGGGAATCGAAATCACGATTTATCAATCGTCATTCCAGTATTAAGTTAAATTAAGTATTCAACTAAACACGTTACCAACTCAAAGTTTTCCCAGATTTTGCTCTTCTACATCTGGTCACAAAGTCCAGGCACCGCCTTCCTGCCCCCCAATTAAAAAATATACCAGTGGTTACCATTTAACACCTGTTTGGCCTAATTTCCATTCGGGGGGACGCAATAGATTTCAAATCATTTATCACTTCCTAAAACGTTTCCACATGTATGTTCTCCTCTTCCTTGCCTCTGGCCAACCTTTTCCGAATGCATTAAAATTCAGTTTGGCCCAAAGAAGTTCAGACACTGATGTTTCATTGTGGTGATGTCTGGTAATTATTAGACCAAATTATGGGTCCCCCTCTTGTGATTTGACAAGCTGGGCTTAATGTTAACGGGATAGGGAGAGTTCACTGGTGTGTTTTTGGTGGGTGGGTGGATGTGGGGGTCTCGAAGGGTCTCAGATTTAAATGAACTTTCCTCTACTAAGGTGTCAGTCACTGGGGACACCTCTGAGCCTTGAGAACGCACAAGTCCACCAAGATATATATATATATATATCCCCTGATTTCAGCAACAGAGAGAATAGATATTTAGGTAAACATTTAGAAGAGTGGGTCTAAATAAAAAAAAAAAGATAAATAACAAACACTTAACTCCTAGAAACCAGCACAATTATGAGACAAATAAAAAATAAAACTAATTAAAACTCGGCAGCTCTACGTTTGCTGTTTACAAGATAGGTTTTTAACATATTTGCTTTCTGGCAAAAACAAAAAAGCACCCAAAAAAACCCCACCCCAGCAATTGTTTGAAAGTGTAGTGTAAGTGGTCTTAATTAAAGCCTGGCTGTAAAAATGTGTGCTAATCAGATACGCTTAATAACAAAGTCCACAAAATTGCTAATTAGAATTTCATTAAAAGGTACCCCTTTATCGTCAAAGCAAATCGTAACCTTTAAAAATGCTTTCAGGAAGCCACGCTGATTCTTTAAACGGCCCGAAAAAAAGAGAGAGAAAGGAATTTGTGCTATTTGATGCGATATCTCATTTAGGACTGGAGTTAAATTGAGGCGTTTTAATTCACCATTGTTTTGAACATCGTTTATCAGACTAATTAACAGCAGTTTAAACTCGGCTTGGCTGTTTGACTGAACGCTGCTTGGCGAGACCTTCTACCCAACCCACACAGACGCGAGTTCTCTTTCACCCTGCCTCATTATAAAAAGCGGACGAGACTTTTTTTTTTGATGAGTTATTGTTGTTATTACAGCGTTACCTTATTGCCGAGATGATCTGAGAAGCTTACAAATACACTGCATTTCTGATCGCTTCTGGTTGCTTATTAAACGCTAATTAACAGCAGGTGTGTGGGGACATTGTTTCTTTGACACTAATGAAAGGAGTCTCCAGTTGGATGTTGGACATGGTGCTGCAGGCAGGACATAAAGAAAAAGGTCAAAGAGGATGTATATGGATGTGATGAATATAGACAATGTTAGGAAGTGTGAGTGAAGAGGATTCAGAGGAAGAGGTTGGGGAAAGAAGATGATTTGCTGTGGGGACCCCTGAAGAGAACAGCCTGAAAGATGAAGTAGTAAATTGCTGTGGTACGAGCTGTAGTATTAACCTTTACTGACTAAAAATAATTTTGATCTATATCTGTTTTTTTCCTGTCCCATGATAAACTGAACAGATTAACTGGTTTGGTTGTGCTACGGTTATTACAGCATGTTCCTCAGCTAATCACTAGGAAGCGAGAGAAAGATCAACACTGCAACATCACGCTAGACAGAGGATATGACTTCCAGGACAAAAGGGACGTGCTCACGGACACAAACTGTGCGGTGCTGCTGCAGAAATGACGGTGGGTTCAGAAATAAGAGCTCCCGCTGCAGCCTGCTATCACGTTCATTAACACAGGCTGTAACGAGGCAGCAAGTGGTCCAGCGGGGGAGCGTCAACACATGCCGCACATCAACCGTCCACTACAATTCGAGGCCCCAATTAAGTTAATTACCACTATCTCGCGCAGCAAGTCACGCTGGGACGGCAACCGTTTGAGTTGCCCAGTGGGCATCTTAACAGTCATCGCCTGAGAAATGCTGTTCAGTTTATTTACAGAGAAATTAATGAGAATTGGAAATAAATGAAGACGTGTCAACGCTGATAACAGCCAGGACAAAAATGGATTTAAATGTTTATCAGGCAATATGTGGAACTATTTTTTCTCGTTTATAATCTTTATACGTGACTACTGTCGTCAACCACATTGTATCTGAAGCTTTAAAACCTTTACAGACACAAGCCGGGCTTCACACTGCGATTTTAGTCACGGTTTGGTCGTCTGAGACTAATGCTGAAATTCTAAAAGATTTCTATAATACTACACTAAAATCTGTTGTCACTGATCGCTAGTTTGACATGTGCACCAACAGCTGATTAACCATCGTCTTCAGATGAAATTTCAGATGATGTTAGACAGACACTTTCCTGCAGTGTGACTTCCTCCTACGATGACCGTCAATCAGCGGAAAAAATTTGAAACCAACTCGGGGAAAATGTGGAAACGAGTCCGGTGAACGGAACATCAAGAAGAGAAACTTGTTGAGTTATAGAGAGAAAAGGAGGGTTTGTATGATGTGATATTGCGGGTCAGTGAACGCGTCATGGGTTGGTGATGTAACAATCAATGGAGATCTTAGAGTGTGACATAGGGGTTATGTTTATAGAGTCTGCCAAGGATCAATGTCAAAACACTATTAAAAATCATGCCATGTCCACCCGACTTTAATAAATGAAATCTGCATCATGTACCAGGTTTTAAAAAAAAAGACTTTAAAACCAAGAAATCATGTCAAGGGCAGAAAATAAAGAGTAATGAGACAGTTTAATGAATCTTATTAATACCATGCTTCCCTGTAGATTAAAGGGAAATGGAGGCGGACAGCATTATTTGATTTACTGCTAAAAAGTCAGGCTTACTGATGAAATTTCACTGTTAATTTGATTCACTTATACCAAACAAATCAATCTGACAAAGTTAGCGGCCGCAACAAGTCATTAAAGTAGACCGAGAGAGAGAAGTTGTAAATACATACAGTACTCAGTGGCTCGTGCTCAACCAATGACGATTATTCACAATTCCTCATACCAAACCTCCAATTAACCACATTAATAATCGCAGCAGCAGGGCTTTGTTTATATTTCATTTCCTGAAGCCTTTTAAATACACACTTGTCTACAGTAGAATGCGGTTACATGGCAGGGACGAGCGAGAATGTAGCTCTAAGCAAATTTGGCACAAAAAAAAAAAAAAAAAAATCACACACACACACACAAACACCACTGGATTATTTTTCTGACTCGAAATAATACTAGTCATCCTGTCAATGACCCTATTAGCTCCCCCCCCCCCTCATTTTTCACCTGTGTATCAAACACAGGTCTATAACAGGCCTTCTCTAACCTTTCATCCCTGTAGACATCCAAGAACCACAGCACTTGTCTAATACCCCGTGTATCACTTTAGGAACGAATGATTACAGAATCTAAACAACTATAATAAGGCAATACTCTTGTTGCCAGGGCCTTATCTAAAAATACTCCGAGTCTCTGAGTTGCTTTTCCTAAGAAACCCGCTCGTAATGATACCACAGAGCAGACCGCAGAAGAGACGCGAGGAAGCAGACAAGCAGGGGAAAGAAAGAAGCGGGAGACTGAGGAGAGAGAGAGGGAAAAACATTAATTATTAGTCCCAGTGGGATCTCTTGTACGCCGTCTAGCTTGGACAACACCAATTAATACGGCAATTATTATCTCGGCCTGTAGCAAAGGGAGGAACCAAGCAGATTACTCATCTCTCCACAAACCCCCATTATTACACTCTAAAGATAGCAGATTCTCACACCGAGGTCATTATTTAGCACACGGATTTCTACTAATGCACAGCCATTCAGGACATAATAGGCAGTTCTTGGTTTTTCGAGTTGGATAATGAGATGGAGATTAGAGATGCTTGACATAAGGTGTATGGTGAGGACCTGATGTACGCTCCTGCACTTTGTACACCTGGTAGTTTGAACCAGAAGTAGTAATGAGTTTTACTGGCGTGGCGCTACACTGACACCCTGCTGTCTCGGCTTACGCTCAATTAGTGTGCAGCCATTAGCCACTTTGTTAAGATACATCCAAAATCTGTCAGAAAGTCTGAAGGAGAAATGTTTTAGATGTTGATAGATAGATAGATAGATAGATAGATAGATAGATAGAGATACTGTGGATAGACAGAAAGACATTGATAGATGATCGATAGGTAGAGCAACAGATAGATAGATAGACAGACAGACATATAGAACAGACAGACGTACACAGATAGGTAGAGCAACAGAATGAGAGATAGATAAATAGACAGACAGTTACATAGACACTGTAGAGATAGACAGATCGATAGAGACAGACAGATAAACAAAAAACAGAGCTATAGACAGACATATACTGTAGCTTGATCGATAGATAGATAGATAGATAGATAGATAGATAGATAGATAGATAGATCAATAGATAGATAAGCAGACAGACAGACATATAGACAGACTGACAGTTACACAGACACTGTAGAGATTTCTTTTAATTTTGGTAAACGTGGCAGATGGAAGTCCCACCAAATAAGTGCATTGGGTAATTAAAATCTCATCTCACATATTTTACCCAGTTAATCATGTGATCGGTTTAATTTGTAGACTCTGTTCTTACAGCAAAATAGCTAATAAAGCACCACCCAACATCTTATATAGCCAACATACCAGTCTCTTATTTGCAAACCAGTCTAGCTAATTTGCTAATAATCCAGCTAATTATAGCATAAGGAGTAATTATGTTGTAAAGTGACAATGAACAGCCTTTTCTTTTTAGATTTCACAGTCTTGTAGTTTGTAAACACACTTCACAGACACGCCTGAATAAATGCTTACACAAAGCTTTACCATCACATTGGAAAACATTGCATGTCACTTCAACAACAGTCATCCAGCAGCTGGTGATTAGACTGCTGTAGAACACAGCAATGCATTGTGGGTGTTCGATTCCTCACAGACATTAATAGGTTGCTCCCTGCAGTATTTTAGGGTACTGTATTGTGTAGCAGGGTGTGAGGGTGTAATCAGCTCCGGATGATTTAGCGAGGTGTCTGATGTGATAAAGTGGAGCCGAGTGATGTGCAGAGGCCAAGAGCTGCCTCGGACCCTGGCTAGGACACTGGATGGTGTGTGTGTGTGTTTCAGGCTGACTATCAGCAGTGTGCAGGTGCCAATATCCTTCTTTTCTTTTTAGTAAAGGAGTAATAAAGAATGTTTGAGTCTGTAATGCTGCGCTATTACAAGCACTCCGTCTGCTTTAAAATGTACTCTGCGCTGTAGACACGATCAGTCCAATTCAACACTAGCCTATATCCAAATTCATCTAGAATATAACCATCTGCAGGCTATACACACACACACACACACAATCTCTTTTCACTATTTTTAAATCCCCTGTCCTTGTCTTGGCTTTGTGAATGTAGCTTTTAGCACTATGCTGCTCTTCCTTTCAGCCACTGTAAAATCACATCTGACAGCCAATGAAAGCCCAGTGGATGCTTGCATGTTATCTTGACACGGCCATGCTAAGCTGCTGCTACTGATGCTAAACGGCCATCGTAAGCCTTTTAAGAGCCATCCATGCTGCCTAATGTGGACTCTGGAAAAAGAGGAAAAAAGTAGGAGCGGTTATACGCTTATTCCATGTTTAGAGAGAAAAAAAGGAAGCGGATCTTCTTTCAGCCTCATAAAACCCAGAGAAGGCATGGGATGGAATGCCATGCAGCTGTACTGATTATCGATTATGCAATAAGAATGTATGTGCTTATAGGTTTATCAGTGAAGCGTTTGCATCTGTTTATATAAAATGATTTATTTTTAGGTTTTACATAATTTATACGCCGCCACTCATATTTTTTGTGGAGACGCATTGATTGCAAGGCGAATGCTAAGAATTAAAACTGATAATTAATAAATAAAATAAAGGAATTGAACCAATCAAAATGCAAAAATAGCAGTTGGGTGTATTTATGAAAAACAAAAGCAGGCTCGAGCATCATTGCTTTGTTTTTCACCACACTTCAGGACAGAGGAGAAAGGCCGCCGCTAGCAATTTTGGGCCATAGAAATGCCATTGTGCTCCCTACAACACTCACTTACCAAAACATACTATTACATTACTGCTAGTACTAATAAAACAGTTCAACAGGGGCCCCTAAGTGTGAAAAGGCCCTTAGAATCATCCTTATTCCCCTTTAGAGAATATCTGAAAGACTGTATTTGAATGGTTCAGCTCAAGACTATCTTAATTAATTAAAAAAATTAGCACTGCTGTGGTAGAAAAGAGGGGAAAAATCCACACACACCATCATATCCAGTTAAAGCTTTTTTTTTTTAAAGATTTTTTATATCATAAATTGAAGTTTTGACCTCTGACCTCAGGGCCCAAGCCTAACCTCAATTTTGCAAGCTCGACAGATCCAATATTTTAGTCAGTATCTACCAAATTATTCAGAAATCATTTGTAAAACTAAGAGAGGGGGAAAATGCAGCAGTGCTGAGAATAAAACCCACTCTGGGATCCTGGAGTGTTTACTTTAATAAGTGCTTACTGATGATGTTTGACTGAAGATTTTTATGTATTAATATTAATTCTCATTTAAAAAAAAAAAAAAAAAGCTGGTAAAACGGTTGAAGACATTCTTTATCCATGGTGTGTTATTTTCTTCTTTTTTTCCTTTTTTTTTTTTTTTTTTTTTTTAAATGAAGAGGCTGTTTTTGTTCCTGCGGTGGAACCGCCTTGCCGTTGAAGCTTCATTTATTTACGATGGTGTTGTGTTGCACTTGGCGCCCTGTTACACAAAGGTGGAGAGGAACGGGGAGACGGAGGCGCTGTCATTGTCACCGGCGAGGGTAGAATAACATCTCTTGAGCAGCTTGTAATTAGAGTGGCAGGTATGTAATGAGGGTGCTAGATTGCCCTGCTGTGCTGTTTGTGCCAAGCTGGATGTGGCTGGAGATGGCCTTCAACATACAAACACAACTTCATCAACCGACACACACCCGTTCAACTGTTCAGAGATATTTGACCTAAACTCAGGGCAGAACGGATTAGGTTAGGAATGTCGGGAATAAATAAATAAATAAATAAATGAATAAAACGGACACGGCTCGATAGGACAACAAATAAAATCCTTCCACAGTTTTTCATTCATTTGGGGAAAATTAAATTCTTCCAGAAGATCCTACTTAGGTGGAGGTTTTTAAAACCTGATTCAGCCATCCTAAAAAAAAATCCTGCCATTTCAGTTGGTGCTTGCGCAATGTGGATATCTCGCCCTCTCGCTTAACGTTCTGCCCTCTTGGCAAAATGAAAAACTTCTGTCAGAGTCAGATGGAAATTTATATCAGGTTTGTCAGGCGCGAACCAAAACCGATCTTACTCGACATTAGTGTGATAAGTTCGGTGCTGAAGATAGAGCAGAAACGAAAAGGAAGAAAACGTGCCGCCCGGCGCTGCGCTCACCAGATAAGACTGGAAAGCCAAGATTCTCCACTTTCTCCTGCTTCAGAAACCTTCCTGACTCTCCGAATGAGAAAATAAAACCCTTCTTGCTCATGTTCCTGCCCCTCGCATAACATTTCCTACGTTACGCCCCGACGCCGCAGTTTTCTCAGAAAAAAACAATCGACGTTTCTTGAAAAAGACTCTGACGTGCTGTCAGAAAAGGGAACCGCCTTAAGTGACCGGGACACAACAGAGATCAAAAAGAGGTGGGCTCCAAACGCCACCCTCACTTACCCCCCCTCCCCAAAACAATGTGCTTCGTAATTACCGAAACACAAAACGCCTCGTCATGAACAAAACCCTGACATTAGACACAGCCGATATCTGGATATCGGCTTACTTATAATGATGACTGAAACCCAGACTCCATGCTTTTAGATCATTTTTTGAAGTCTAACCAACACCCATATGCAATTAAGGTCAGATTAATTATGGATAGTATAAATGTCAGTAAAAATGATATGCTATCAGTATCGCCTCTAATTTGTCTCAGCCATCTGATGATCTATTAGGTAGTCATTTCTTCCACTATATTGTTATAGAAGTCGGATTCAAGTTTCAGAAATAAATAAAGAGCAAATCGATGGTCTAAATCAAAAAATAAAACAGCTGTGGTCTTAAGCGCAATTACTTACAATCTTTTTTACGTTTTTTCTTTTTACGTAGATTGTCCTTTAAACAATATTTTGTTCTACGGACTGTTTTGTGGCAGGAAGTGTCTCCTAATTTCTGTTAAATAATCGCCTAACGTTAAACTTACAACTGTAAATCTCTCAACTGCAACACAAAATGTAATAATCTAAATTCTAATTCAGCACCGCAGTTGTATACATGAGTCTTATAGCGTTAAAAACTTCCATTAAATGTCACAGAAAAGGACGTATCCTTCCGGTGCAGAGATAGAAGAAAAGCGAGGACAATAATAAACAGTAAGATAAGTTAATGTAAATTAACTTAGGTTTCACTGTCTGCTGGTTTATTTATGCTACTTTTCAGTTCACCACATACTGCAAGACTTTGAAGGTTAAAGTGTAAATGAAGACCTGAGCACTATTGTGGGTTTGTTACTGTTACAATTAAAAAGCATAGAGGGATAAAAACACTGGTATGATGTAAGCAACACAGCTCCAAATAAAACTGATAACGGGTGCGTTAGATTTATAGTGTACGAATAATCCAGGATGGACAATAATTAGTCATATTGGTGGCACCGAGGGCCCTTGATATATTCTGTTTAGTGTCCTTTAAAGGCTTGAGCCAGAGTGCCTCACACTCCGAGCAGCAGGAGTAACTAATGAAACGTCATCGTCCGGATTTCTCCAGGAAGCCATTAAGATTTCAAAATACCAAAACGGTGCATTAAATCCAGAACACGCTCAGAGAGAATGTCAGTGAGGGGGAGAGCTGGATGTTCGGAGAAAATGTCAAGGGGATTTAACAGCACCTGGCAACCTCTAATACAGATATGCAAATGGCAGCCAGACTTAAACATAAACAACGGCAAAGCGGGACTGTGCCGAAAAAGCCGCAGGAACTCCAGGAACAAACCGCGGCGCGCTGGAAGTTTAATCTCAATCGCGAAGAGGGTGAAGTGTTCAGGGTCAAAGGTCAGGTCTGCTGTAATAGGTATGAAAATCAGGCAGTGACAGGTTAATCCACTCGCTATCAGATTTAGCATGACGGTCATTTACACCACACACACCGATAACCCATACAGAAAAGTCACAGCAGCTCCAGCAGCGAATAATGACGAGATGCAAATGGAAAATTCACCAACACACGTCACCTTCCTAGATTTTACACACAATTCATTTTTTATTTAACTTTATTACACGAATCATTTATTACCCCATAAAACTAAAATATAGTTTTGTATTTGCTGTAATACATAAGATTTCTCAAGCGCAACAACCCTCTCAACACACACACACACTTTTACATGATCAATTAAGGTACTTAATTTAATATTTTTTTTTCTTTTATATAATTTATTTTTTATTTGTATATTTATAAATAAATAAATAAATACATACTCTTTTCAAGTTACGTATTATGTTTTGCTGATTAAATATAGCAATACAAATTTCATGCCTCATTTGTAATGATGTAATTTTTAACGGAAGTAAGAAAAACTAATTACATTTTTCACACAAACAAGACAATTTTAAGGCATCGTGTTTTCCAGGTGGGAAATAAATGCAATTTTAACAAAGAAATGAATCAGACAAAAACTTTCCTTCCTTTCAAGTTTCCGATTCCTGACTGCTTCCTCACACACATCCATAGTGCTGCCATGTGTTCTAGCATATGAGTGTGTTGACGCCTGATCTAGGAAACAGTGCCAACTATTGGTAACCTGCGATAAAACCTGAACTCGCTAGATCTATTACACACACACACCCACACACGTCTGCTAAGCTATCCTAGTGGGGACTCTCTATAGGTGTAATGGTTTTTATACTATACAAACTGTATTTTCTAACCCTATCCCCTAACCCCTAACCCTATCCCCTGCATTTTTTTACCTTCTCAAAAAATCTCATCCTGTATAATTTAGAAGCCTCAATTTTGGTCCCCATGAGTCTGTGTGTATTCAGGTTTAGGTCTCTACCAGTATGTAAAAACCTGTACACACACACGCACACACACACACACACACACACGTACAGAAACCCATAAGGAATTTTTTCAAACTTTAGCTAAAACATTTGCATTTAACTTATTAAACTTAATTTAGTATCTTTAATTGTACATGCTGATGGGATGAACAGGCAGAAAATTCCCAGAGTTCCGAATTTCAACAATCTTATTCTCTATTAATCACAGCAGTGGTTATATATCCAACAAAAACCTTTTCATTACACACTGTACAGATAGAAAGGCTCAGATTGATGAACTGACAGTGCAAAGTGAAGAACATTTAATAACTGTTACTTTAATGTTGGCTAATGATCAACTATGTTTTAGTAGGAAATATGCAGTAAAGTGGTAATTATAGGAGGAATAACGTCAAACTCATTTATGTGTGCCAACCTTCCTGCTGCCAGCTGTTGGCGCTATAACTATAAACATATATTGCCATGTAGATGACTTCAAGCCAGGACATTCATTAAAGAGGTGGTAGCTCAGTGGTTAAGATGTTGGGTTCGAGTTACCACTGCTGGGCCCCCGAGCAAGGCCCCGCAAGTATTACTGAATAAGGGCGTGTGCCGAATAGCAGAAACGTTAATGTAGGCATGTGTAGTTTGGGGCAGATCGGACATTCCATGAATGGGTTATAACAACTTTCTCTTTAAAGGCAAAACATTTTTGTCAAACTTGTCAGGCCACCACAGACACACCCTTCTACAAAAACTCCAGAGCTTCACAATCTAACAGTACACAGGGATTTAGATTAGACTGACCAAATTTAACGTTGACCTGATTAAATTTCTAGGAAGAGTTTGTTAAAATGTAATGGCTAAAAAATGATTTCCTGTTGGATTTCGAGATTTTTTCATAGTGCTTGGTGTTTTACATGTGCGCACCGATTTTTATACGTGTAAATAGCCGAAGGGGCACTTTACTGAAAGTGAACAGGTGGCGCTAAAGAGCCATTTTGCCACACCCAATTCTAAAACCTATATCAGACGTCAATTGGCCTTGAGAAACTGAGTAATACTGATACTCATCATGCTAAAAGTTTATATATTGTATAGAATTAAGCTTAAGCCCATAAAATACTGAATAATTAGCATGACAAAATGAAATGATTAGCAAAGTATTTCCTTACATTCTACAACACCAACCGGAATAATAAATGGATAAAAGTATATATATTTATATTTACTATAAAAAGAAAAATGCAACAGTTGATAAATTGTGGTAGGAGAAATAAAAACCCGGTTATTATAAAAATAAATCAGCTGCAAAACCCTGTCGATTATTCTTCCTTAACTGTTGCCTGCTTGCGTATGTGTGTCATAATATTATGACGGTTTAATCTTGAGTTTTTTATTTCTTGAACACTTCAATACCGAGCGCTGTTTTATGGCCCGAATGTGTAATAAAAGTACTTGTGATACTTTTAATACTTCCTGGCCTCTGTGACCTTCACTCACTTGACCTCCCCGTACCCTCTTTGGAGCAGACCAGAGTTTTGCCTCCCACACTGATGAGATCTCTCTCTCCTCTCTCTCTCTCTCTCTCTCTCTCTCTCTCTCTCTAGCAAGGTGCAGCCATAACTAAGTCACTGCCCACCTCCCTCATTGCTTGCACCTGCTAAAACATTCGAGGTATTCGCACGGCAGGGCAACACATTTGCTTTTCATTTAACCTGCCCGAACGGACCTTTGAAGTGCATAATGGCAAAGCAGCAAAGGTTTTTCTCTTGCACTCCCTCCCTCGCCCCCTTAATCATTTACCTCGTCGAGGCACATTCTACGCAGCTAACCCATCAAGCGGAAAACGAGCACGGCCTGCTGGTCCTTTCCCTCCCTCTCTGCTGCCTTTTTTCGAGAGAAAGTGAGTGAAAAAGAGAGAGAAATAGTTGGATTTGTGAAGTAGCAGCAGATCTTGGCTTCAGCTTTACCCTACATGATGTATGGTTCTTTACAGACCTGCGATTAGTCACAGTTTGTTGAAGACTACATGCAGAAAAAAAAGAGGCTAATCTAAAAAGTTTCAAGCATAGCCACAATGCCGTAAATAAATAAAATGCAGGGTTCTTTTTTTTTTTTTGCTATACACTACATTAACTTCCTGGAATTAACACAGTAACGACACGTACCGTCCACATAAACATGTACTGATATGTAATCGTTTTAATAGAACACATCATTTAAAATGTTGGATATTCATCCGGATAAAAATTAAAGAAAAGTGACGAGAGAATCAACATTTATTTAAATCATCAGTTTCGCTGCTTTTTCAGGTGAAGCTTTTAACACCTTAATTTACCTCATAAATATTTTACATTTACAGCATTCGGCAGACGCCCTCATTCAGAGCAACTGACATTTATCTCATTTATACAACTGGGCAATTGGGGTTGAGGGCCATCCTCAGAAGCCCAATCATAGGAACGTGGTGGCGCTCTCTATCGAACCCCGATCTTCCAATTAGCAGTCCAACACCTTAAGCACTGAGCTACCACCTTCCCACTTCTTTCTATTTTACATTATACAAATTAAAAAGCTTCTGTCACATTAATTATATAAAATAAAATATTTTTTTCGCCTATCCAAGCTCAGGAAGCTGGTGTTAGAGCACATGATACAGCGCTCTGGAATAGGAAGCGTGTTCGGGGGTCTTGCTCAAGGGGGCAACAGTGACAGCTTGGATGGGGCTAGTCGTCAAACCCTGATTTTCTAATCATTAACCTAGAGACTAAACCTGTTTTAAGTCACCACTTTTCACTATGCGATATAATGTGTGTTTATATTATTTTCTTTAATAAATAAAAAACATTTAATCCTTTACAAACCGTTGTGGTAAAACGCCTCAGAAAAAAATTAATCAACAACGACGCAAAAATCTGTCGCTGCTTATTTTCCCCATGTCCCTTATTTAAAGAATTAGTATCAGACTACATTTTAGCCGATGTCTAATAATACCGAGTGATTTTTAAGCTTCATATTTACTTGTTAAAGTTACATATTTACCTGTTAATGCATCACTGTCATACAAACCTTAATAAAGTATTAATTATAATAAAGTAATTATATATTCTTATGTTACTGTATGTGGTTTATCTCCCAGGCATAGAACAGTACAGGAACATATTGCTGGTGCTCGTCGGTTCAGACCGCATTCTGTAAGATGCTTGTGTAATAATATTTCACATATATTATAAAGATGTTTGTTGATTTAGCTCGGAGTCTAAAATCCCGTGGTACTCGAACGCTACGTGAATATCGGCGAACAGATCTACAGAGTGGAGCGTGCAGGAGGTCTTATAAGCCATTGATCAGTCAGAGTTAATTATCTAAACCGTCGGCTCCTACGGTGTTTATTAGCATGGCGCTAACGCTGCAGGAGCCGTGCCTGCTTCTGTAGATCGCGCGTGCCGAAGGAGATGACTAATAAAGCCAGGCTGGGAAGCGTGCCAACTGATGAACACAACGGCTAAATGATCTTCCGCAAGGAGAGCATATGTTTCACAAAACCTTGTTAGAGCTGCTGGGAGCTGGTGTGTGAAGTGGAGTGGAGTCCCATCCCGCCCCGCCAATACCTTTTTACCCGACAATCGTAGAGGTGTTATTGATGCACAGATGATTTATAGTTTTCATTTTCATTCTGTAACACGTCATACTCTCCATGAACTCTCGCATGACATTTAGCAGCGGTCATCAATAAAACTACGCTTAATATCGTTCAAATCAAGACTCCGACGCTTCTAACACAATTTCACGCTGCAGAAGATTCGACAGCATGTGGCTGCAACTCGGTATGCACACGCCCGTGAGTTACATAACATGATATGCTGTCTTATATAGGATAATTCTTCAAGAGATTTATGTCTGACACCTTTTTTTACATAGCAAAGACCTGTTCAGTGAAGTTGTTTGTGAAATACTCCAGAAATTCTACATAGCCTATAAAACACTCCCAAGGCTATAAACGACTAAAAGTTTTGCCAAAGAATAGAAATGAAGCCATAAATCTTAGCCATGATGTGATGCTTGATGATTGAGAGAGAGAGAGAGAGAGAGAGAGAGAGAGAGCTGATGAAGATCAGGGTTGGTTGTTTTTTTACGCGAACGGAACAAAAACCAAGAACAAACAAAAATCTGTGTAAGTGCCGATGATCCTGTTTGTAAGGGTCATAAAGGATGTAAGAGTCACAAACAAAGAAACAAAGTCATTTTAAACTTGAGGAAAGTTGCAGTTCTTGATGAAATATCTACAGTAAATACAATCACCTTCATTATTTTTTTCAGTATTATTGCTTTTATTATTGTCCAAACAACAGGACATTTATCCAAATGAAGGCTTGGTTACTGTGCTGTATACAGGTTCCCAAACTGGGGGACACAGTGTTTCTTTGGGGGGGCGGTGGGCGTTGGCGTCTCTGAAAGGATAGTGTGAGTCAGCAGATTTTTCAAGCGATGCACAAGATTTAAAAAGAGAAAAGCGTCTGAAATATGGGATGAAATTAAAGCCATCGTCACTAAATTCCCATCGATGAACGTGCATTCCGTTAAGTTGCTTATGGCCTTTAGGAATGAAGTCCGCGCAAATAATACGCCCTCAGGAAATTTCTAGAAGACTTGTACGTGTTACATAGTTAAACAATGTAGAATCTACAGGCTTCACTGTTAATGATTCTAATTTAAAAGTGACTTGTTACTTCATTTGTCTCCTGTAGGGGGTGGGGTGGGGTGGGAGAAAACGTTCTGTCATTACAGCATAGTAAAGTTTGTTACTTGGTATAAGAAAGAAGTTGGGTTCAGAACACAGGTCAGCCATGGCACAGCACCTCTGCAGAGGAAGGAGGATTAAGGGCCTTGCTCAAGGGCCCAACAGTGACAACTTTAATAACAATCTTCCAAGCAATTAATTTAAAATAAATCTGTACACACATCATAAGGACGCCCCACGGATGCTAGCAATTCTCTTGTGTATTTCCTGAAAGTGTGAATGTAAAAAAAAATTAAGTTTAAACATTTAAAAGCAAAACGCAGCAAAATTGGAGAATTAAATTTAAGAGCCATGCGGTCTGAGCGGCTTCTCCGGAATTCGTTTCTCGTTTGGTTCCCGCCGCACGCCTCTACATGCTGGTGTTTTATAGCTCCTCCGAGCAGCGGGCCTCCATGCTCAATTTAACGCAATCACTGCACAAGCGGAGCACCTCGCCACGTCGGGGAGGACAGGAATCCCGCAACATACAGGCGCTTGCTCTTTCCCCCCTGCTCTCGCTCAAACTCTCCACCTTTCCCTGTAGTTTAAGATGAATACCATGTTAGTACTGACGACCCCCGAGGGCATGAGCGCAGGAGGAAATCACTCGAGTGCTTCCTCTTGTAAAGGCTATCCCCTGCTGGTATTTATTTATCCTGGTTACAGATCTCTCTCTCACACACACACACATACGTCGAGAATAACTAAAAGACCTGTTAATAGGGCCTTTACCAATAAATCCTGAATAACAGAAATACAAAGAAGAAAAAAGGGGGATGGGCGAATGTGGAGCTGAAAAAAGAAGGGATAAAAATCTAATAAATCACACCTGGATGGCTGGTGGAAACTGGCACAGCTCTCCGTATCATACTCAAATTACTCCATTTGTTCGTGGAGATATTTTAATCCAGTTTGACCTCAAACTTCCCATGAACCAGCGCCTGAACAAAAGGCCGCCCACTGTCTTCGCAGTAAATCTGTTGTCTCCCTTCTGGGCCCCGGACCGGGACTCATAGATCACTACTGCGCCGCAGCTTGCTTCAATTTACTCAATTAACTCGGGGTAAAGCACTTGTAAGTTCTGCAGATGTTGGTTTATTGTCGGGGACTAAAATGTACAAGTGAGTTCAGGAGCCTGGGGTTATGCTAAGGTTGACTGAGGGGGGAAGGGCAGATAGTATATAGGAAAAGGGGGGAAAAAAGTTTAACAGAGCAGATTGCCAGTTACATACACACTCCTACGTTAATGCGAGTTTAATGAAAATAAAACATGAAATAGTTTTTTGTTAATATTAAACCTGTGGTAAAGACGCTAGCAAGCCATGCTAATGATTCTCCTGGTGTAGCTGAGGACTTAATGCACAATTTAAACGTGTGTCTTCAACTTGAATCATTCACAGATGACCGTCCTCTGGCAAGCGGCCGCAAATAACTAAAGGAACACCACCATAACATTTCTCCATCTAGAGTGATATAAAAAAAAAAAACCAACACCACCAAAAAAAAAACATTGCTGTGCTGAGGCCCGCCATCCAAATATCAGCAACATAGCGTTTAAATGAGTGTGAATAAACCATTTTTATCTCTGCTTGACCTCCCTGGGAATAAATCAACGGTGCAGCGACGTAAGGAATGCAAAAATATTGTAAGGGCCGCTGGCTAATATTAAACAGGTGTGGTGAGCAGCGCTATAAAACACGGTGCTCGCGGCCAGCTGGAGGACGATATATTTTAGGTGTTGGCTGACTACATTTCAATTAAGTGCGGCAACACAAGCTGACATTCATGGAGCTTTAAAATAAGTTTTTGATAAATGATTTTGCTTCATCGGGCTAGCATGCTAACTGCGGCCCTCGCATATTAAGGGAGGTGGAGGAGGTTCTTATCTGGGGTGCCGAGCGGGACGGGGCAGTGAAACGTTGCCTTCTGGAGGTCCTCGGTGACAGGTTAATGACGTGTGAGCTGGGCTCTGGTCACGTGGTGCTCTAGAGCAGATTACAGGTGCGAAGGCGGTGCGTTATCGCAGGGCTCAACACATTGTGCTTGGAATTCGTGTCTCTTATTACAGTATCTGATTAATGATGATACGGTGATGCATCACTTACGTTATCACATCTCATCTACAGGCTAAAATGTCTTCCTCAGCAATGCAAACAATAATATTTTTTGCAATAACAGGAATTTAATGTTCGCTGCCTGAAAGTAATTTACCAGAAGTAGGACACTAAATTACGCTTGGCTTGGACAGCGTGCGGTCTTGGAAAAACCAACATTTATCACTTTTATCACATCCACAAAAGGGTTAGATTTCAATAAGGTAAATTATCCTTGTTCATTTTACTGTGAACATGACTTAATATGTAGCACATCTAACTCACTAAAAATTAATAGACCTTTCATTTGTTTCCATTTCAATTTCCAATTTTTCCCAGTTTTGAATACTCACATAAATAATAATTAGCAATTCTCTGCAAATGATACCCTGTAGCAAAACATTAATTTTCCTCAGTTTAAGGTGCATCCTACTTAATTAGAAAACAAATTCAATTGTTCGTCTATCAGTAGCGAGACAAGCGACATCTTGTTTAACGCTCTGTGACTCGGCTTAAGCCAATTAGGAGAAAAATTGAGGCACCATAATCGTTCCTTTTAGAAGAAAGTAACCCTCGTCTGCCGTTTCTAACCAAAGGGAAAAAAGTGGGGTTAAGGAAGAAGCTGAGAATACAAATGTAAGAGATGAGACAGAAGGGGGGGAAAGTGCGACCTCTTTATGAAGGGTCGAGGACACTGAGGCCGGGATAGTCTGCTTCAAAACATATTAGCAGAGGCCCGAGGAAAGAAAGAGGAACCACGGTTCCTGGTTTTTCTCCTGCCTTTCATGAACTGCTCCTCAGGGAGCGATAGGGAAGTGGAGAAAACTATAATGAACACGTTTGCCTTTTCTGCCTCTTTTAACTGTCACCTAAATCACCAGCCAAACCCGGCACTCAAGCGTTTTCACGTCCGGCAGAGGCACAGCTGTTCTCTCAGCACCCGCTTGGGTTTTAGCAAACAAGCTAATTATTGCTAGCATAGATACTGATCTAGTGTTTCATGACCGGAGTCAAAAATTTACAGCTGTTGGAAAATATCACACTTCCACACTGTTATCTGGTTAAGGAAAAGGGTCAGATTTAACAAAAAGTGTATGTGAACTGCACCCTGATTTTATGCAACGTGTCCTCTCATGTCAGTGCAATCAAAGAGTTGGCCCAGGAAAACTTTTAGCCCCCAAGCCAGGTGTTGAACCCCTGTCTACTTGAAGCCTTGGAAATCATTCCCATTGAACCCTGAAGCATATTTACATCACCTCTAACCGGTGCATCATTTTAAAGAATGGCATTAGTAGAGCTTCACTTCACCAGGAAGCAGAGAGACATTGTAGCCTAGCACGTCTGCTCTTGGTTAACGCTACAGATCTTTATCAACCGCCTCTCCCAGGCATCTTCATTCTCCAGAGATTGATTGGCAACATACCGCTGCCCTCAGTGCCCCACCTCTCTAATAACGCAATGGAATTAATTAGGCTCCATTAATTTACCAAAAACAAATAAGCACCTTTGCCCTCTGCCTCATATGGGCCTGCAAGTGCAGGTGGTTCTGATTTCACAGCGCTTCATCAGCCGGCACTGTTGCACTAATCTTTCGGCTGGAGAGCACCGGTCTGTACAGGCCATGACCTTTTCTTTCTCCTCCAGAGACGCTTGTCTTAAAGCCACTCGGGCCAGCTGGGCAGGCCTCTCCCTCGTTCCATATCCCAGCGTTTCCTCTGATCTTATCTCTGTGTGTCGAGTAACACTGACCAACACGTAACTAATTGGATTTTGATTGTATTTATATTATATATATATATATATATATATATATATATATATATATATATCTATATATATATATATATATATATATATATCACCACATAAAAGCGTTATATGAGCACATTTGGACTATGTTCTTATGTAAAACTGTACAAGTGGGAGTTTTATCTATTTAAGTTTTATCTATTTCTGCTCAGATCTGAGCAAAAAATACGCAGTTATACAGTGGTCATGATTCTAAGACTACATTATACGTATAGGCAAATCTTAACCAAGGAATTGCAGGGGAATCAATTTATTGCATAAAAACTAATCAAAAAACAATTAGCAGTTTTATTTTATTTTTAGCCTTCTAAAAACATATTTCATCCTACCAAACTGGTTCAATATTGTAAAAAACAAATTTAATGCCTACTGACTGAGAAAGAATAATTAAAATATTGTGGTCCCTGCTTTAAAACTACTTTAAAAACATACCTGTAGGTAGGTAGGTAGGTAGAAAGGAAGAAAGGAAAGAAGGAAGGAAGGAAAGAAGGAAGGAAACGGGAAAGAAAGAAAGAAAGAAAGAAAGAAAGAAAGAAAAAAAAGGAAGAAAAAGAGAGAAGAGTTGCAGCTTCTATAGCATTCAGTGCTCATGTTGGTCTCCTTTCATAAAAGTTCAACAACTCCTTTCAGAAGGTTCCACTAAAGCAATGGTGTCATCATTAAACACCTGGGATACAGGAAAAAAACATCAGTTAGTTTAATTCACAAAACTGGAGAAGACTGAGGAATCCCACACAAACAGAAGGAACATGCAAAACTCCGAATAGATAGCAACCTACATCCAGGAAGCAACCAGGGAGAGGAGAGGAACTCTGAGACGGAGACTTGTGATGTGACCGAGCGCCATGATTGGACATAAGTACTGTATTCTTTAGACATACAGGAACTCTAGTGCAAGTCATCAGCTGAACGAAATAAACTGATTTAAACAACCAATGGCAAAAAATGAACAGGGTTTATAGTCTCACACACTTCCTCTGGGCTTGTAAGACTCAGGAAAACAGTGAATTTAAACTTGTTTATCAGAGATAAGCCATTGGGAGAGCGGCCTCGACTCGAGGATTTTATCTCCAGCTCCATTCAATTAACCAGCGATGAACACACTCATGACAAAATCTTAATCTAGACTCCTGTGTTTTCCGATAGGGGAACATATGCGCATTTATGTGATTGCCTCGCCTGCCTATCATATTTACTTTGGTCAGAGAGAGCGGCAAATCTCCAACTCACGGTCTCGCTTCTCCACCCTCGCTGCTCAGAAGCAATTCTAGCAGCAGAATTCAAGCGTGTTAATACTCACATCTTGAAGTATTACAGCTGGGTTTCGATTCAGGACCCACAAACATGGGCTTTGATAACAGCCCCTGAGTCTCCAGGTGAAGTTTCAGTGCTTCCAATTAAACCTATTAATTATAGAACACATCACTTTTTTGGTCTATCTGGAATTCTTGTTTAATTTTTGTTGTATGTCTGTGAAACAGGTTCATTTGTTTAGTTGTCATCTTTTTACTTCTAGCTAAATATACAAAAATAAAAACCCCAAAAAATATTTTCGAGTTAATCAAACAACACTGCTTCTAGTCTGTTATATTATGGTGGGCTGGTACAAATAACAGGTGAGTGAATGCAGTTATAATGCATTCACTCAGTTAGTTATAATTTTACATGGCACTTAATAAAGTTTATTCGTCTCAATGCAACATAATAATAAAATAAAACCAAGTTTTAGTTTAGATTGTCTGGTCAATATTTATAAAACTAAAATTATTTAAAATCAAAAGTGACAAATTTTCTAGTAGAAAAATCACAATTACAAAAGTTTTTCTCCCTTTTAACCAACAGCAAAATGAAAACATATATTTTTTTTTTTATCATTTCAATACCTGAAAGTCCGTATGTACAATTTATTCATCATTTCTTTTCAACAAGCTTTATTGTTCTGTCCATCAAATCATCTATCTATTATTAAATTATTACTTTCCAACATACAATCGACCATTTCTTCTATTGCTTCTCCGCATTTATTCTCAGACCAGGTAGCCTGCAAATGTCTGTGGTTGGATGTTTGCTTCTGTAACTTCCTGTCAGGCTCAAGTGGCAGGCATGGGGTAAAAAAACCAACAACATTCCTCTCCTTGGCAGTGGCATATTTGCAACACAGAAAACATCAGCATTTAGCATCCAACAGCAACAGAGTACTGAACTCCAGCCACAGCTGTGTGTGATACCATGCAGGATTAAATAACAGAGATGTATTACTAAATGTACGCTCTGTATAGTTTACTAATATTGGCCGGGATAATGAGTCATTATTTAAATCACTAACCATGATAACAGACAGCTTTGGGCACTTGAGTAATTATCAAGTATATATTGGAGGTAACATTAGCAGTGTATCGTCAGGTGCACCACAGGCAGGAGTGGAACCAGACTTGCTGACTGACTAGGTTTTAAAAAATGATGCACCACAAAACGTCAAGTTACAACAGGTGGATAAAGCAAATAAAAACCAACACAAATGACTAGTAAAAGAATTTGTAAAAAGACAGAGGTAAATTGTGTGTGTAGCCTATGAATACGGAACTAATGTTGAAACTATTCACTGGGCTGTAATTATATCCAGGGGCAGGTTGTATTAAAGATAGAAATCTAGTATTTTTCATTATTTTTCAACTATTGGCCAAAAAAAAAAAAAATCTCCTTGTGATTGGGTGATCAGGACGTATTTTTGGGTAGGCCAATCCCACCCCTGCTCCCTGTCGCCGCCGGGTTTCTAACCAAACTTTAGAGGTTCATTTTAAGCAAAAGATGCCAGTTACAAAAATACTGCAGCAAACTATAACAGTCGGCGCTTTTCTAAAAAGATTTTACAATCCTCCCACGATGATATTTGCTAGACAAATAACTAACAGCATTAGCATTAGGGATGTTTTTACAACGATCATCTAAATGAAAATATCCTAGAAACTAATGTTTTTAATTCGGTTTGTATTTTCACACGAACTACACGAGCTGCGTACAGAAGATAGATCTAATTAGACTAACTGTACACGACGCAGACACACAGCTCAGAGTTTAAAGCAGAAAGCTACATCAACACTCCGCTTTAACCCCCATGAGTCAAACCCCAACCGTGCAGAGGTCAAAGAGCTGGACACGGGATAGTCCTCCTCGTCAACGCTTGTCCTCCTCAGAAATTCCAGTGTTGGACAGTAATGCTTTATTTACACTTATTTATCATTCTGCCCGTCTACATTTTTTAAGGGTCATATGGGAAAATGATTAACTTGAAAAATTTCTGCCAAGGCTCTTTAACATGTGTAGCAGTCTAAAAATCATTTACCCGTCAAAAATCTTATCTAAACTTTTCATTTGACTGGGACATACGGATGAAGAAACCAAAAATTCTTCTGATACAACGGTTAATACAGCCATAAAAAAAAATTGGTTATAATTTCCTTTCTTTTTAATGCTTAATTTACAAGAAAACAATTACAAACAATAGGTTCAACTATCGGCTGGTAAACTGACCACAAATAACTGATAAAGCAATGGCAGTTTACTGTTCACACCATGAGGTGGTATTTTGTTACAACAGTACAGCTCAGTGTTTTATTTCTCTTATACCACATCAAGGGGCACCGCTAAAACAGGGAAGGGATTAGGATGATTGTAAGGGCCCACACATTTTTAGGGGCCCCTCAGAAATCTATTTTTTTTAGTAGTAATTCTTTCATAGGGCCCAAAATTACTAGTAGCACCCCTGACTACATCTAACATTTTTGTATGATTAAACTGCTATTTATTTATTTAAAGTTCCAATAAATTCTGAAATATGAAAGAAACTCAACAAGTTAATAGAACAAACTTTATAAAAAAGACATCATTGTACCAAGAGACTACAAAGCGGTTGACAATGTGAACCACTGGAAAACTTTGTTTCCATGATTTTTATATCAAAAGACCAGAAAGCCTGGACGATTTTTTTGTGCTAAACATTAATCCACATCTTTACCTCATCTCCTGCAAAGCACTAACACTGGAGACGACTTCCATGAACATCTCCTTGTACAAAACTTTACCATATCAATAATGATGCTCTTTTTAATCTGTTTAGATGCTCAGCGTCTGCAGGACAAATCCGAGTGCAAGTCCTTTCTATAAGAAGAAGATTGTATTAGAAGTAGAAGTATTAAAATTAAATCCTCAGAAATCTGAATCGAGTGATTCCAATAGCACTGTGCTGTGATAAATATTAGAAACCGAATGCCAGTAGAAGTCTTGTAATATGCAAGCAGAGGCTTGTACTAGGGCTGTGTATTGGCAAGGGCCTAGTGCAGTACAATATATTGCAATACTTCAAATAAATAAATAAATCAAATAACTAACAGAAAAACAAATACAAAGCCCCCCCTTATTTTTTTCTGCCATTTTTGCTTTTGAGACAATGTCTGTGTAAAGATCTTGCTTTAAGTTCTTTTTATATGTTTCATGTTTATGATCCTTATATTCATGTTTATTAGGATGTTTGTTCTTACATGTTTTGTCCTTGTCATGTGATCTTTGTTCTCAGGGTGTTCTGGTCACGTGATCCCCTTGTCCATGTGTCTTGTTTCGATTGGTTTGTCTTGTGTATTTATAGCCCTTGTGTTTCCCTTTGTGTTTGTGATGGATTTCGGTTTGTCCCTGTAGTGCTGTTGTGAGTCTGTAAATGTTCATGACAAGTTAAGTATATTCTAGTTAAGTTCATGTTTGTTTGGTTTATGTTTGTGCTAGTGCGCTAAGCTAAGTCAAGTCATGTTTATTGTCAGGTCAAGTTTAGTTTATGTTTATTGTCAGGTCAAGTTTAGTTTGTTTTGGCACGTTGTAAATAAACTGCAACGGGTTTACAATACTGCGTGCTTCAGTGGAGTTTATTACAGTATTTATGTGTCAGCAAGCAGTAAAGGAGCAGACCACTGACACACTAAGTTTTTTATTAAATTTTTATTTTTATAAATGAATAAATATTTATGTGTAAGTAAATCAGCTTAGAATGTAATTTAAATATGTATCGATACTAGAAGTTAGAATATTGATTGTAAAAATTGCGATAATTAATTGATATTTTTTACACAGCCCTAGCTTGTACAGATTCCCAGTTTTCTTTATTTTATAAAGCAAAAGTGAGACTAAGCCCTCTACAAAACCATGTGTAAAATAAAGAATCACCACCAACAAAAAACCTGTGACCAACTAAAAAAATTAAATACCTGCCACTGAAAATTGTAGTGATATATACAGAAGAAAAATCTACATCAAGTAAAAGATAAAAAAAAACATTTACATTTACAGCATGTGGCAGACGTCCTTATCCAGAGACTTACATTTATTTTTTTTTTAACAACTGAGCAATTGGGGGTTAAGGGCCTTGTTTAGAGGCCCAGCAATTGTGGCTTGGTGAAGCTGGAAATCGAACCCACAATCTTCGGGCTGGTAGTCCAACACCTTAACCATGAGCCACCACATCCCCATTACTGAAGTATTTCCCAAATTCTGATTATTCCGCCCAAATATATCTGAGCCACTTTATGGGTATTTGGTAACAGTGTGTGTGGTGTGTAGAGCTGGACAGAGCAGTATGTAAATAAGTGTGGATTAGGTTTACTGGAATCCTCATGTTTGCCAATGACTAGTCAAGACTACCCTTTTCTTCCCGTGTGTATGTACGGTAATGAATTTGTTGGTGCTCCTGATCCAGTTGTGACAAAACCGTTAAAACTGCACCATTTGCAAAGGCTCTTCTATTTTGTCCTAGTGTATAATTGTCTGAATAAAAACGAGAGATTATGTCTAGAGCCTTTTGCAAACAGTAAAACAGCTGCAGAAAGTGAGGTAGTGGAAAGGAGAGGGAAAAAGGGTGATAATTTGCCAAAGCTATACCTCCAGCATGGCAGCATGCACTCAGCCTAGAACTCTGGTTATTCGGATGGAAGCCAATCTTTGATCAGCCAAGCTGAAATAGCCGAGATAAGTGGGAGCTACAACTCACGGCAGGACCCGTTATTGCTATTTCCTCCTCTGGTTTCTTGAGAGTGGTAAATAGCTGCTTTGCCCCCCCCCTTCCACCCCACCTTCTTCCACCTCACTCCCTCTCCATTTTCTTCCACCACTACAACTCCTCCCCTTATCCCCTTAGCTTGCCACTTTCGTCTTGAGATCTCTATCACTTTAATCCTGCCAGTCTGTGGCTGGTTAACAAGGAAATCCTAGGTCAATTATCACCAGGCACTTCCTGCTGGGCGAGCAACGGGGGGAATCAAAGTGGCCTGAGAGCCTTTTTCGCACCGGAGAAGAGCAGCAGGCCTAATTAAACGGGCCTCTTGTCCTGCTGTGTCCAGCCGCAGATAGCTTGGCCCACGATAACCCGTCGCCTCTTCAACAACAGTTGTTTTGTTTGGGTGGAAACAGGCAGCACGGGTGGATGGGAATAATAGAGCTGAACGGTTAAAAATTAACATAAATGTTTGTTTTTTGATTTTCAAAGTGAGGACAGTACCACTGAAATATTCCCTAATCAATCCTGTCGATCGCAAGCAAATCTCCTAACAGCAGTAAGAAGAGGGAAATCTAGGAATCTAGAATCACATTTTTTTCTTAACAATTTAGAAAAGATCTTCAATGTATTCATTAATCCATCCTCAATAAGTCTTTTATCTGGACTCTGTCTTTTGAGGGAAAAGACATTCTGGACAGAAAAGTCAGTCTATCAAAAGCTTTTACTAAAAGAATTTGACTAAGTTGCAAGACGCCAACTGATGGACCATCCGTCTCCCTGGATAAACGGAACACTTTTCACACACTATTTGGTTCTGACACAAACTGGGCCTAATTCAGCAAATTCTCTCAATTCTCTTATCACTACCAACCAAATTATGAAACAGCTACCAACACAACCTGTTCTGTAACATTATACTTGTTTCTATGTAAATCAGAGCTAGACTGGGACAAAAAAAAAAATATATCCCTGACATTTTGTCCCAAACCGGCCCCCCACATACAATCACAGATGCTACCCCATCATTGCACCTCCTTTCAGCGTCTGTCTGAAGGGCCCGTTGCTTTTTTTCTGCACCTCCTTTGAGCACTATTTGGACAGATACACACTGATCCTGGACACTTAAACAGCGCTCAAACAGGGGGTTGTATAAAGATGTGATGGGTCAGCCCAAAGTCAGTTGAGAAAAACCAATAGACTATATATTACAGTGCTACAAAGCTAATCGACTAATTAAGCAGGAAAAAAGAAAAAGAAGTCAGCCCAGCTAAAATATGCCCTGTCTGCCAGATGCCCAGTCTGATATAAATGTCAATGCAAATGATATACATGTATGGAGAAATGTTCTATGTCACAGAGCTGCATTGATGCCTTTTTCACATACACAAATGTCTGAACCAAAGTTACAAAAATCACTACACACAAAAAAAATGTAACCGTTCCAAGTGTTTTAACAGGCTTTCTTTGTTACACGCTTTCTGGTCTGACGAGTGATTACAAGCAGCATCGCAACCAAATATTTACATTTACATTTTGTAGCATTTGGCAGACGTCCTTATCCAGAGCGACTTACATTTATCTCATTTATCTCAACTGAGCAATTTGGGCTTAAGGGCCCTTGTTCAGGGGCCCAACAGTGGTGGCCTGGTGGAGCTGGGAATCGAATCCAAATACAGCTGGCATAGTACACACTTCTGTCACGTTTAGTACTAAAAGAACGCGCTACTGTGTGAGTAACCATAAAACACCAACCAAACATGATGTTGGTGATCCAAATAGCATTTTGTTTATGCAGATAATTTTATTCTATTCTCAGTTTTAAGCTAGAGATAAACATGTTACGGGAAAGCTAAAATTTTCTAAGCAAAAAAAAAAAAAAAAAAAAAAGCTGGACTTTTACAGCCTGCAATTGAATAGGAAGGTCCTTATCACATTTTCAGTCTCTAATACAAACTGGCGCTTTGTCAAATATTCATTGGCCTTAAGTTAGTTTAGAAAGCTTAAAAAAAACTTTTCTTTGAAGAAGTCTGAAAGTTGTGTGTGTATAGATATGCCTCAGGCCGCAGGTTTGTGCCGAAAATAGGAATTCTCAGATATGCTTCAAGAGGATGTTTATGAACCTTTGGCTCGCAGTTCAAACCGTTATTTATCATCCTATCAGCGCGTGGGGTCAAAGACGCTTCCCTTGTGGTGGCCGCTTCGCTGAGGACTGCCGTTTTTGCAGTAAAGGAATCGGCTGCATAATGTCAGATTACACTGTCCCCTTCGTGTCACGGCTTGGAAAGCTCTATTTATGTGTCCATGAATCTATTTATGAGCCCATCTGAAAGTTTAAACTGTTGAAATGAATCATTTAAACAGCGCCAACAGCTTGGTCAGCCGCGCTTCGGCTGCCTCCCAACACACTTTATGCAGCGATTAAATTGAAAACGATAAAAGCAGAAAAAGGTTCGATTTACTTGAGAATATTTTAGTAATTTATAAAGCCTCTATAAATGGAGGCATGAAAATAGAAGCATGGTACACACCTGGAAGAACCGATAAAGATAAAAACCCGAAAAATGTAAACTTTTTTGTTATAATTGTACGACCCCAATTCTTAAAAACCCGGAAAATCGTTCAATTCACTGAAAACAATCCAAATGTTTTGCTATCATACAGAAAACAGAAGAAAAACCTGGTAAACAAGCAAGAATCTGTCTTTTCCCCCCTCATCAGCATGGCATATCCAGGTCTCCCTTTATACAATACCATATGGAAAGGGACAGACAGGAGAAGTGGGGGGGAGAAAACCAATTTACCAACAGAGCGACATCATCTGCAGGCAAATTTATCTCTGACACACCACCCCTCGGTCCACTGTTGACAGTACATGATATTCCATTAATCTGCCTAATGAAAATTTAACCAGTGTTATAAACAAATAATTGGCCATTATCCTCTCAAAGATCCCGAATAAATTACTCGGGGCCTTTCGCCCCATTATTTTTGGCTACTTTAGAGAAAGAGAGCGAGAGAGAGGGGCAGCTAGAGGAAAAAAAAAGAGACAGACAGAGAGCAAGAGAGAGAGATAGACAGAAGGAGAAAGAGAGAAAGGGACGGCCCTCTGATTGATGTTAGAATAAGCGTCTCGGACTCGCTCAGCCGCTGAGAGCGAGCTTCGGCTAAGCCTGTGATTGACTTAATGAGAGTCTTTGGGGTGAGTAAATGTTCCAAATTGCTCAGTCATTAGCTTTTTTTTTGCGCCGCCGTCTGAAGATACCAGCCGATCTGGTGCGCTGGGTCGTACCATTCCGCCTGCAATTACATTTTCATTTAGAGGGAACCTCTGAAGTCAGATAGGCAGGCCTCTTCCTTTCGTTAGGACAGCCTTGGCCTTCTGTTTTTTTTTTTTCCTCTTTTCTTTATCTAAATGCTGTGAAATGTCTCTTCATTTAGGCCAATTAAAGACGAAAAAGACCGGTGCAATAATGAATTATCATACAAATTATTTACTTAAATGCCACTGTTTCGATTTCCCTCCTGCAACCTCACATTACATGATTGGAGAGTGCAAGAAAAAAAAGAGAGGAGGAAAAGAGAAAGGAGTAGAGGCTCGGAAAGACAACCAAAGAAAATGGAATAAAGAGGAAGTGTGCGGTTAGAGTAACGTCAACAGACTAACGAGAACGTATGAACACTTGTGTTTTTCTCTAAATAACCCACATGTGGAACTGCTGTGTTTCAAATACTAGAAAGTGAAACATTCCTTTACCACAATTGAGCACACATTACTCGATCATGTGATTTCAGGGCACGACATGACGTGGTATTAAGTGTAGTATTTTGAGTATTTTCACTTTACTTACTTTACAATGCTATTTGCACAATACTGTTGTAATTTGCACATTTCGTGTCTACCTCATCTTACACTATGGTTGACAATGAAGCTCCAGTTTATTTTCCAGTTATCTCTTTGTAAGGAAATGTTAAGACTCGTAAGCTTAGTCTTACCTAAATATTTTTATTCTGAAAATGTCTCACTGGCATCAGTCAGATTCAAGAGATTTAAGACAACACCTAAGGCGACGTTCACACGGCAGGTGAAGCTGTGACTCAGATCTGATTTTCTCATGACAGTGTGAAAAATTAGCGACAGCACAAAATCACATGGAATCGGAAATTTTTATTTCCTCCCATTGTTATATGTGCTAACACAGGTCAGATATTTTGTGATGCGACCTAAATGTATTTATAAAACTTTATGTCATTTTGGGCTGAAGGCGTTGATGTCTGACTCTGGCTGCGCATCCACAAACACCTCCATACTGAATTAGCAGCCACAACATTTGCCCCTCTTTTCTCCTTATCCTCTTCCTTCACAACAACCACTCATCAATTTGCTGTTGTCCTCTGTACAACATCACCTTATAAATGTAAGCAGCCAAGACGCAAATGCTGCCTTTAGTGTCTTCTGTAGGACGCTGGGCGTTCCTTTTGCACATACGGGACAGTTTAAGACAAGGACCTGCTCACACTGGAAATCTGATCCTGGCCACATTTAAAGTAACCATGTAAACAACTACACAAAATCTGATCTGAGCAGTAAGTAAAGTCACTTTAACGGCAATAACCAGCGTTAGCTAGCATTTAGCAGGACTGCAGTCGTTCTAGCTAACAGTTAAGGGATTACAAACAAAGCTGCTGTTAATAATCACCTGTGTTCTTTTTAGGAACAGGTTCCTTAATAACCTAAAATAACCTGAAGTGAAAAAAAAAACATCTGCAAAAGATAGCCCACATGTTTTAGTTACTTTAGCTGCACTTTTATTTAAATAGTTTTACAGTTCCGCGTAATTCTGTACCCTTTCCTCTCTATTCACATACTGTTCTTTTTGATTTTTAACAGATGTTATGTAAAATACTTAAAAACCCTTTTTTTTCCTTTATGGTAAACGATCCTTAAAAAAAAAAAAAAAAGCATAATAAACCCAAGTGATCGTCCGTGTCGATAAAGTTACGCGGAGGCGTCAAAGCGTTATTGGCCCTCTGGGGTAATAAGCTTAAGTGCCATGCGATTTACGCTAATCTCTGCGAAATCGGCCACGTTTCTAAAGTGGGACTTCCGTGTCTGCTCCTGCTCGGCGTCTGCTCAGTGTCAGCGTCGATTGGTTCTGACAGCGCCAAACACGGTGCAATCAAACCACCCCAAGCTGCAGAACCCGACAGCTTTTAACTTCACAGGGGGAGAAGAGGTAAAAAAAAAAAAAAAAAGTTTATGTCTTTGTTTTTGGAGATGGAGGGAACCATATTTAATGGAAGGAATAAATCACAAAAGAAAGAAAAAAAAGCAGATTCCCTAATATACTCGAGCCTTTCAATTTTCAGATGAAAATGAACAGGTTGATATTCCAGTGCCGGGAACAAGTAATGTATTCAACTCATTTTCCGACCTTCTGCTTTTCCCTTAGTTTTTTTCTTTTCAAAGGACGGTAATGGAGGATAGCTAACACTCCTCCAGACGCAGGTGTTTGCACAGTGGTGTCTGTGAGAGCACTCGACATCAGTGTACATCACGCAGTCCAGCGTGCAGTCTGAGGCAGATGTATGCTAATCGTTAGCCGCGTGTGGACATCAGAGCCCTAAACAAACATCAGCTTGAAGTGGGTGCTAGGGTCGCCTCTTTTTTTCCCCCCTCACTCACTTCAGTAGCTTGTTGGTTTTTTTCCAGGGTAGGAACAGAGATACATACAGAGAATAATAAAGCTCCAAACACACTTGTGTTTACAGGGGTAGTTTCACTGAAATTCACTGTACATCCAACTGTCATATTTTCATTCTAAAAGCATTTTTTTCATTAACAGCAAATTTTATTTTACAAAACAATATTGAGTCATCTTGAAGTCCATGTACTGATCACAGTACACTTTCCTTTCATCACCTGCATCCTTTACTTTCTATTTATGCCACACCCCCTGCTACAAAAAATCCACTGGGTTCAATTTCCAGCTCCACTAAGCCACCACTGATGGGCCCCTGAGCAAGGCCCTTAACCCCCAATTGCTCAGTTGTATAAATGATATAACTGTAAGTTTCTCTGGAAAAGGACGTCTGCTAAATGCTGTAAATATAAATGCTGTAGTGCTCCACCCACATGTAAACAAGAACTAAACAGGCTTCTCTTTATTTGGTAGCTTTTCTCTTGCTGCACTGCTTCCAGTACGTGTATGTGAATGTTTGGTCCAATCAGATTTCAGTTTCATGTTAATATAATCTGCCCAGAGCCTTCACAATCAGTAGTGCTGCCCTATGTAACTTAAACTATATTAGCAGAGGCAGATTGTTAATTGGTTAATATTATTAAAGACTGTTTCTATATATTTTTTTAAACCCGCCTCCCGAAGCCCACGACGACATCAGCATTTTTCCGTCCTCTGTTTGGTTGATCAGAGTAAATTTTAGGATTTTTACGCCCACAATGGCTGATGGAGAAGGAGAAATTAACTTTGTCTCGGATATACTTAAAAAAAACGTTTTAAGGGGAAAATTTTTCCAGAAAAGTTAGACACTGTTTGGAGAGTTCGGCTAACCCCGAAGTTAACTAGCTTTTAGACCAGTGCCGCCGTCCAGTAACACTGGCTTACAGCCTTTAAATGTATTTAAATGTATAATTTTTTATGTCTTTGTGATTTTATATTTAGATAAATATTGATTCTGAACTGCTCCAGATGATGTATGTGGCACAGTTGTGGTTGTAGTGTAGAGGTTTGGAGTCTTAACAGGATTTCTTGCTTCAATAAAAATGATTTTTATCCTCAATATGTGAAATGTCTCTCTTTCTAAAATGCCATGCAGTGTTATAGAATACGTTTTTGTGTAGTATTGATGGATTCTATAATTGCGACATGATAGTGGTGGTATTAAGATGTGCATCAATTGGGTAAGTCCCCACTGAAAACCCAGGTACCAAATGTACCGCCCGCCACTGCCCTGGATCAGAACAGAAGGGAAACCTGAATGAATCTCTGTGTTGTGTTTCCACGCTGGAGTCGACTACAAGAGTCAAAACGTCTGAAAGGTAACGTCATGGTTACAGTATTGCTTTTGGACAAGTAGGAATATGGTGTGATTGGATTTCGGTGTGTTTTGATAGGAACATGTAGATTACATAGTTTGTGTATCTCAATGAAATAGTTTAACTTCAGCAGCAGTGTGTAATCTGTGTATTTTTATGTTTCGTATTTTAGTACCATTACTAGCTGTAATATAATGTTTTCTCACTGGTGAATGACACATGACTTACTGCAGTAATGTATAGTCTGTGTGTGTTCATGCGCTAGGAGGCAAGTGTGGGATGTACACTTTCAATGCTATCAGGCTACAGTTAGCATTTTTCAATATGTTCTAACTACACCTCGATTAAAAGTTGCTTCTCTAGTTTACAAATGATCTGCATAAAAACACAGCTTTAGCAGGGAACTGATAATTAAAGTTAAAGGGAAAAGAATGGGAAAAAATCTTTGGGAAATCCAAGCTTTCATTAAGATGCCTGCTGGTCCAACAGACAAACAGAAATCTAATAGAATCTATTCGCTAATGGTAGACAAATAAAACCACAAAAAAGGCACAAGCTGTGTGCTGTTTTATGAAAATGATGAGAAATTGAGTAACGTTTATCTACAACTTGCTTGAAACGTCTCTGAGCCCAGCCCCGGGTTTAGACTAAAGAGAAATAACAACTAAGAGGAAAAAAATAAACACTGATATGCATTAAAGATTATTTTCCTCTCTTTTACATTTCTGTCACATTAACAGCATTTTTTTTACCCCTTTTTTGCAAAGATCTGCTGAAAGACATCATTTTCACATCTCTCTCTCTCTCTCTCTCTCTTTCTAATACACAAGCTGCTCTCTGGATTAGCCAAGCACAGATTTATTTAATGCATCCACGTGCATCATTGTTAAGGAAAGAAAAAAAAAAATCTATTTTGGGAAATGCAAACGCTTGCCAAGCTCTAAGCCTGGTAATATATGCCTGCTACAGTTTAAGAGAGCAGGTTCAGGAACTCTCTTTATGGTGGGGATCATGTGGCGCGTTCAATATGAAAATAACGTCACAGAAATTGAGGCCACCCCTCGGTTTCACTAAATCTCCCTCGGTCCCTCCATCTTTCTCTCTCTCTCTCTCTCACACACACACACACACACACCCCATCTCCTTTTTTCAGTCTGGCCTGTTTAAATATTTGCACTACTGAAAGCGTTTGCGTTATTCACGCAGATAAGATACAGAGCGTGCATATGGCGTGAGTTTAAGGAGCTTGGCTTAAGGGTGTGCGGGGCTAACAGAGAGGAGAGAGAGAGAGGGAACCTAACCCGAGACTGGGATCCTAAATGACCACAAAAGACTCAGATAAACATGCAAATTATGAAAGACTAATCTTTGATCTCGGCAGCCGTTCAGATAAGAATTTTTAATTGCATGCATTTAAAGAAAAGAATTTTGGCAGTTTAGTGATATTTTCAAAGAAAATAAATACAAAAGACAAAAGAAACAGCAGCAAGGAGGATCCCTGCAAGCTTACAAACCAACACTTAGACTACAACTCCCATGATGCCCCAGGCAAAGGCTACGGGTCTATTTTTTTCACCACACAGTGTAATGTGGGCACAGAGAGAGGACGACACACAATAGAAGTGAGCCCTGAGAGGGGGAGCCACAAAGGCAGAGGACACGGGCTTTGCACAGGAAGACATGTTAAACCTGCAGATTTAGCAGGAGTATGAAAGACAAGGGCCAGACATCAAACCGGATTTTCCTGCAGCGTGACAGGAGGGCCCAAGAAGCAGCGCATAGGAGTCGATGCCTACTTCGCTCACACCACATCACTCAGAGAGAGAGAAAGAAAGAGAGACAGACAAAGACAACATGTTCATGAATAGCTAAATCCTGTTTTTATATAAGTAGTCCATGTTTTAGTAAAAAAAATGTTTTATATTTTAGAAAAAGCTGGTGCTTAATTTACTGACCAATCAATGCTTTGACAAAATTTTGTTAACCACAGGTTTTATTGCCCCCCCTCTCATTTTCTTGATTACAATACAAACAATACAAATGTCTGTGTGTCAAATAATGTTTTTAAGTAAGTATTACATTTTAATGGCAAACTGAATCAACAATCTAAAAAGGTGGCTTTGTGACCGGGAAACAAACACTGCACAGGTGATTAATATTTACACCTGTAGGGACTGGCGGTATGACCTAAATTCCATTTCACGGTGTGAGTAATATTATTTCGCGGCAATTATATATTTCACGATAGTGTTATTTAAACAGTTAATCATTTCATGCAATCAACAAAAAGGGCTTTATATAATAAATAAATAAATAAATAAATGTAAATACTTCATGCATTAAAGGACTTAGCTAAGGATTAAGCTTACTCTTATTACCTTTCTTCAATTAACATCTTTTCACAGGTATAAAATAAATACAATGTAAAAAAAACAGGAAAATCTTAACTAGAAAAATATAAATATTTAACATTAAACATTTTTACAAATCCGTATCTGTTTCTTTTTCATTCTCTGTGATTTTAATACCCCTCATATTAATAGCGGCTTCCCAACGCCTGAAAACTACAGACAACATAATTACAAAACTACATTTTTGTTAGAATTCAAAAGCATTGAAATATATTTTTCCCCTTATGAGATAACCGACGGGCAGGGATGAAGGGATACATTTTGGTAGCCTGATTAGAAGACACGTTAGCCCCAGGACATCGGGCTAGCGATTTTGCGAGCCCAGCTCTTGATCAGGCTGGCACACCCTGCATGTGAGTTAGCCACGCCCACTTATTTACTTGTCACAGGATACACAAAATAAAAAATCTGCTACTGTTGGCAGTTTATTCCGTTGTAACGATAGTTATACAGTCATACTACTGACAGGATGTCAATATTATTTCATAATATTAGTATTCTCATCTACATTGAAGGGAACAAGGACATAATTATGGCATATATGCAAGTAATTCCTTAAATTATTAGGTTACATTTAATCATTTACATGATTTTTTAATAATAAAGATTCCAATCCAGGTGTAATCTGATTTTTGTGACACCGCAGGACCTGACCGAAACTCATCGTAGCTAGCAGACGAGTGTAAAACCAGCTATAGAATAACTTGTATATTTGTGCTGCACACACCAACAAAGTCTTTTGGAACTGATTACTGAACAAAACATCTAGTATCATCAGAATCTCACCTTTAACACACATGGCAGATAATTAACCCTCATCACAGTCCATAGACTTCAAGGGAACGCCGGGCCGTTATCAAAATATCAGCACTCTAGCTGGGAAGCACAAAGAGTTCAGTCAATTAGTCAGTGATTATTATTACTACTGTTTGTATTAGTACTTCTTCTAGCCGGGCTGTTATGGTAACCTTGGTCACAGACCATAATGCTAATCCTCACCCTTTCCTCAACCCCAAACCCCTTACACTTTTAATCAATATCATACCGGGTAGCAGGAGGCTGAGATCTCACCGTGTTCTGCTCGGATGTGTTTAGCAGAGTGGACTCTGGCTTTGGGGTTTAAGACCAGTGTGGTGAGGTTGTTTTATTTCTGTCCAGTAGACTTTAGTCTAAGCGCTTTTTTCACTGCCTTTGTATTATTATTTTTATTTATTTTTTTAAAAGCATTTCCGGCATTCGGTCATATGTCTGCTTCTCGAGGACATTAAAGTTAGCATAAATTAAGCAGAACAAAGGCTGAAGCTGTATATGGATTGTTATGAGTGTCTGTTATAGACGTCTGTCTCGTGCATCCTCATCTAAGCAGCGCTAGTTAACTTGATTCACCGTCTGGCTCTTTAAAGTTGTGGTACAGAACCCAATATTTCTGCTAAACAAAGACAGCAAGGGCGGTGTTAGCTTTCACCGCAGCTACGTTTATGGTAGACGGAATGAAGGGTATGCCGTCTTTACTTGTTAAAAGATTTTTTTTTTCAAATGCGAACCATCTGCCTTTTAGCACAAAGTGACGTTTGGCGAGAAGTACGATAAAGACGAGATAAAGAGAAAGAGCGAAAACCAGGTTGGTAAAACAAACACTGAAGCGGGAGGACAAAGGTATTTCGTATGCAAAGCTCACGCACAATGTTGCGCGTGATAGCGGTGGATGTCGTCCAAGTCACACTCGGAGAGGATTCTGGGACGAATGTGTGGATCGAGGTGTTCTCTAGCTGCTTCTTATGCTGATTGGAGCTCGTCGCTTTGATTCCGTTGATCCAGGACCTTGGCACAGCCCACGCAACACAAGGCAGATCTGGGCTTCTGACTAATCTCATTACAAAACTCTAACCAGCAGATAAAAAAATAGGGGGAGGAGAAAGGGGGTAGAAAACCACGGCAGGCCCTCACTATGCCAAAGCAGTGGCTTACAGAGGCAGGTGTAATGTTACCAAATTAGCCTCTAAACGGTAAAAAGAAGATTATTGCAAATAGCCCGACTAGCCAGCACATGCAGCCCCCTGAGGACGAGCCAATTTAGACGCAGTGACGACACCCAGAGGGGCTTTGTGCCGGGCTGATGACACCCCAGGAGAATGAGGGGAGAAAAACGCAAGGATGGTATAAAACAGGATTAAAATGGTGGTGATATGTTTGTTATAAGAAAAAAATTTGTTATGATTAGTACCAATAGCATAAATTCCCCATGAACCGCACGTACGTTAAATAAACATGTCCTTATACGAAGAGACTTTTTAATCCAATGTAACATCAAGTGCTTTACTTAGGGGCCCAGCAATGGCAGCTAAGTGGATCAGTGCCACTGCTGGGCCCCTGAGCAGGGCCCTTATACAGCTGACAGTTACCTATGATGAAAACCCCCAAACATAAGCTTTGTTAGGTCCTTGTTTAGGTCATGTCTCTAACATGATATATCAGAAATCCTATCAGACTGCCTCAAGTTTCAGTTATTAGTCTAGTATTTTCTATAAAATCCAACTTTTGTGTTTAAAGGTAAAATAATCAATCTTTTACAAAAGGTTTGTCTTTGCTGATTCCGGAGCTCTTTTTTAAAGAATCAACACAAAGTGTGGACACAATCAAAGCTGCGCCAGACGACAGACGACTTTATGTACATTCACTGGCAAAGAGTCATTAAAGAGTCTGCTTTTATTAGCAAAGGAAATGAAAATCCAAAATCGCGTATTCCACTCAGACCGGTGTGTCTATAGGCAAATGTATATTTCCATTTCCTTTCTTGCAGCAATAAGCAGAGAAAAAAAAAACCTCAAAATGCCTTTAAGGTCTAGCCGATTAGCACGCCAAAAACATCAGATGACAAAATGGTCTTCCTAATCTTGCACCTCTATTCATCCAGGTGAAGAATAACGTCTCTCTAGGATGATAATGATTCACTTGTGTGAAAAGCTCCTCCCCCCCCCCCGGGATCCCCTGGCAGAGAACCGACAATAACTGTTACTCAATCTTGGACTAACCGCTGCCGTCTATTTGACTGGTGCCTGTGTTCTCCCGGTGAAAGATGGTATGTAGTGCCCTTGATGGAGTGTGCTGGATTGCAGAAGCCTGAACATAAACTTGTCTAATATGTGGATTAGCAAGGCAGATTGTTGCCATATGTGGCACGGTGCTCTCCATACCATTGCTCAAACTGCAAACAAACTGCCCAGCTTCTTCTTTTTTTTCTTTAAAATGGCCAAACTATCTTAGCTCATTCAAAAACTATTTGCAAAAAAAAAAAAAAAAAGAGAGATACAGAATCAGTCACTATGCTAACACATCTCATCCTGCGACAAGCTTCATGCGTCAATAAACACGCTAGAAAGCGTCGCCTCAGGCTAGCGGGCTACACCAAATCCCTAAAATGTCCGAGTAACAACAAGAAAGAACAAAGCGTAACAACAGGAAGGCATTCTTTTGTTGCCTCGTTTTTTTTCAAACACTCAGGCGTGGGGAGGCATCAGATCGTTGTTACATCAAGTGTATAACAAATGAGATGGGCTGCTTTGAACTGGCTGACCACACCGGCCCGAAGGAGAGGGAGAAAGCGCGAGAGTTTCAGCTGCACATGTGGCAGCAATAAGATGGCTGCCCTCCCTCTTCCTTTAAGACATGTGGGAGACAGAGCATTCCTGCTGCACTCATTAAAGGAAAGGAGGGGAAAAAAATAACAAAAAAATAACACAAAACCCATCCCACAAACAATGTAGCGCTCACCAAACGACCAAACACGTCTTTATTTTCTAAGAATAAAACGGCTGTGGTTACATTCTGAAAGTCAATTGTGGAATCAGGCGTTTTATAGGAAGGGATATTTGTCAGATTTTTAATGCACGGCTGTGTTCTGTGGTACGATACAACCGCTTTCACTATACCACTTTTTACAGGCATTTACGTTAAACTACAAGAGTTCTGGAACTTTGAAGCTCTAGAGCTCCTTGTTGGCGTTTCTCCTGACCTGCAGGAACCATTCCGTTCTGTACTTTTACCGCATAAAACTATGTCCCAACATGTTTATTTCTCATTTATTTCCAGTGCGTGTTTTGAATGACAATAAAGCTATTCTTTTGTCCTAGAGAAATGATGTAAAATCCAACAGGATTGGCGGTTAAGTTGGAAAAACTTCCTACAACTACGTTCTAAAGAATCCCTTAACGGGGGGGGCAGATAGGCTGCAGCTGCCGTCAAGCAGATTTTAAAAAAAATATTTTACAAGAACAAAACGTCTTAGCATTTTACTCATTCAATTATTCGTTTGTTTTCGAACAAACGCATCCTTTGTATCTGGTTATAGCGCTACCTAGGGTTAGGTGAGGTCTGAAGCGGGTAGCCCCCCCTCATGACATACATTATACCAGATAATAACAAGCATTTCATCACCAGTCTTTTATTTTTCTTCTCTTAAAATTGAGACAGAAAAATCTGACCGCCCTGAAAAAAAAAAAAAAGGACAGCTTCAGGTTACAGAATCACCTCTGTTACAGTGATGGACATAAAGTAAAGTGAGATCAGGTTTGAACCAGTAGCCCTGAAACAGAGATGAAGCAACTCGGCTCACATAATGACTAAAATTACAACGTAAAATTGAATTACGCACGCTCGTTTTGTCCAGCTGCTGGGCTGAAGCTGACTATTTAGAGACGTCAGGTCCAAAAATAAATCCTGTTACAGTTTAAGATAAATAAATAAATCAATAAAATGGTGGAAAGTGGCTGAATTTGCCAGATGACACTAGCTAGACAGGTATTTCGAGTCTGTAGAGACCCTTAAAGTGGCTAGGACATTACAGCTATATATATCGCTCTGTCATTTCTTTAAAGTCTTCCAGTCTGTTTAGTTTGGAATATTCCCCAAGACAAGAATATATGGTGATACTCTGCTAGGCAGCTACCATTAAAAAAAAAGATGATTTAATATAGTGATGCCATAAAAACTCGACAGACTTGAGAGAAATTTAATTTGCTTACATGACATCACAAAATGGGGCCAGGCATTCCAAGAGCTCTAAAGTGTTTGCACTTAAGCGTGATAGAAGGGGGAAAAAATACAATAAAAACCCAAATGCCCAATAGGCAGTCTCTTTTTTTGGGGTGTAAGGAGACATCTGGCATGATTATTTCCAGCTCTTCTGCTAATCCTCTGGAAATGTAAACTGGGTGAGTGAGTGTGCCAAATGGCTTCAGAGCAAGACTGTCATTTGGACTTGTGGAAAATTTAAATGAGTTTTTCATACAGGCGTGTGCTGGAGAATGCGGTGAGACAATTGTAATTAGTTTTTCAGGCTGTCACATTTATCATCATTATGCTGGTTTTTAGACATGCCAAATTTACTTCAGGAAACGCAACCTATGCGAGGTAGCGGTTGACAACATGCTGGGGTTGACACACGGCCATCTGAAAGCTCTGGTGTCGAATGAGCGGAACGTGGTGCTGATGCTGTGCGATGCTCGTCTCCATAGCAATGGGATGCCATTCAGAGGCGACACGGCCTCCGCTTAATCCAGTTGTCGGTACCGGATGCCAAGCGAAATGTCCTACGCAACCAAGAGTACGGGTTTCTTCAGCAATCCGAGGCAAAAACCGAACCAAACCGTAAGGTTGAAGATGTTTGATATTAAAAACAAAGCATTCTTGCATCTGTGACCTACGGAAAAGCATTTACTGCAACACTTAAAGCATTTTCTCTTCTGTATGTGTGAGAAAGACCTATCATTTCGCATAATGTTTACACACACACACACACACACAAGTAAAACCAAACACTGCGATCCCCATGTGCATGCTCGGTGAGTCACATCATTTCAAATCAGGCCAAAAGACATTACCGCTTATTGCGATAAGTCTGCATGCACTGAATGTAAGAAGTGTGTTAAACAGGTGCGGCTCTAGGCGGTCATTTTAGCCCTTCTAAAACTACCAGCTATCAAGCAACCAAAATGAAAAACTAAAGGCATCATTTTTTAATTTTTAAAATGAAAATTGCAATACATGTCGATAAAAATAATTTAATTCAGTTTTTTTTTTAATTTATCCTCTCGGATGTTTATATTTGAGCATATTTGCATATAGAAGTGCAACAGTGCAACTTGTGCTGCATGTCAGCCAAAGGAAGGAGACGATGTTTTGCAAGGCGTAGGTGGTTTCTAAAATGGTTTAGCCTGCGTTGATGAATTCAATGTGAAATTTTCTATCTATATACGGAGCCCAGCAAAGGACACGGTTAATCTGTAATAATTAATCACCATTATTGCACAATCTTAAGCAACATTTTTTGAATACAAAGTCAAAATATTTAGCATTTAGCTTGTAACAGTAATACAGGTTGATAATAATAATGAGATGGTGGCATTTTGCACATCACTTTTCTGGTGTAGGAATTCCTGTTGTAGTTGCTTCAGCGTATTAAAGGGCACATGACGCATTACCAATGAGAAGATGAGATATTTGAGCGAGAAATACGCCGCCTGTGCGCCTTGTGACTTCAAACAAATTCTGCTCAATTGACTGAGAGTGATGCATTTGAGGGAGGTTATAACTACAGAGTCACAACAATAATAAAGGCTGATAAATTGGGTTGCTGCTCCCTCTCTCTCTCTCTCTTAGTCGCTGTCTCTCTCTCTTTCTTTCAGTGGCTGTTTCATAAATCTCTGCTGACCTCAGAGTGAGACACTTCATAAATCAACATCAGAATTGTAATCTATGGAGAAAGAAGGCGAAGAATAGGAGATAGAATAAGAATAGACGGCGGTGCAGCGGCGGGATTTAAGGTGACTCTTTACCGAATGCTGGCTTTGGCTTTACAAAGACAGCCACCTGTTGAACAATCGGTTAGGAAGTCATAAATTGCAAGTCGCGATAAAACAGAAGAGATGCCCGCAGCTGCGTCTAGTTAGATTCACAGCAATTTGCCATGAGGACGATGCGTTTGATGTCGAGTCCCAAACACCGGCCCTCTTTTTTTTTTTTACATTCTGAGGTTTGCAATTCTGTTTTAAGAAGTTCCACATTGCTTAAGCGTATTTTCCATTTCCCCCCCCCCCCATCACAAGCCCAGAGTCTATAAGAATATTGAATTCCCAAGAACACAAGACTGTTTAACATGGACACTGGTGCTTTCAGGAGACAGTCTGTGAAATATATTCTGCCAAGTACGAAGATTTATCAAGGAAAAGAATGAAACTAATACAATAACGGTGTAAAAAGAGATGTCCGAGTAGCCAAATGAGGGTCAAGGCTGAATTCTGGTATTGAAAAAAAAAACAAATTTGGCAGGCAAGCGGACTTTTAGCACCAGCTATCGTTTCACTTTAAACGGCTCAGTAAACCGCACAAACAAAATCTATGAGGGGGAAAAAAGGAAAGAAGCAAAAATTTAAGCCTGGTAAACGAGCACAACATGCATCATTAGCTGGTGTAAACTAAAAAGTTATTTTCTGGAGGGGCTTTTGAGGTGCTTGCTCATCTGCTCACCAGTAGGGGCAGTGCATTTCAAAAGCTCACGGTACGGAAAATTATTAAACTGTTTTAAAAATCTTTATTATCACAGTAATGTGTACAGATGTAGCATTATAGATGAGAAAAGGGTGAGTGTAACCGGGTGCGTTATTCATCCAGATGCGATTAAAAAAAAAAAAAAATATATATATATATATATATAGATATATATATATATATATATATATATATATCTATATATATATATATATATATATATATATATATATATCTCAACATTACAGAGCACACACTACTCAAAACCTTTTTTTCCACCCATTAAACCTGACATCTGAGGTGTCTTACTACTGCAGTGTATGCTCCATCTACAGCTATATTAATAACAGCGAGCAAGAAAGAGCTGTGGTTTGTCTTTCACCCCTGAGTGGCCTTAATAGCTGCATGCGTTTCTATACAGGCGGCCCATGGAGAGCTTACACTGGATTCTACATGTCAGATGGACGATTAATATGAAATACAAGACGGTTGAAGCGAACAATATCCAAAACCCGCTGCGAGACGCTCGGCTGCTGCCGTCCTCTGATCTACTCGTGTCTGTCGGGACTTTATAGAAGATGACGTGAGAGCGCTTGCAGTGCCATTTAGTAGTCCAGAGGTTTATTCTCACTTGTGATGCAGGTAAAAAACACTTAAACCTGGCAAGGGACCGAAAGGAAGCCACATTATTTAACAGCGGACTTGAATGAAGTTAAGTTTGAAGTGCAAGTGAGAAGCTATAATAGGGCTGTGTAAAATTATCGATACAGCTTTTGCGAGGCTCGTACTAATACCCAACCCCAATCTATGCTATATAAAACAGGACGGCGAATCTATGGGAAAAAAAAAAAAAAGGACAGGTTTTAACGTTTTCCAGGTTTTTCACTTTAATAGGTTTTTTCCTCTCAATGTCTGTGTGCCTGGTGTATAAGCAGGACACCGAAATATACACAACACAAAAGACATCAAATCAGTTATCCTATAATTCATTCCTTATTAAATCAACAGAAAAGAAAAATGAACTGGACTATAAGTTTCCTCATGGCCGTCAAAAGTAGTTATCAAAAGACAGACAGAAGGAAAAGGCTACAATAGCTTTAGGCACTGCTCGGAATAGTAAATCTGTCAAATTGACTTAACTTCAAATATCTTGCATCGCCCTGCTACTAAATTCTTAACTCGGATTGGTCAGAAAGTGTTGATGGATTAGGACCAGCAATGTGAGTTACATGTTTATGTTATCGCACTATTAGACTAAAAACTACCACTTTATCATGGTCTGACACGTTTCATCAGTAAATGCAAGAATTTTAAATATTACTACTTACCAATTCTCTAAAAACTACCACACTTTTCAGACCTTTATTTGCTTAAAATTTTACAATCATGTGCTACTTTGTGTTGGTCTATTACACAAAATCCCAATTTAAGTTTGTGGACGTAAAGTGACAAAAGTTTAAGAAGTATGAATACTTTTTCAAGGCATTGTATAACTTGCTGCTTGATCCTAGTTCATTCTCCACGGCACTTAAGTCACGTTTAAATATTTTATGCTGTTATTTAAACACAGTGAATAAAAGACTCTTTTTTTTCCATTAGGCGTCATAACCTGTATGAAAAGAGCAGGGCAGATGGGTAACAGGGAGCCGCTAAATGCATGGGTGTGTTTGTGAGCGTGATTAAAGTCAAATTAAGAAACAACGCATCATCTCCAAGCCCGGTCACAAAAGAGCTTCGGAAAAAATAATACACAGGTTTATAAATAATTGGACCGTGACACCAATTCCAGGTATGAGTGCAAGGTTAAAGAGTAGAATGTCGGCTTTAAAGGTCAGCTTTAATTCGAGAATATGAACATGTATAATATATAAACTACAGTGGAATCACAGGCGTTTATAGTATAGTGTGTACTTGTCTCCTGAACAAAGACATCTGTGGGGCAATATACATTTCTCTATTTCATGGCCATGTTCTAATCTGTATTCTAATTTAAGGGGGCGTGGCCTAAATTGAAACCAGTGTTGTAGTTTTTATTAATTAACATTTAATTATGTTATCAATTATGTATGTTTTAAACAAAAGGAAAAAAACTGTCTGTATTATTCTGCTTGCAGCTCTGATAATTTATTGCTAAGTTAGTGTTGTATGCTTTAGTGGCACTGAGGAAGAGACAGGAGGAAGAGTTGGAGGTAGCAGCGCTGAGGATTTTGAGGTTCTCTTTGGGAGTGATGAGGTTGGACAGGAACGGCTCATGTTGGTTGTTTCGGGAAAAAGTCAGAAAGGACAGAATGAGATGATTTGGACATGTGCAGAGGTGGAGAGTGGAAATATCAGTAGGAGGATGTTGGACATGGACCTCCAAGCAAGGTCAAAGGAGGAGGGATATTGATGTAATAAATAAAAGACATGAAGTTAGTGGGTGTGAGTGAAGAACTCAGTGGAGGAAGATGATTCGCTGTGGCAACCCATGATGAAAACAGCCAAAAGGAGAACTTTAAAATTATTGGTTACAAAAAACAGAGGCTTAACTGATATGATTCTGATCCTGATCTTAATACAGGGGCTGTAAATGTATCAGACGTTTTTTGTTTGGACATTTTTATGAACAAATTCCTCTTTTTATAAGATGCAAAAATAAAATGTAACTTTCCTTGGCACAACTTTTCCACAGATGCCCAGTTATTACACACAACCGTAGTCTCAAACGGATGCCGAAAACTTGCGCTACTTCCTGTGTCTGGCATGTACCGCTGCGGTGTTGAAATGTACACATGCAGATGTCACACACATGCATATAGATGTGTGTGCTCGGGTAGCTGTGAATGCATTTGAGGCTTTGTTTACTCTCCATTTTGTATGTAAACACATCAGCTTTAATCTCTCCATCTGGGATGACCCAGTTTAAACTCGCAGCTGGAGAAGGAACAGGTCAGGAGTCGAGGCACGTGTAGAAATCGATAGCGAAAAAAATAATTAAAAAATCGCATTCGATCTGTGTACCAAATTAATGGCGATGAAAATGAGAGTGAAGCGACACAAAAACACACTTGTGTTCAGATTAATGGTGTGAATGGAGGCCTGTGAGGCTGCCCTTTATGGATGGATACACACATGCACCTTGAGACCATATCCGAGGACTGCCTGCATATACGCACACACACACACACGCACACACACACTCCTGATTTCGGAGAAATCTTACTTGAATGCTGCAAAACCATTGAATAATAAACGATTAAATTTATTACAGACTGAAAATCTGCTGAACATAAAACCATCTGTAGGTGTTTGTTTATTAAATATAACACATTAAAATTAAATAATTCCATAAATATGCAATGTTTTTAATCAGGTTTAGAAAAATATCCTGTGGTTTTATGCAAATGATGACTCATTAGCATAATCGCATTGGACTATCATTCTTGGATACCAAATCGGTGGCGTTTTAAAACGCATTTATATTAAAGAAATGCATTCAGATGTTAATGGCGGTAAAAGTGCTGAGCACTGTGAAGGAATTAGTGTTTGCTGCCGGAATTTCAGCAAGGAGATACATTAGAGGAATTTTACAGTGGAACACGTCCAAGATCTTAGTTGTGTCACATGACTGAAGAAATGGAGAAAAGATCTTTTAAGATCACCTCAGCTGTTCTGTGAACACACACTCTTTATAAATCCGAAACCAGCGGCAGCAGATCAAATCAGAAACTGATAAAAAAAGAAAAAAGCTTAAATAAATAAATCGCAAATCAATAAAACAGAACAATTTATACACACTGTTAGTCATATCATTTTAAAAAATCCAAACATTGTATTGCGATACAAAACTGTATTTCTTTCCTGTACTGGATGTGTAAAGGGCGCCAAAGAAATGTGCGAATCTTTAGCTCCGTAAACTTTTTTTTGCGCCATTTTATTCGTCCTTGGTTGCCCTTAAACAGACTAAATAATAGTTTATTTGTTTTTAGTAATTTCATTTTTAATAAATATTTAATACTGCAGGACTCCTGCTAATACATATTTATTTTTTTTTTTACATTTTTACCACCCGAACCTGAATTAACCCATAAAATCCTGGCTTGCGCTGCACTTGATTGGGTAGGGTGCGGATCTCTAATGTAAGCCATTCCTTTTACTGTTTTCCCTTTGGCTCTTTCTAGCGGACATCATTAGTATTACAGATGTTATTTCTAGTTATTTCAGATATCTATTTCTAATAATATAAACAGCTAAATTATTTAAATGACTACTTTGATTAGTGTTAACAAACCCACATTAAACTTAACTTTACTGCTACACGCTACATTTATCACATTCTTTAAAAGGTTAACTTTACCATCAACCTTTTTAATATTTAGCAGTAATAATACATAATTATTGGCCATCACAGACCTTCATCATCAGCAGTATGTTTGCACCCACAACTTTAACTTTAGTCTGACTAATAAACCCTAAAACTCTTTCTAACCAGGAGACAAAATAAAACAGGGACTGATGAGCTCCAGCCTGCACACAAAGAGCCTGGACACATTTCCTCGAGAATAAGATCATTAAACCAGCAGTAATCCCATTAAATAGATGATTTTTTAAAAAAAAATCCAATTAATAATGTGTTTGGAGAAAAGAGGGGAGAGGAAAAACAGAGCAGAGGGAAGGGCTGACACCAACTGACTCACAAGTCTTTTGTTGCCGCCCTCTGCCTCAATGCAGCGTGTGGCATTAAGAGGAGGAAAAGACATAAGCCTCAGGCGTTACGTTGGAGAAAACAGGATGATCAGAGCTACATTCATTACACAGAGTCGAAATTTATGCATCAGACTCAAAGAGACCTCACAAATCTTTTCCCGGCTTTTTAATTCATAAACTTTGGACTTTTAAATGGAGGCATTTTGGTTAACTGAACTTGTTTGTAAGCACACAACCTTTTATTTACTATAATTTAATTATAGCAAAAAATGTGCAGCACACAAACTAACTGAACCCACTAAACATGATATCTTAAAAAATCAGTGGAGTTTAAAGATGAAGTCGGAAAAATGCTAACGGTAGCCTGATAGCAACGAAATATTTCGTCCCACCCTTGTCCTACAAAGCCGGCACCTCCTGGCACACGAACGCGCACAGATACAACATTACTACAATACATCATGTGCCATTCAGCAATAATAATAATAATAATAATTAATAAATAAATGTCTTTGTTTGTCACTTACACGTTACAAGCACAGTGAAATTATTTTTTCGCATATCCCATGTTAGTAAGTTGGTGGTCAGAGCGCAGGGTCAGATATGATACAGCGCCCCTGGAGCAGGAAGGGTTAAGGGTCTTTGTCAAGGACTCAAAGGTGGTTTAAAGAAGGTGGCTTGCCCAGTGGTGGGGCTTGAACCCAGGTCTTCCTGGTCTTTAGATCACACAACCTCACCAGCTTAAACCATTGCGCCACCACTGCCACTGTACTTTAAGATTTTACAGTACAGTTAGTACAGGACTAAAATACCAAACATAAAAATAACATATAAAAGGAAATCAAACTATATCAATTATGAGTTACTATCAAAACACAGAAAAAATATGATTACACCATATTCCTACTCCTACAGTATGTGAAATGTGCTGATGATACTGTTGCCAGATAGAGTTGAAACTGTCCATTTATTTATCATGAAAGAAGTGCCGATCCTAATGTATTTCTGGTGTCATCTTCCACAATTAGGTTTTGTTAAATAATGAACCTAGAAAATGTACATGCCCAAGTGGATTTTTACCCACACAATCAAATTCAAGATTTTCAATCTGGCAACCTGCTATGTATTTGTTGCATTTTTAGTTTTTTTGGATGTATTGCAATATGTATTGTATTGTACTATATTGTAATACATTGCATTGTGATGTGTATCATGTTGTGAGGCCCTTGCAAACATACAGTTCTGGTTCAACACAATATGAACTTATATGGATACAGAAAACTAATCTAGAGTGGGATGTAAATACGTTACTACAAAAAACCCCACTATATTCCACAGCAGTTCACCAATGATTGCAAGCTTTAATTAATTAGAGAACATTTTTACTTTTAATTTATTTTAGTATTACAAAAAGTCTGTAAAATGTATTTTATGGCTGAATACAAGCTCTGCTCCGAAAATCTGGTCATGTGATTATGTATACAACCAAACAATGCATTTCAAACTTTTCTACATTCTTAAAAGTGAACCTAAAATGTACTTTTCCACATCCTGTCCCGTCACCTTATCTTACTTTATTTATAACCGACTGTTACCTTTTATACCATGTTAATCATGTTTACTTAAACAAGAAGTGTGTTAAAAAAGGAGAAACAAAGACAGGCCAGCTTGTCTGTTTTCACAGACTCACATTAGGGCAGGAGTTATGATGCAGATGAGCGGTCAGTGAACAGAAAGAGAGAGAGAAGGTAAGAGACATGTGTCTGTGCAGAAGTCAAACTCGAGGTTAATGTGTGTGGTTGGACTCAGCGCTGAGCTCATCGCACTAATGAAAGAGAGAAACATCCTCTCTTTAGCCTGATCTCTGATCACTGCCAGCTAAAAAAGCAGACCATTCATGCCGCCTGGCAGCCCGTCTGTGTGTGCGGGTGTGTGTATACCTTTATTTGCAGAGAAGAGAGTACTTCAGCTTACATGTGCTAGTAAAGTGACTATGTTCTGTCTGAGTGGTGTTTTCTTGAAGAGAAGTGTAAGAGAAGCTTTACATAGACTATAATGTGTGTGTGTGTGTGACACTGACTAGAATGACATCCTATTACCAGCTCTGACAGAAGTTCCAGCTTTGTCAAATCACCAGTTTATATTAAATGTACCTATATTTCTGGCATTTGGTACACACCCTTATTCAAAACAACTTATATTTATCTCATTTAAACTGACTTTCCTGTTGGGTTTACGGATATTGTCCCAGGGGACATTTTTTGTAGGCACCTTTGCACCTCCAAAAAAAAAAATTGCACCTAAAACTCAATGTATCAGTCGTGTCTTTTTAGGGCCAAAGCGCCGGTGGAGTAACAGCCCTTTTGTAATTGCTCAGAAATATTCCTAATTCTCCGAAATTAATTGGCATATTTAATATTATATTTTAACCCTTTTTTAAATGTTAAATATTAGGCATTTATAAAAGTGAGGGGAAACTAATGTTAAATTATTTTTTATTCATTGACTTACAACTGAATTACTAAACATCGGTTCCCCCTCATTTTTTCTAATTGCCTAATATTTAACATAAAAAAGTAGAGATTTAAATGAATAAATAGAACAATAATACTGCTGAATGTGACATTTAGGGCTATAAGGATTGTCTGTGATATACGATAGAAACTTCTAAAACTTTTATCATTTACAGGTTTTTCTATTGAAACATTTACTTTATATGTTAACTTCATGTATAATTTCTTTAATACTGACCAAAAAATGTTGATGGGTTTAAAAAAAAAAACCCTATTGAACTTCAGCCCAGACTTTATCCTTACTGTATATATTTCCAGGAGACAAGATCACAATGCATTATGCATGGCATTTTTTCAGCCACGTAAAAGAATACTTTGTGCTGCTATGTGGTAATTAAGAGACTCTCCATTAGGGAAGCGATGTCCATGTGCTTATCAGGACACACGAGCGCAGGGCATGAGGCAGGAATGGGTGGTGAGTGAAAGGAAAAAGTCACGGAGACGTGAAAGGAAGCGAGATGGACGGGACGGAGGCCGAGGCAGAGACGAGATAATGAGACAGCAGGAGAGAGATAGGCGGTTTCGGATGAGTGTGAGTCAGGAACACGGAAAGCCCTTTGACTTGATGGAGCAGAACCAAGCAGAGCGGAGTGAGAGCGGTCACAAGAGCACTATTGTTCTCTTCAATAACCAAACTGAGGCACGGGAGGATCATTCCACCTTCGACACAATTGCAAAAAAGCTCATGAATTCTTCTGTTAGAATAATCACCCCTGTGTGTTTATATATACACACATTTTTTTTTTATTTCTCACAATTTGCACTTTTCTATTGCACATTTTTTCTATTTTCCTACTTTGCACGTAATTGTTTCTGTATCTGAGCCACCGTAACAATTTAATTTCCCCACTGTGGGATCAATAAAGATTATCTTATCTTATATATATATATATATATATATATATATATATATATAATATATATATATATATCTATATATATATATATATAATTATTTATCGAGGCTCTGTCGGTCTAGTACATTTAATTATGTACTACGTTTAAGTAGTACATAATTAAAGTAGTTTTAGTTAAATACTTCCTGATGGTTAAACAAGGTAAATTCTATACAGTATAGTTAGCAGTAGCATCAATAAAATTGGGACATCAGCCACATTAACACGTCACAGCAGCGTAAATTTATAGTTGGATAATATTTGAGTTGAATGACGTTTTAACGATTTCAACGTAACTACAAGGAAATCTTTTTTTTTTTTTTTTTTTTCAAAGCACTTAAAGCTACTTAAATGCAGCATCGTCGATTACTGCCACCTCTGAAAATGACTAGTCGTCTTTCTCACGGCTTCATGGGATAAAGAAAAGTGTACATTGTATGTGTGCTTCAGAATCCGGTAGGGAGTAGATAATCTACTAGATGTACATCCTCAGTTTCACCTACTGTATCGTATAGAAATAAGCGATTTCGAACAGAGCCTGTATAAGTCCCTTTGGTGATTCCCAGAAATGATTAAAAATGACTATTGTTTTTAAATCAATCTATAGTTACATGCTGTAAAAAGGAGCTATAAACGGTTGTAAAGACAAAAATTTAATCAAGTTAATTAAAACAAAACCATCAAATCCATTTTATAAACCTCTTCTGTCTTTAAATCCCAGATGCAGTGGAAAACTTGCTAACCATAACAAAATACGGATACTCAACACATCCTAGTTAAAGTTAAAGAAGCTCCACTATAAGATGGTCTTAGTTAAAAATAATTGAACAACCTGTTTATTTTACATTTAGTATAGATTAGGTGAGATTTTTCCAGAGGTGTAGAAAAACTCTGGAGGTCACATTAGGACATTTGAAGGCCAGGCACTGGATCACATGAGCTCACCGTATTACATTCCGGGAGTGAATTAATGACACATTTATTGATGCTGGGTCTCTCATTTCAGTGTTTCTATGCCGGTGTATTCCTCCTTTTTACTAGTCTGTCGTATCTGACTGACAGGCACCAATTACCTCCGCAAGAAGAAGACATCAACGTCGCCAAACTCTCTCGCGCTCTGACAACATAATTCTAGACATGTCAAAACTGATGCCTCGTAATTAATTACTCATGTTTTCCCAACGTGAACAGAGTCTCTCTTTGAATATGCCTGCTTTCCTAATCGTATTAAAAAAAAAAAAAAAGAGTGAAAAAAAAAAAAAGCCTCAAATCGAACCACCTGTGCGTTCTACCCCCAAGCTCATTTCACTTGCAAATTTCTAAAAACGTCCCCAGATTCTAACCATTACGACCCTCGCCAAACACTGAAGCCATTCCATCCTGGAGAGCCTAATGAGAATATATGGCGAGAGGGGGAAAGGCCTAGGGAACAGCGCTTCTGGGATGTTTTGAGAAGTGTTCGGCCATTATCTTCAGTCTTTCGTGTGTTTATAAAATAAACCTTGCCTTGTTTTTGGGGTATGTGAAAGCCTCGGGGCTGGTTAGGAACTGAACATCCTTCACGTCAGAAGCTTGGATCACTTACAGGAGTGTAACGGTAGGAGTGTAGAAAGTGATGAGCTTTCTGAAGTCATTTCTAAAGAGTCTGATTAGAGGAGCTATGAGGATGAGAAATGGGTGTGAAGTTCCAGGTTAAAAAGAGGAGCTTCAAATTAACACCAGATCTCCCTAAAATATGGCACGTCTGTTCAATTATTCGCTTACTCATCTCGAGACAGAAATAATCTCTAATGAGATAATGCATTCAAATAAAAGTGTATCAAGTATAAAAAAAAATAAAAACGACTTTTATTCACACTAGGAATAAAAAGAAAGCACAAAAACAGAAAAAGTAGTTTGAAATTCAGGGGTTTTTTCTTTGTATCAATCAGATCTGAAGTAACTAGTAATTGATTACTTGAGTAGTTTTTTCATCGGATATTTTTTTTAAATTCTTACTTAAGTAAATATTAAGTATTTGTACTTTTTCTTAATTTCTGGGGTAAGATTTCTGTTCATTTATTATCAGGGATGCCCCAATCGATCGGCGATATAAACTGATAATCACATTTCATGTGAATCTGTATTCAGAATCTGTACTTGGTGTTGAATTAATATGACTTTTCGAGAAAAGAAAAATTTGCTGTAATGAGCTAATATAAAAATATAACAAAGGCAACATCAATAGTATTACTTTATCTGAGAAAATACAAATTACATAAGTTTGAAGCACAAGTTAAAACTGATCAATTGGAGGTTAAGGGCCCTGTTTGGGGGGCCCAACAGTTGCAGCTTGGTGGTGCTGGGAATAGAAGTTTAAAGCATCAGAATCAGCATCTGTGTTGGACAAACACCAAGGCAAGAAATCGGTACTCGGTATTGGCTGCAAAAATCCTGATCCCTTGTCATAATAGTAAAAAAGGTGACATAGGGAAAGAGAAGGAGAGAGTGAGAGAGAGAGAGAGAGAGAGAGAGAGGAAATAAAGCAGAAATCTAGGCAGATAGTTAGACAGAGGATAAAAAGAGCCAAAGAAACAATGACAGAAAGTGTGAATGGTTATGGTTAAAAATAGAGAGCCGGAAAAGAAAGCGTGTGAGAAACGCAAGATTGATAGGGAGCACAGAGGGACTGGGAGAACAGACGTTTAGCACTAATTACCCCTTTTTATTCTTTAATACCGCTATAAATCTGACTGGAAGCCATTTTATGCCATTTGTTTATCAGAGATTAATTTGATTAAGGAGTCTTTGTTAAATCCCGTGTGTGGTGCACATCTCTGCAGCACGTCTCGTCTGTAGATTACAGCTATGTAATTAATTGGGCACTTGGTTAATTTCTCCAACTCCTTAATGAAGAGGACAATAAAAACCCCAAAAAAAACCAAAAGCGTGTGCCTCGGCGGTGACCCCGATTTTCACAAGAGAGGATCCAGGGCACTTTTTTATTCTTCCAATCAATGAAAATAGTGATTACATTCAAATCTTTGCATTTAGTGCTTAATAGTAGTCAATTTAATGATGATAGTTTGGCAGAAGGTAAATATTAATCAGGGGAGGATAAAACAGCAGGTGAACAGATGTTAGCAGGAGTTAACAGCTAATATGACTAGACGGTGGAATTAAAAGGAAAGCTGTACAGTTTTAATTATATACATTAGGCAAGAAAGACTTTTTTGTAAGGAAGAAAATCTCCAGTTTCAGCAAGTAAGAAGTTTTAAAAACTACCACTTGCTGTCAGGAAAGTATTTTGTATGGAAGCCTGTTTCTGCCACTGGATAAGAAAATAATAAAATAAAAAGGTTTTTGTGATTTTCACAGTTCAGACTTCTTCAGAACTGCATGATACAAACTCAGAAAAATAAAAATGGAAAAGATGATATCAAGTTACTTTCTTAATTTTATTGAAGAAATCACACAACATAAAGCAGGGCCAGCCCAGTCCTTTACAGGGGAGAATTTTAGGGGATTATTTGCAGACTATAAATCGAACACACTTCTTTTCCACTTTGTTATCGCTTGAACTTTATCTTGCTGGGGTTTTTTTTTTATCTTCCTTTGGATTTTTTAATTTTCTTTTTTCTGCAGCAGAAGTATACGTCCTTTTTTTGTGACAGTAAAGAGTTTTACATTTACAGCATTTTGGCAGACGCCCTTATCCAGAGTGGCATTTATCTCATTTATACAACTGCGCAATTGGGGGTTAAGGGCCTTGCTCAGGGGCCCAACAGTGGTGGCTTGGTGAAGCTGGGAATCAAACCCACAATCTTCGGTTGGGCAGTCCAACACCTAAACCATGAGCCACAACTTCCCCAAGTAATTTACATTTGCAGCATTTGGCAGATGCCCTTATCCAAAGCGACTTACATTTATCTCATTTACACAACTGAGCAATTGGGGGTTAAGGGCCGTGCTCAGGAGCCCAACAGTTTTGCTGCAGTTCCGCTGCTTTTTCAATAATATTCCCGTTAATGACCATTCATGCGTTCTGTTAACATACCGCATTTTTGTATAATTACTACTGACATATAAAATATCAATGAAAAATAGTACCATTATTTTATTGTACTCTAAAGGGCCCCCTGGTGGCCATAGGGTCTTTAAGCAGCCGCTTAGTTCAATTATGCCTTGGGTCGGTTCAGACATAGAGCCTAGTTTCCAGACTTTTAAATGTTACACAGATACATAATAAAACAAAGGAGTCTGGAGTGGCACGCTTTATAGATTAGCCGCTATGAACATAGTGACGACAACATGGTGATCGCTGGATGCGGCAGAAATGTTGGCCGTCAATGATGTATATTTAATAGAGAGAAAAAGAGAGAGCAAGAGAGAAGTTGGGGCTTAACACAACATATCTTTTTTTTCCTATACTATACTAATTACTCTATATTTTACACGGCAGCATTGTGTAAAAAAAAAAAAATAGATCTTGGGGAAATGGTATCACCTGATTGGATCATCTGCAAAGAGGAGAAGGAGGGATTAGAGTAAAATTACACTAAGCACCCTGACACCAACGGTATACACCGGCACTATTCACATGAGATTGGCTGTTAAAGGTATTATACATAATAAGATGTGAACTGGCTTTTGTACTTAGACAGCAGATTAGACAGCTGAGAATTCACTGAGAATATATATTTAAAAAAAAAAATGTATATACTGTCCAGGAGCTCATTATCAAATAATGAATAGCTATAAAACTGCACAATTCCTCATGAGACACCACACATAATGAAAGCCAAGGTCAATATTTCACACTCTGGCCTTTTAATAGCTTAAGCTTCTTAACCATGCAATAAAGAAAAAAAAAATTACAGGACCAGAGATTCAGAGAGGAAATTCTGCTACATGGCGTATAAAGACATTTTACTAATATTCCACGTAATAACAAGACCCTTTTACATGTTAATTAAAAACGATTTGAATGTAATGGAAACTGTAGAACGGCCCAGGGAGGTTAATGATGAGCATTTCAGTTAGGGACAAAATTTGATTCAACATCCTCAGGCAAAACCCAGCTCATTTTAACTGCTGAATAAGATGGATATCTGACTTTTTATACAAAAGAGCATTCAAAAACTTTGCAAAAAAGGTGTAATAAATCTCACAAAAAAACATACAAGAGCTTAAAATGTCTATATTTTACTGAACAACCGTGTTAATGGCTAGTAGAATGTTATTCGTTAAAATAGGCAAGTCTTTTTTAAAATTAATATGACTTTTAAACTGAAGGTTGAGTGTGAAACACTCACAGACTCAACTTCCTAATTTACAGCTTCAGGCGTTAACTTTGACTAGAAATAGACCAATAAGTGACTAATCATCATTTACGAAATGACATTTTGCTTTTAAAATGATGTATAATACGACTGTAATACACTTTAATACCTAGTGGTTAAAAAAAGTGAATTGTAATGTGCTTAATAAGTAAATAACGACTGAAACAGTTCATTCAGGCTTGTTGCTATTGCTATTCACACTGATTGCCTCACGGGGTAGATATCACATCGCAAAAATGCTTCACAGTAGTTAATATAGACTCTGTGTGTATGTATATCTCCATATAAATAATTAAACATTATGATGCAGACATGACAACACCATCCAGTCAGTAATTATTATTCTAGGACAGCAAATCCTAGAGCGTCCATTAAGTGACATGGATGTGCACCTCTGTGAGAAACGAAAGCCACGCCTCCTTCAAATTTATGAACTCGAATAGCAAATTAAATACATGCACCAGACACATGCAAGCACATACCAAAACCAGGGCTTGTTTAGCTGCTGGCACTTCTGCTACTCTGCTGCTTGCCAAACCAACTGACTGGAACACCCCCCACCCATGGGTAATAAAACATCTTCAGGTATCTCGTCGCTGCCTGGTTACATTTTGCCTCTCCATTTTTCCAGCAAACACCCTGCTCATGAACGTAACTAAAAAACTCCAGCAGGGTAAAAAAAAAAATAAATAAAAAATCTCATGTATTACACACTGCTAGTACACGTAACACACTAACAAATTGCATCAGATTCGAGGTACAGTGAATCGGATTTAACTGATTTAATTTTGCACCTTTTATTTGTATGAAAAGAAATAAATACTAAAAATTATTTGAAGCATTAATCAAACAACAGGTGCAAATGTTCACAATGGAAACAACAATGTCCTGGAGTGAACACATCAAGATAACTGACAGTAATAAGTGGTGTCATTATAGAAAATGGATATAGGGGGAAAAAAATAATAATAATAACTTCCTCCTCCGATGCTGGAACAATCGGTTATTCCAATAAAATATACTGAAGAAGAGAGAAGTAGAAAAAAAGAAAGAAAGGGAAAAGAAAAAAAAAAAATTGGCATGTCATAACTTGCCCCACATTTATTGTGGCTTATTCACTGGGTGATTATTTGCATTTCAGACTTGACATTTCCAGGGAGGCCTGTTACGGCATGGTGAGATGCCACTCAGCAACTCGGCCTCTATTTTTCAGTCTGTCCCAGTGACGGCTGGCTTTGTTTAGATATAAACACTATTAAATTAGTTTGATTATTATATCGTACATGTCAGCTATGCCACAAGACAGACGCTAACGAATACAGAGAGGAACAAGCGTATTACAACTTCCTGTTTTTTTTCCCCCACAGACTACGGTTTTTCGCACTAACGTCCTTAAAGCAGATAACAGAACGATGGAAGACTGGTGGCTGATATTCTACTGATAGTCAAGTGACTAACAGCTTGCTGGTGAATTATGTTCACTGTCGGCTTTAAAGTTTACAGCATGGGCTGTAACCCACAGTATAAACCAAGAGAATGAGTTTGCAAATAGCTTTTACTCAAACTTTATCAAAACACAGATGGTTGTCAACTTTAGAACTTTTTTACAGAAAAAAGACGTTTTAGGGTGATCATTGTGTTCGACAAGATTTCTATATAGCCCAAAGTGTCCAGGATTCAGCTTTTCCTTTCTACATTTCAGGTATGTTAATTTAGCATTTTGTGAAACCAGTAATCTCATTTATACGACTGAGAAGGATTAAGGGCCTTGGTCTAAAGCCCAGGTGCAGGAACCTGATGGTGCTTAGAATAGAAACCATGATCTTCTGATTAGCAGTCCAACACCCTAACCCACAATCTTCAGGTTGGTAGTCTAACACCTTAAGCATGAGCCATCACTTTCCACACCACCTTCCACTTCTACCATCTTTTCCTTTTAGAGAAACTGCAATGAAAAATTTACAGTGCGCTTAAATAATGATCTTAATTTTTCACGTAAAGGTTAGATTAGAACGTAGAATTATTAACGCTCAAAAACATATCAAATCAAAGCCAGGAAATGATTTGAATTTCTTTTTTTTTTTTTGGCCTTCTCATATTTCTTTCATTTAACTAAAAGGATCTTGCAAAGTTAAAGGTACTTAAACAAACTAGGGTGAAAAACAACAATGACAGATTATGAATGATGACATAATTGTGTTATCTCTGTATCATTAGTAGAGCATGGCTAAAATAAGAAAAAGGGAGGATGCAAGGTTTGGGCTATGACTGTTATTGCTGTTAGCAGCCATTTTTATTGCCAAATGAGCCTTTTCACAACACCTCACAAACTTGGAATTCTTCCTGTAGGAATAACTCAGATTACAAGACAGGGCGAGAAAACACGTGTGTCAGGAAGCCGGATCGTGTTTCATCGCTTCAGGGTGATGTGTCGGCTGTACTGAAAAACGAGAAAAGGATGCAAAGGCAAATTCTCGAATAATGACTTGGACAGGTATGAGATTTAATAGCTAATAAAACAGGCAAATGTCTGCAAACCACTGAATATCTTATTGAATAAAAATAAATATATGTTTCTTATTTGTGTTTCCCTTTAGTAAACAAAAGAAAGACAGTTTTAACCTCTCGTATAGTTTTTAAATACCCTGTTAAATTCATCAGCTTACGTTTCCTGTTCTAAAAGGGTTTATTATTTTTAAACCTGCCTGATACTTTTGAGGTTCTGCACAGCTGTGTTTTAAAATATAATCATACCTGATTTAGTTGGGGTTTTTTTTTTACCTAAAACATTATAAAGATCATCATACAATCAGCATATAGTAAAGCTCTGCTTTTAACATGCTTATTACAGTCTGTCCCCCCCCCCAGTATACTTTAATGATCTAGAATCCTCCCATCCAGCATCACCGCTAGCTTGCTAATTAGGAATCCAAATCTAGATCTGGATTTCCGCAAAGCTTCTATGAGAGTGATAGCATAATGACGCTGACCTGAAACCAAATTGACTTTGGATGGCACACCCACGACGCACAATTATAATAATTGGACAAGATTGTGTTCAGCGTCTCACTGTGACTTGTTATTCACTGATAAAGCACAGTTTTTATGATCATCCTTAACCACAGCAGCATCTCTCTTATTTCAGCGTCTCGGAGTGTCACCTGGCTTTTTATTCACCTGATCCGGGACGCGTGGCAGCAATCAAGCACCCAATAACCCTCACAAAAGACTCTGATCAAGGTCCCATTCTCCCGGGACAGGCTGGTTTGACACCTGGTTGTACACGACGCCATAAACTACACGCTTCCTCGTATTAGCTTACTGTCCGCCTCAGGGGTTTAACCTTGACACCTGGCGTGTGCAGAGTCATGTTCAGTCTCGTAAGGAGAAGTGTGCTGGACACACCCCTGTATTCATGCTCCAAAGTGGATCATCCATCTGCCGATTTTCACTTTTTTTCCAAGGACGCGTGCCGGGCGTCATTGAAGCCATGACGCTTATCCATATTTAAAAGCCAGCCATCTTTAAAGGACAGACCGCCGGCCATCGTGCGGCTGGATCGTATATCACCCAATAATCACCCAGCATCACACCTTGAAACTCTGATCTCGAGCTTCCATCAATGAATGTGTAAATGCTATTGTAATGTTCCAATTAGAACACCAAAAAATGGACAACACCTTAAACCCTCAAGTGCCACTCGAAGCATCAGTCATTAATAATTTATAAAAAAGAACAAAAAAAAAAAAAGTGCAATAAATTTTTCACTTTTAAGAGAAGTGAGACTGCTGGATCAGAAGTGAGAAAATAGGTTTGTCTCAGTCCTCTCAAGGATAATTAATGTACAACTAATTGAAAGTTAACCTCATTAACTATTACATCGTTGCGTCCAATCTTTAACTTCACAATGAAGCGGAACATTCATTTAATCAGTGTTAAGTGCTGCGAGTGGGAGTCATTATTGTCCATTCTGCTTTTTTGTAAGATTCTTAGGAGAAAAGGAAGTGATTCCAGCCAATGGATTGCGAAGAAACTCCTAACTTTGGTGAAGTCATTAAACCCAGCAAGAAAATACATCTCACTTATAAAGCAATGCTGTGACTTAGTCTCACCTTCACTTCACAGCACTCGTTGATGAGTTACCCGGCAGTACACCGTTTGAGCTTAATGGTTTCCTAATGTCCACTAAAGGCGCTTACACAGTGACTTATGAACCAAAGCAGCAAACTAATACAGTCTCGAAATATATAACACATCAGAAAATAGTTAATGCAACCTGAAAAGGCACATTTTTTCACCTGATAGAAATTTATCAACTCGTCTGCTGTTTGAGCTCGTATTTTTAGAAGCTAAAAAGTTATTAAAAACTTATTGCTGCCAGGGCACCAGTTCTGCTAAGAATTACAGCAAAGTTATTCTGCATTAATAATCTTTGATTTTTAATTCAGTTACTTCTAGACTCATCTGAAAAATAAACAATGCTAATCAAGTGCATATACGCTTCCCTAAATTGTTAGCAACATTAGTCGCTGTGCAAAATTAAGAAACAACTTCTATCCTAATTCTAGCTGTTATTTGTATAAAACGCAATCATATGTTTCGCTTTACTGTACTGAAGAAATGAGCTGGTGCTGAAAACCCAAGTTGATGAAACAGATTCCAAGAACATTAGTTGTTGCCCTGGGGCAGTTTTTAACACCTGGGTGTAGTGGGCCGATCATAGTTTCCCCACATCTTTGCCCTATAACACAAAAAACTGACCTTCATAGAACCTTTGGAAGGTTCACAACCATAAAAAGTTACATCAATCCCAGAATAATACACTACATCCCACACAGGGTGTACATACATGCTATTTTTACTTACCTCCACAAAGCTTTAAGATGAACAGATTAACTGGGTTTTTGTGGGCCGAGTTTACCCTTCATAGGCCGGGTCTGCAGTAGGCACAAGCACAGCTGACGCCAGAAATACCTTTACCTTAAAAATGGCGTCCTCCTTTCAGGAACATGGCACAGATTCAATATAAAAACTATAAACAAATGTCCAAATGCTACTTGGACTTATTCATGAGTGCATATGCATGTGTGTGTTACCTGAGACCTTGTCTGGGGAATGACACACATCCTGGACTCTGACTTCGTTAAGGAGTCAACAGTGAACAGAAACCGGTGTAAAATTAACACCACGTAATTATTTTAATACACAGGTGAAGTAAAGAGTGTGTGTATATTAGAACCTGTCCAAAAATCCCATACTACTTAAGTTTGAGTCAGTACATCATTCCCGGCTGTTTAAAAAGCCTGGTTTATGTGTAGTTATATATAAGCAATTCAGACGCACTAAATCCGCCATGTTGTTGAGATGCATCGTCACAAATTTAAAGTTGGATAATGTTTAACTTGGATGATCCTAACAAGTTTAACTTAAAAGAAACATTTTTTTTGTCTGTAGTACTTTAGACTCTTGAAAGTGCTACATCATGTTCATAGGATAGTAAAGTGTACATCGAATGTACACTTTAGCAGGTCAGCCTATTGTTTTTCGCGTACTAAGGATTTGGACATGCTACTCAGCTCGTGTACTCGGTTTTGCAGACTATATTGTATGGAAGTATGCGATATCTAACGATATATAAATATATACTCGGTTTTATTAGATTTGTATCAGGTTTTTAACTATTTATTTACATTTATGGCATTTTGGCAGATGCCCCATTATCAAGATTGACTTACATTTATTTCCTTCATACATTTGAGTAATTGAGGGTTAGGGGCTTTGCTTGGGGGCTCAGCAGTGGTAACTTGGTGGTGCTGATCCAGATAGCAATCCTACAACTTAACCACTGCACTACCACTTCAATTATAATTGCCACTCAAGGTTCACGCTGTCTATCGTGACTATCGGAAGAGCTTTCGGAATTTAATAAACATGCATCAATGATAATAACAACAGACTCTATAGTTTTTTTCTACACCTTTTTTTGTTGAGAAAACAAAAGTTCTGACAAAACACCTCTATTCGGAGTGTTTTCAGACTGAAAACGGGGCTTTGACATGCAAATGATGAGGAAGATGCAATAAATATGCAAATAAGTCTGAATTAGTGAACGCATCTCCATTTTTGTAACCTGTGACGTCAGAGCACCGAGCATCAACGCCAGGGACCCTTAAGTGACAGTTAAAGGATGGTTTTACAAATACAGTGAAGTTTATTGTCTTTCAGAATGGACTACTTTAAATTTTTACCCATACAGCCCAATTACGTGCTCAACAATTTCTTAATCCGCTCTTAAGAAACAAATACCACTGTGTGTGTGTGAAAGGAGAGAACATCTCCACATCTTTCCCTCTTAGACACACACCTTTGTTTAGAGGTTCCTGAAGGATCTATTGAAGACTCCGAGGTTTGGGTTGTCAAGAGTGAATATAAATAGGCAAATCTTCAGCCTGCTTTTTTATACACAGCTGCCTGAGAGAGAGAAAAAAACACAGAAACAGTAAACAAGTAGAATAGCGCTGTTTTTTGGGGCTTTTTAAAACTCTGCTTTCACACAACAAATAGATGTGAGACTTTTCACAAGAAACCTTGTCGCTGGTGTTTTTGTATAAGGGGCATGGGAACTTCCTCTGAACAATTAAAAGCATTTAAGTGCAACAGTGTTTTAGTGCCACGTTTAAAATAATAATAATAATAAAATTACATGGTAATATTCTGAAGGATTATAAGAATAAATTCATTATGACAACATTTTAGGAACAAAGTCAAAAATTAGGGGAAAATCAACTAGCAACATGTAGTAATTCTTTCATTTATTTTTATTCAGTGGCCTGGTTAACTATATCCATTTTATTTTCCATGCTAGTGTTTATTTACTTTATTTATTATTCTGCTGCCTCCCTGAGTTATTAAGATTAGGGGAGATTAATAATGGACAATATTTTACTGTTCCTGGCTATTACTCTGCATTCACACAAAATACTAATAAAAATATGATTTAAAAAATTCTGATTATTTGAAATATTAAGTTTTAATATTTTGGGAAAAGTGCTAAATTATGTAAATAATGGAAATAACGTCAAAATTACAAGAATAAAGTAAAATGTACAAGAATAAAGTCAAAATTATGCGAATAAAAGTAGTAGCAATACGAGATTAAACTCGGAATATATTTTGAGATGAAAAACAAAAGCAGAAGACTTTTCACATAAATTATAGGTGGAGGATTTTTTTTTTTTTTTTTTTAATCTTACTAATTTAGGATTTAATGATCAGGAAATTCTTATAGTATTTTTTATTTTATTTTGAATAAACACGTCACTGCAGCGGTTGGTTATTTATCCTAACATACAGTGAAAATCTGATAAAAGCCCAATCATCTGTTCATGTGTTAATACGAATTATACCACGTGTCTCTTCCCGCTAAAAAAAAAAAAACAAAAACATTTGCATGGCATCCGGTACAGCAGCCAATCAGCATTCGTCAATTTACATACAGACTAGGGCCCCGCCCACGGCTCTCAGAATGACGTTTACTTGATACTGTTAATATTCAGTTTATTACATTTACAAATAGTCGTGCGTTTAATGCAGAATAACCCACATCTTCGAATAATTACCCCAAATAAGAACCAGGAATAACTACGTGTTGTAGTGACTAATAAAAGAATTACTCAATAAAAAAAACAAAAAACAAACAAAAAACCTTTCACCCGAGCAGCCTACCAGACACTGTAGGGGGGGAATTTTACCTGAACAGGCAACCCATATCTAATTTATGCAAAATAACAAAACGGTTTTCGCAATTCGGTGATTTTTTTTTTTTCCTTTTATGTCAAAATTTACGCCTTTTTTTTCGAATTCTGACATTTTCCGGAATATTTTACTGAAGAAAAACTCAAAAGATGTTAAAAAAACATTGTTATCTCTCAAAACAGGCGTTAAATAATGGATGAAATAAATAAATATAATAAAACTAAAAATAATGTGAGAAGAAAAACAAATAAAAGTATAGCAGCAGTCAGACTTGTGTGTGTGTGTGTGTATATATATATATAATTTTATTTAAATATTGGGCTTCATGAAAAAAATGACAAACAAAATGTCGTTTATAAATAAACAAACATTAAACTTACACGCCAGTCCTGTTATTTCTTGTCATTTCAATGTAACTTCTGTGTTTATTTTGTTTTACGTTTCTTTTTTCCCCCCGTTTTATTTCGAAATATTTGTTTTGCGTCGAATGGAAGCTAAACTGAATTAGCCACCGAGTTCGCGTCCGTCACGTGACTGCAGTTTCAGGCGCGCTTAATTATTAATTAGTGTTTAGAGACGATGGGAAGGGGGGTTAAAAGTTAAACCAGGTTAAATTCAGTGTAATAACTTTTTACAGGATAAAATGTCAATAGAAGTCGCATTATAACTGCGGTATTGGGCTTATTTGCATATTCATGAAACGTTCCTAGGAATTTGCATGCACCTGTTACGCATTCTATATTAAAAAGATTTGCTATTAGCGCACGTGACCTCTGCCCTTTTACTAAGCATAGCTTTTAATTCATTTTCCTAAGTAATCAGAATCTTTTGTCGTTATTTGACTTCCGCCAGCTTGATGGGGGAATTGGATGCACAATCAGCAACAATAACTTGCAAAAACAAGGCATAAAAACAAACAATACATAGAACTTATAACTGGTACAGACCGTCAGCTCATTTCCTGTGAAGTAAACAAGAAAAACACAAACTAATCAATATCACCAAGACCGAGTCCCAAACCCCCCCAGACAAATTGACGATTGCTGTGATGGTGTTTTAATAGCCGAGGGTCACATTTACTCTTGTGTACGTTAAACAAACACATAACTCACCCTTTAGAAAGCTGAAAGTTTTACTCCACATACACATCGATATGATAAAGACGTAATGATGCATGAGAAGCAACACAACCAATTAAAAGTCAACACATCAATTATAGTTTCTTATTTTTATTACTTGAATTTCTTGTATATTAAATGAATTAAAAACTGTGTATTGGGGCACACCAACCTTGATGCTGGCTCTGGGTTCGATTCCCACCTTCACCCACTTTATTCACTTTCAAGGGGTCCTCTTTATCTCCAAACTCAGATTTCTTAAGCTAAACAGCATCTCTAGATAGATTGTAGTGTGCGATTGTGCCTATAATTATATAAAATACATGAAGCTGGAAGGAGCCGTCAGTGTTAGTGCTTTATAATAGTCGGGTTTTAGAGAGTTGTGTGTGTTCATGTTTCCTGTAATATGGCACGATGCATTTATTCAGCCTAATAACATAATACAAACAAAGAGACCGGTGAGTGAGCGTGTGTTTATGCCACAGAGATACAAACACACATGTAACGTTCTTTAAAAAGTACAGGGTGTTTATTGAAAAGGATGAAAAAAAAAAAAATGCAGTTCAGAGTGATTACTCCTTCTCAACACTTTCTTGTTTTTGCTCATGCTATGTGCCTAGAATAGAAGGTCATAAATGTGTTTAAAAAAAAAAAAAAAAAAAAAAAAAGGAAAATCGAGATGTTCATAGTCAAATGCTGTACAGAATTGCTCGACTTTAGATGTTGAAAGAAATAATTATTCTTTATAATCCAGGAAATAACCCACTTTCACTCCTCTAAATGACTCAACGATTACACAAACATGACCACGGGTAAATTTACAGTGAAATACGATCACAGTATCCGAGGTTTTTTTTTTTTTGCATCTTAGAAAAATAAAATAAAGCTAGAATTTAGGATTTTAGGAAAAATTGTTGCATGGATGCACGCTAAATTCGGAACGTTGTGATTTCTTGCATGTACCAAGTGACATTTTTATATTTTTCGCAGGAGAAGTAGCTCATTCGAAAGGAGGATTTGAGTAAAAGCCCAAAAGGGTGGGACGTGCTAGAAAGATAAGAGGAAACATTGCCAGTCAACATTTATCGTAACAAGCAACGTTTTAAGAAAAATCATTAAAATATATTTGAACTAAAAGAATTTCGGTGGCTTAGGGAACAGAAATAGTACACAATGTTTTCAATTCAGCAAAAGAAGCTACATGTCGGAGTAACAATAAAAACTCAGCAGTTTCCTTTTTTAAAAGAATCACAAATTAAATTTTTGTTTAATTAAGTGCACAAAAACATTCCCAAGTATTAAAACCAACATCGACAGATTTTAAGATATCAGTGCGGTGATGCATATCGATGTGTTTCTCAGAAAGAGCAAACGTTTAGCATAGATTTTGGTCACATGACTTCTCGAGGGTGACCAATATCGGGGGCGAAAAAAAATACACACCACACCGTTTCGAAACTCTCGATCTTGATTAGTGAAAAGCTGCGAATCGGGTTTACGGTAATTATGGTTGCTATGGCAACGGCATCCTCAGGTATTTCTCATATGTTTTAAAATAAAATTGACGGTATAGGGACTTTTTTTTTTGTTAGATATTATTTCCACTGTGTTTCCTGCCTGCTCTTTTTCCCATTAATTTTTTTCCCTAACACAGTTTGGTCATTGGCTGATGAGGCGTATATGAATGAAAACACTTTGCATCCTAAACCGCCACCCCTGTGTTTTGTTTTATTCCTTTTATAACAAATGAAACAAAAAATAAAAGACATAAACGTTGTTCTTGCTTTGGGACAATAAATAGAATTTGAACTGATCTTATGGGATATTTATACTGTATTTAATGTGATTCTGTAAAGCTGCTATGACTCGATCTCGATCATTAAAGCGCTATATTAATTAATAAAGGTGACCATAGCCGACTGGACTTAACCCAGAGTAATACTTTTCATTAACACGCTGCCAAAGTGACCAGAGAAACCATGTCAAAATTAGCGTTATCAAACGGCGAACAGTAACGGCGATTACAGCTCTGTAACCGAGATGCATAGCAAAAATAATTAACCAGGAAGTATTTATGGTACACGGAATTAACGGAATTAACTATAGAAAGTGTACAAAAATGATTTAACAGCTGGACACATGGAAGACGATTCTTCTGGTGTTTGCGAACAATTACACTAAAAAAAATAAAATAATGTAACACCAACACTACCGGTGGCACTAATAAAGTGTGCAGGTGGAAGGTCTGACTGATACCTGGAAGAACAGGGTTTGATTTCCAGCACTACTACGTTACCACTGTTGGGCCCCTGAGCACGGCCCCTAACCCCTAGATGCTTAGTAGTACAAAAACCTAAGTCACTTTGGATAACGGTGTCTGCCAAATGCTGTAAATGTAAATGTAGCTAAAAATCTGGTAACGTACAACACTTACAGTACAGTCGCCTGAGTACTCTTTCACACACTCCTGTAATGTAGAACTTCACCTATCTCTTTTACACAGTTGAGCAATTGGGGGTTGCTTAGGGGCCCCATGGTGGTGGCTTGGTGGTGCTGGGAATCGAACCCTGGTCTTTCTGGTAGCAGTCCAACACCTTAACCACTAAGCCACCACTTTACCACTTCATCTCTACCCAATTTAATTGGTTAACCTTTATGGTGTGACGAAATTCCGGAAGTCGTTTATCAGCCCAGCCATCGGTTTGTGATAGAAGCGTCCTGAGCAAAGAGATGGCAGTAGTGCACCAAAACTGGTTATAAAGAAGAAATCGCAGCCATACGGAATCATTTCTCGGTCACGCCGCTCTGTGAATAGCGGTGGTGTCTCTTACAGATTCCAGAATGGTTAAATGAAGCTTGTGTTAACACTACTGCACTACCTGATCGACAAAAAACAAAACAAAGCTACTGAAAAGCTATTTGTTTTACTACAATACCGTCACGCTTACCGCCGAGTTAAACTGCCTAACAGTGCCAATAATTATTTTAAGGCTGTGCTTCCGACACCAAGCTTAAAAAAAAAAAAAAAAGACATTTAATTAAAAAAAATAATAATAAAAAAAAGTGTTGAACTTTACACAAAACTACAGCATGGTGTTGGATCCACGATCATTTATAATTGTATAAATTAGCAGAAGTTTGTAGGTTTTTGTTCTTATCATATTTCACAATGTCTTTATAAAACCCAGTGGCTGCCACCCAAATCACAAACTTTCACACTATACGCGTCTAAAAGTTAGTATACGACGCGAGGAAGCATGTCCAAATACTTAGTATGTAAAAAACAGTTTCCGGATGATCTACTACCCCCACCCCGATCCTGAAGTACACATGATGGACACCATGTTGGAAAGCGGCACCACTGCATCGTTCGTTGTGGTTAAATTGCACTTGTTTAACATCGTTTCACAGTTAAACATCATCAATCTTTAAACTTACACTGGCTTGATGTTGTTATAGCAACATGCCGGCTGTGGTATGTCCCAATTTCATGTATACCACCAATAATTATACTATATAGAACGTATCATTCAGCGGTTGAGAAGTACAAACTTCCTCAAATGTAGTACGTGACTTCGGATGCAGCATATTTAACATTTTCCATTTGCCCCATAAAACACCCCAAACATTAAGACCGATATTGCACTACACGATATTGTATGCCGTCATACAACAATAACAAATGAGCCAAAAAAAAAACTCGTTCGTCTCAAACAAACACCAGCATGTTTTAGTACCAACTAAACTATTATAAAATAAGAGTACCTAAATAAAATTGTGTATTAACTCTAAACAGAGTAAAATATGATGTAACATTACATTTACATACAGAACTCAGAGATTAATAAAACGGCTTCATGAGGAATGACCCACGCAGTCCGATGGAATGAACCTACTGCCCAAAAAGATGAGTTTGTGTTACAAACTCATCTGGCACATCTGTCTAAACCAGACCGAACAGACAGACGTTCAAGTGAGAAGAATACCGGAAACGGCACACGGTATCAATAAAAAAAAATTGTCAGAATTTGGTAAGACTTATGTTAAGAATTTTTTTATATTTTATATTGCATGTGTCAAATTTTGGAATGCAATCATTTGAGTACAGAGTAAATAACCAAATTAAAAATTAAAAATTAGACTTAGACTTGAAATTAAACGCAGAATTAAAAAAAAAAAGACTTCATTTCGATTTTTTATTTGTATTCAGAATCGTATTAACCTTAATTCAGGACCGTCTAAAAAGGAAACAAACTTCAATTAGAGACATTTATTAATGATTCACTTGGAAATTTAAATCAGAACTTTTATAATTCTAATTTGTAAAATTAAATCCTAGTAAAATCCTAGTAGCATAAGCTTTATTTCATCAATGCTAAAGGTTAAAAACACTCAGCAGTCTGACTGGGCATCAATTCCGCTATTGCTTTGTAACAAATTCCAAAAAAGCAACGATTCGTACCTCTGTTGCAGGCGAGAAAAGCCTAGGGGGCAAATAAAAAATCCTCTAGGGTATCATTGTAGATAAGAGCAAAACAAAACGTTTAATAACAACAACAATAAAAATAATAATTATATTAACAATAAGTAAATAAAATAACTTTTCTGTTAGTTTTTTGCTCTTAAAGAGCACAGACCCGCCTATTTGTTTTCTACTGCATCACCAGATCGAATTTCATTGAATGATTTTAAAGTGAAGCGGAAGTAACAACACCTTTCTCTCTCTCTCTCGACAAAATTTTGAGTTTTCTCTCACATTTCTGTAGCAAAAAACAAAATTCCTCACTTCCACGGCTCAACTGTAAATACTGGTGATGTAACACTTGTACCGAGAAACATAGGAAGCGAAGGAAGACGGGGTTTTAGTTGCATTCCATAGTAAAGAGTGCAGTAACCCGGTTGGCTGAGCGTTTCCTGTAAACGTCACTCTCGTTCCCGTGTCGTTCGAACAACAACACGACGAGATCTGCTTAGGTAAAAGCTGCGAACAGGAATGTCATGTAAGATTTATAAACCGAAAGCGTATTGCAAAAAGGAAAAAGTCTACGAAAGTTTTTTTTTTATCCGTTTTGTGTCACGTCAGCTTCTCACAGTCGGTTACGGTGTGATTGCAAATGTTGGTTGCTTTTTATATCTTAAGCACAGCTATAAAAGGAAAGAAAGATTTTCTATGTGTGTGTGTGTGTGTGTGTGTGTGGCAGCCTGTGAAACTCTTTACATGGGGTAGCACTTTACATAGTGATATTCTTAAGTCCCTCCAGGATTTCACAGCGTATTCAACCAATCCCGTGCGTTCTGTGCCAATTTCTGCAAATGGGACCAATCATTGTGTTGCCCTGCGCAAAGCATCACTAAATGTACTTTCTTCTTTTATTAATTTTGAACCAGATGCAGATGTTGAAAATTGAAAATTACTGCGAGACACATGCAACGCAGTAGCCGGAGTTTCTTCACAGCTGCGTACGTAAACCATTTTCTACCGCGTTGTGGCACAATTTTCACTTAATCCTGCAATTTTATTGCGATAAAAAAAAAACACTGCAACATGCATCACAGTTTGTTCGTTTTTTTAGAAAAGCTGCAGCGAAACCAGAAATTTTAACCCGCAACAATTCAAATCCTGGGGGGACTGAATTTCTTCTAAAAGGAAAGCTAAGCAGACCGTTTCTTAAAATAAAATAAAAACATTTCTATATTTAAATATTTTCATAGGCCGATTAACCAACATTACACCAACTGGGTTTTTTGGCTGCGGTGACCTCCGATAGGTTCTCCCACACCGCTACACAAAGGACACAAGGATGTATTTACAAAAATTCAGCGTACAAACAACAGAATAAAAAAAGCTCCTAGCCAGTGTTTGGCTTTGGCACAAAAAGTCCTTCAGTTGCTTAACTTTTATAAGGTACGGCAATCTGGAGGCAACAAATTCCCAGTAACCTGTAAACTAAGAGAAATGTGGGATTGCGAGTTTGCGAGTTCGCTTTGTACCGGTTTCGAACGACTCGACGCCCAGTTTGACATCTACTTCTTTGAGATCTTGCCCGCTTTCCTCTTAGGCTCATACGGCGTCCTCAGGATGCTCGGCGTCTCCTCCATGACTCGGACCAGCAGGTTGTCGATGTAGTTTTCTAGCTCGCGGATGTGGGCATCCTTCTTCTTCACTACCTCCTTCTGCTTAATCAGCTCCTGCACCACCTCCTGGAAGGTGAGGCTGCTATATGCAGCCATGCTGCTCTGGAGAAGTTCAGCTTCCTGTAGGAATTAAGAGGGAGAGAGAGAGATAGAAAGAGAGAGATAGAAAGAGAGACATCAGCACTGGTGAGTCAGGAGCAAACACGTACGCTGCAACTGGTTTTGGGTTAATTTGATGGGATAGAGATAATTATGGCATAGTTATTTACGGCAGTAGAGCGAGTTGCGTCTGAAATGTAACTAAACTCGAGTCAAGAATTTTATATCCCTGTAGCACCAGAAAAAAAAGAAATAAATCCTCTCAGGATGCTTAGAAAAAATGTATACAATTTTTTTTACCCATTTATACCTTTATTTATCGGTAACTACAGTTTTCCTTACGTTCACTTACTAACATTCCTGCAGCAAATTTGCAAACACAAATCTCACTCATTCTTTAACCCTTATTATGAGACCTCAGTCCCGAGTGTTGTTAGTCCTCTCTAGGCAGGAGAACACAATGCAACTAAAACTTTTTTTCATGCAGTTACAAACCTGTCCACTCAAGAGGACACCATGTGTTTGACGTTTTAACCAAGAAAATTTATATTTAACAAATCAATAGCAAAAAATTATATACTTTCTGAAAACACTGAAATATTTTTAATGCTGCTAATCGTAATTATCCTGGGATGCCATCTTGGATTTAAGTAAAGATAAAAATGCAGTTACAATGACTGAGATATAGATGGCAGTTTATGGGATGACACACAGGCATCTACTGCGTTGGCTTATATGCAACTATAACAACAAAACCAATGCATATGCTAGGGAACAGCTTTTGTCCACTGTAGTGACCACTATGCATGAAAGGGTTAAAATAATAATAATAACAATAATAATAATTCATTTCGACACCATTCAACAGTTTAACTGCACATATAATCACTGGCTGTCAGAAAGGTGTTGGACTGATACCTAAAAGATCAGGGTTTGATGCCCAGCACCACCAAGATACCACTGCCCCTAAACCCCAATTGCTCAGTTTTATGGAAGAGATAACTAAGTTGCTCTGGATAAGAACCTCTGACAAATGCTGTAAATGTAAAATCACTGGAACTGGAGACTCTGTCCTAATAAATTACGATTATAAAAATCTCCCATCGTTTCAAGCATCAATCAGATCTGTTTACTCTTCTAGATGATATGATCTACTCCTCTTGGACGTTGTTACTACAGAATCAATAACACGTTTGAACGATCGCATAAACACGCACGTACTACTCATCCGACCAATCAGAATCAAGCACTCAGCTCGGTCAAAGTTAGGCCTGGCCAAACAAAACTTTGAAATAAACCCTTTTATGGAGATGAAAAATGCAGAAAAAATTTACAACATCCCTTAAGCATCTTAAGATTCGAGATAACAAAGTTAACTCTGCAAAAATAATGATCATAATAACGTGTCAAAGAATTACAAAACTGAATATGTTCATTTATTAAAGACGCTTTGAACGGGGTGACTCATCCGAGGGTTCTGGTTCTTTTTCTCTGTCTCGCGAGATGATTGAGGAGCTTCTCGCTCCTCTGTGTTTATAGGAGACGGATGAGAGTACAGATTTGTGGGCCTTTCTCTCCGAGACTTCGCCTGACCAGGGACCTTGACTCGGTTCAGCTGACAAGAGCAACAATTAAGATTAGCCTCATGCGATAACAATAATAAAGATAAAGCTACTGACATTCCTTTTTCTTTTCCCAGGGGAAACAACAAGACGAGCTTATGTTCGAGCTTCATAAAACTGCCAAAAGGCAAAAACTCCAAAAGAAAGCTGCAATAACTTATTTTTTTTTTAACGTTTCTTGGTTAAGTAAATCTCCAATCCAAAAACACTTGCACGAAAATCTGTCATGATCTACGCCGACGTGGTGTCGGATGACCGTCGCGTGCTAGCCAAGAAAAACCTCCAGCCACAAATGAAAGCCATCTACGGAAAACAAAACAAAACAAAAGACAGGAGTGATGAAAAAGTGAAAGGGATAAAGAAAGGTGACGAGGGAATGACCGTGAACCGGAGAAGCGCTGACGAGATCTGCGAAGAACGGCGAGATAAGACCTGCGCTCGGAATTCTCCAGTTGTCTCATTACTGGAGCTAATGAGGGCCTTTGCGCTGGGAAATGTAAAACCCGAGTCTTTTGAAACGCCGTGACCCGGTGTCCTCCTCATTGCATTTTTAATTGGGTCCTTTCGCAGACATGCCGCCAAAAAAGCCGTTGTTGGCACTGGTAGCCGTTTACACAACATTTCCGTGTCTGTCTCAGCGAGCTAAACGTCGCTCGCTGCTGGACGTAATGACGTGAACCGTTATTACAATTACGACAAGCACTTGTTTAACACAGCCTGCAGTTTGACCTGTCACATCAGCACCAAATTGCACATCGTCTTCCGCGGCCCAATTATACAGCGGGCAGCGGAGAAAAAAAAAAACACCTCAGAAAGACAAGAAGCAGAAACATGTTAATAACGTCGCACTGCTTCAAATTACACGCAGATCAAAGATGAAGGCTGGCTATTTCGCCTGTTAATTAGATAAATGCTACTCCAAGCGGCGTGTCACCAGCGAGATCCGCGTCGGCTGCTGCTCCGTCCAACCCACCGTTAATTAAAAGTTTTGGCAAGTTGGAAGTTTTTCTTTTTGTTAATCTAAATATAAAAGAAGAGAAAGAGAACCATGATGTTTAAGAGCTTTATGTCATAATCGCAGAACTTTAAGTGACACTGGATGAGAAATAATCCAGAAAAATCTGTGCTTGAGCTGCTTTTTGCACTTTTTGGTGAGGGAAATATTATTATTAATATTATTATTACAGCTCCTACAACATAAGTGATGATGTTATAATTTCATAAATGTTTCGGGAAATAAAAAAAAAATCCCAGCCTGCAAATTGCTGTGATAATAATAAAAAATTGTGCAGTTTGAGGAAAGTGATTTATTTTACAGTAACACTGCCTCCCCCCCCCCCCCCCCAACCCTCCATACATGCCGTATTAAAATCCTGCATTCGGATGACAGCCGGAGCATCAATTACACACATTTACACAATTAAATAAAAGGATAAACACTTACAGACTCTTTTGTGATTTTCTTTCCTTGCCTCTTTTCCGGGGAAACGTTTTTCTTACTGGGGACTTCACTGCTGCTGCTGGGGGTTTTTGAGTGATTACTGCAAAACAGGACGCATGAAAAAAAACACACACACACACACACACACACACACACATTTATTCTCTCTCTCACTTAGATAATGACTCAGTGAAAGTGGGTTTTTTTTGGCCGTACAGGAATAACCAGACGTTTGTGCGTACCATCAGACAGACAGGAAATGGAGAGCAGCTTGTCACCTCCTACACTGTTACGGAAAGCTGACTTTCTATTTCCTGTCACTCTCGCCGGTCACTCAACGGCAATTAACACACAACAGGTTTGGGTTCCAGTGTTAAATAAATAAATAAATAAACAAACAACCTTGTGCCATTAATTGAAACACAGCATCTTCATTTCATTCTTTATCTTATAATAAACCCAAAGATTTTTGTCATTGTTGGTATGTAGTACAAAGACAATATTTTTATCAGTCTAAACACAAGCATAACTTTGTTTATTAATAATATACACTTGTGACAATTTCTTTTTTTTTTTTTAAATTAGGGTTGCAATAATATGTAATTAAACATTTATACGCTTTCATCCAGGCGGCAGTGTAAAGTGAGGGATTCTCCACAGGACCGATGTTAACATCGCTGAAGTGGAGATCTGACACGGACCTGGCGGTTATTAATGACTAAAATACGGCGCCGGGGGCTGTTTATTTATCGCAACGGGACATGTTTATTTATTTATTTTTTTTATAGCGTAAAACAAAACTAAATTTTACTGGCTTGCGTCATGTTTCTATGAAAACAATGAAATAATACAAAATGTCCTTATTTTTCTGAATAAATATTTCTACAGTTGGCAAATGGCTAAATTTTATTTAGATATAAATGGTCAAACTTTATTTGTATTGTATCTCTAGTTAATTGTGCTGTGGTTGCATTAGTAATATTATTATTATTATTATTATTATTATTATCCTTGTACAGGTGATGTGTGTTTCTGTCATTTTTTTCCTTCCAGCTAGTAGGAACATAAAAATGTTTGAAATGATTCACTTTTGGACTGGATCTCCAGAAAATACTACCGTTTATCTGCCTACTCTGATTCCAGAGGGTTAAAAGTACATTTTCACCTGTAAAACTTCAACTGTTCCTTTACTGTCCTATTACCTGAAGCTCTGATGAACCTGCAGCCCAATGATAAATTGGTTTGTCCGTCTCTATCAGATATCGATACAAAATCTAAGAACACGTCTCAGCTCAGCTTGTCTGGATGGAACCGAATGGCGCTGATCAAAATCTGACGGGATCTAATAATAATTCTGATGACGGACCTGAAGCGGACTTCACACCGGATCTGACATCAGATGTGCCGCTTAATCTGCTGCTGGACCTGAATTTAGACCTGATGTCACATCTGACCTTGGATCTGTTCCCTGAGCTGACACCAGATCTGCAGGGGGAGCTGGTTTCCAGGGAAAATTTTCAGCTGTCACAGGAAGATTTTTTTCCAGCTTCACCAAAACTTTTTACAACATCCATTAATACAGCTGTATGAAAATATTGACGCAGCTAACTATCGCGATAATGTTTTTCACAAACGTGCACCGATATTTTAACATGTATTATCAGTTTGTATCGTTTTAAATGTATTTATATTTATGTAATATTGAATTAAAACCCTCAGTGTGTGTCAAACGATTTCCTTCTCTGCTCCTGTAGATGTCGCTGACACATACATTGTCATTGTCCGGACATGGAGATGAAACGTGTGCTTACTGTACCTGGACATGTGATGTGGCAGAAAGGGGTTGGTATCGCTGTCAGTGCTAAAGGGGTTTGTAAAGTGGTGAAGGTCTCCTGAACTTCCCGCTCGCCCTCCGTTGCTCGTCTTCTTCCCGTCCTTCTTTCCAGTCACACGCTCCAGCAAGCTGACCTTCTCCTTCTTCTCTTTTTTGTCCCACAGCTGCCCGTGGTCTGACTCGAAGGGGTTGCGGTTGCGCGGGAGCGTGGCGGATTTCTGAGGCATTTCCGGAAAGGGGTCACCCACTGTCTCACCATCCTGGTAACCGGCCATCTCGCTCTGAGAGCGGCGGTGTGGGGGAACACCACCTATATCCAGGTTAAAAAAAAAAATTTAAAAAAAAATGACAAAACAGTAAAAAAAAAATTATAGTTAACATGAACTGAACATGTGAAAACATTTCCTGAATTAGTTTCATGTCAAACCTGCTGTACAACACCAAGCTAGCTCTGCTAAACTGACTTAACACAGGCTACAATATCTAAAGCAGAACTGGTTTTTGCTAGTTGTGCCTTTAGGGGGCAATACAGGAGACAAACATCTACAGCAACAAATTAATACGCTAGCAATCATCAGGAAATTCACCTAAACTGATAAGTCATGGATAAACACCTCCCAGGGACTGCACAACAACCTTACAAACTGATGAGCTACATGACATGACATAGCCAGGGATGCCGCTAGCAATTTTGGACCCTATGTCATCTCATGTAGCTCATCAAACTTACTATCATATTCTGCACCAAATATACTATTATATTACTGCTATTACTTTCAGTGGGCCCTCAAAGTACCTATAGAATAGTCCTAACATAGCAGTCACCTAGCTACCCAGCTAACAACCACCTAGCAGAACCCTAGGGACTGCAAGGTATACCACAGCAACCACCTAGAAACTATCTATCTAGGATCTAGAATCTAAAATAGCATAGCAACCAACTAGCAACAACCACTTGAAGTACCATCAAAACTTAAAATATGCACTAGAGTCCATTTTCTTGTCTTGCTTATGTTAGACCCAAGTACATAATAAAGTTAACATTTGGATATTTCTCATGTCCCAGGATGCTCTTACCACTTTCTTCCATGGAGTTTACAGAATCCGTCTTCGGCCTGAAATGCGTCCCCACCAGATCGGACATGGAATGAGCGGCGGAGAGTTTCTGGGTCCCGGTAAGGAGTGAGCGTTTGGGTTTGGGCTCCAGTGTACCAGTCTTGTGCTGAGGTTTCTGGTTTAAGACATGCTGTGGAAGCTGGGCTTCAGCATCGCATTGCGCAGAACGGGGCAAGATAGCCGAAGAGGCGTCCGAGTCATGCTTGCGACCTTTCATTTTCTCCTTTAGCTTGGAGAACGGTGAGCGTGGCTTGTCCCGCATAGATAGGTCGAACATACTGGCTGTCATGTTGTTCCTCATAAACTGGATGCTCACCTGGATCTTTCCACGCTCTTTTTTCTTTTTGCCTGGACGGGAATCCAGAGTGTACCAGCTGTTGGACAACAGGACAAAAACACCAATTAGATGTACTGGTAATATAGTGGTTAAGGTGTTGGACTGCTAATTGGAAGATCGGGGTTGGATTCCCAGCACCACCAATTTGCCACCACTGGGCCCCTAAGCAAGACCCTCAACCCACAATTGCTTAGTTGTATAAAAGAGACAGATAAATGTAAGTCGCTTTGGATAAAAGCGTCTGCCTAATGCTGTAAATGTAAATGTATAAGTGTTAAACTCCAGAACCCACCGTCTTAGATTCAATATGTTCAGTGGTGGGTCTGGAGTCAAATTTAGCATTATGTCTAGCAGGATCTTCCAGTGGACCTGCCCTGAATTTGCAACCAAATCTGACCCAAAAAACGCTATTGGATGTGACTCCGGATTTGACCCCATACATGACACCGGTTCTGACACCCACCCAGAAAATCTTCTAACCCTAGTCCGAGTGCTTAACCCATCGTTACAAAACCTTCCTATATTTTCTATGCCATGGTGTACTGTAAAAAAATCTGCTATATGGGAGAATGTTTTACAAAACATTACGACAGGAATAACTTGCTGCTACAGACAAATACCCACCATGGAGTGAGATCATGTGGCCTGACTTGCTTGAGTTACTGTTACCACCCTTAAGCATGTGCTAAAGAACTTGTGACCATCTAATTTCATCTCCTACTTAAGTGTCTATTGATGAAAAGAGATAACCGTTTAACCCTAAAACCTCAGGCTGGTCCATAAAGTAAATCTGTTAGATACTTTTATTACATCACGTCCTTTTTGTTACCAAGAAAGAAAAAGTTGAAAAATCTTTAGAAGGAGAGGAGCTTCAGTGTGCGACCGTGCAGTGGATTACTCGTCCTATATGAGCTAAAAAAGCACTTGGACTTGTAATATAAAAATGGCAAGCGCCCATCATACTTTCATTGCCTTTTTTTTTTCTTCAAAAGAACCACAATGGGAGATGCCTCCTCCGAGGTCAATGTATAATTCATAAAAAGAAAAATACAAAAGGGCAATATGTTTGTCTGCTAAGAAACCCAATTTCACTTCACCTAAATCCACAGACTAGTCCATTTGAAATGCCTGAGAACGCATATTATAGTGGGGATAAACATAATTCCCTGGTAACTGCGCTGATTCGGGGCACATAGAGAACGAGAAATAAGACGGCCCCCATTCCCCCAGATCCTGTTTGCTTAACCTCTCCTGCTTTCTCCCCTGGAAGTAATGTGACTGATGCTATAACTCGGCGAAAAGAAGGTGACATTTGCACAAATCTGCCCTTTGTTCCTTCTCGCTTCTCAGCCAGCATCAGGAGATTATAGAAAAAAAAAAAAGAATATTTCTGGATAGCAACATAAATTATGCTGCTGTAACAGCTTGTTTAAGACACTCGGGCAGACTTACGCCAAGTCGGACACAGACGGAACCACTTCAAACACTGTCACAGCGAGAAGCAACGATTGTCAAGCCAAAGTGGCAACGAAACGATGGTTTAAGCAGAGAACGAGAGACAAAAATAAGTCATGTCTTGGCTGTGTGAGCGCATGGTGATCTGGCCAAATTTCCAAAGCTTAAATGTAAAAAGGAGGTGAAAAATTATCTGCACCGTGGATTTTCTGTTCAAGAAGTATATTTGAGAAGGTGTTTCACTTCAAAGCTTGTTACTAGTAAAACAAAACGGAACCTTTTAAGGTTCCCCCCCAGACAGACAACCTGAAGATCGGCTCGTCTGGAAGCGAAACGAGGAACCCTTCTCTAAAAGTCATTATACTGTTTCCAGGTGCCAGTTCTAGATTTCTGAACACTGTTCTGGAAGCTTCTTTGAAAGCAAAACCATATGTTCTTCCTCTACATAAACTCGTCTTGAAGATTCTCACAATGGAACAAGTTCTTGGAGAACTTGTTTTGTTTCCGAGAGCATATTCATTCTATCAAAACACTGTTGAGGGGGGATAAAAAGTGACTCTATGAGGGTTCCTAGGAAGTGCTTCATGAAGAATGGTTTTCTATCAAAAGTCTAAAGAACAGCTAAGGAATGCTTCTTTGGATGATTTTTCTCATTTTAGTGTGAAGGTTGTCTCGGAGGGGTCGCTTTCAAAGACTGTCTACTGGGAACTTATTGAAAAGAAATAAATCAATAAAATAAATGTAGGCAGCCGTATGTTTCCTGGTTCTACACGGAATCGATTAATCACATTTTTTTTAGGTCAATAACATTCATGTTATAGCTTCCATGATCTTTTGACATATAAGAGGCCGTTGTTACTCTAAAAACCAGTTAATATTGAGGGCAGTTTGCCAAAACCACAGATTTTGGAATGTCCTACTTTATGATGTAATAGACTGGATCACTGTCCGTTTAGCCCCACCTACTGATACGGGTGATGGGTAAATGACAAGATGTCTCAGAATAGAATAGAAGACACTGCGCCGTTCGAAACCGCAAACGAACACAGTCTTTGCGGATTCCGACATTAGGAAACTGTTTTTTTGGATTCGTTTTTTGGATTAGTTTTAGTAAAAGCTTGGTCATTTGTTTGGCGCATTTTTACGCTGATTTGTTTTTAAAGAAGACACAGTCCGACCCTGGATTCACTGAAATTATAAGAGCTGTGCCAAGCCAGCCGACTGTAACGGTGCACCACACATGAGTGAGTAACCGTTTTTATTGACGTCATGTGATCACTGATGTACAAAACTTTTAGCCAATCTTAGCAATGGGCCTTTACTTTCAAGACAACCATCGGTCACGCCCATTTAAACAGAGCGTTCTGATGAGAGGGGCAAAAACTGTTTTGATGTAAAAATAATAACATAAGTGGACCTTAAGGAACAGTACAAAAACAAACTGAGGTAGTTCATGACCCCTTTAAAAACTAGCCACTGTTATGATATTCTTTACAAGCTTTGAGCCAAAGATATTTGGTAAAGGAGTTTACACCATTATGTGGGAACATTAAGGATCTTGACTGCACACACACACACACACACACACACACACATTATTAACCATGTTTTGGAATGGTTGATATGATTATCTCCAAATCAGTTCTCTTTAAGGTGCCTTACATCATCTCTGTACTTCATGTCAGTAACATCCTGAGATTTCTGAAGTTCTTCATCTGAAGTTCATGATGACCCAAGCCTTTAAATTCTCTGGAATCTTATTATTTTTACACTGGGGTATTTAAATATCCAAATTGTCAGAGATAGGAAATGTTTTTGTTGTGCTTCAGAATTAAGGTGAGGTCACCCTTTTCTCCTCGTTTAAGCCCCAAGGACGAGATAAACCTCGCCGTTATCGGGTCCATGATCCTCCCCCGCCGCAAGGGCAGTTGGGAAAATTCCCACACTCCACCAGCGCAGGTGTGTGATAATTACTCGATGTCAGAGTAACCCTGAGATCAGATTATAGAACGTCTATAATACTTAACCTACAATTGATACCGCTTCAATAAACAGTATTAAATAATTAGGAAACTGTTATACATTTTTTTACAGACTCCACAGCCTAAAAAGAACAAAACGCTGGGAGTCACGGTAGAGACTGCTAAGATGCCTTAATGTCCAATCAACAGACAGTCAGTCGATAGTGTAAAAAATTACAGACAACCAGGTTCCACTCCAGGATGTGTTTGAATGCAAAGTCAATCCCAAAAACTGATCACAGTGGAACAGTTGGACCTCAAGGACCATCGTTGATCAATAGTGTCAGTCAACACCATGATTACCATGTAAGCAATAGTCCAACCTGTCCATTTGTAGGAGACCTTACACCTACATCCAATTTACATTTACAGCAAATCTCCATCTAAATTACAAACAGTATAAAATGTCAGAGCAACAATGATCAAGTTCTTACTGCCTCTCCAACGAACCCAAACTCATTTGTGTATTTTGTCACTGCTACGCCGCAATAAAATTTTTTATCAAGATCTTCACGCCCTCATCATTTTTCTTCTCAACATGATGTCATTAGATAAACACAAATACACTCCAGGGTTGAAGGAGGTTGTAATTTAATAACGATATAGATATTCTAATCAACATACCTGCCCGTTCTGGGAAGGAGTCTCCGCTTCCAGCATCTTTTAAAGACTTTAGGGCCCAAAATTTTTTTCTAACCCAAGACAGCAGTTGGTGGTTACTTCTCAAAAGGGTGGGGTTTCACACTGTTGATCAGAAACTAAGGGTTTATGCCCAAAGCACCACCAAGCTGCTACCGGTGCAGGTGACCCCATGATGACCCCATGTTGCTTTCTTAGTTGTACTTTGGTGCATATGTGACAAACTAAAATCGTCACCAGTTTATCTGTGGATTTCCAACAACGTTGGAGTTTAAGCCATTTCCATTTAAATTTTACTGACCAATCAGAACAAAGAAGTTAGTTTGTTGTGACAACCATGAAGCCGATTATGTCATTAAGCTCATAGAAATACGACACTTACTCCACCGAACTGAAAGACTATTAATAGAATGTACACTGCACTTCATTTCCAACTCTACTAAAAGAACAGGAAGTCATGCATACAGATGTGAACACTCGACTGTTTTTATTCTCAGCACAGGCCATTTAATGTCAATCCACCTGCTATTCAGTGACGCCAGACAAAATGACATGTCACTTGAATCGTTTTTAAAATTATCCTCACCCAACTCGTTCAACTGCTTGTGACTTGTGCTCCGGTGCGGGCGTGTCACGCGCCGTCTTCGACCTTCTTTCCACATGACACACTTCTGGCTGGGGTTATTTTTTGACATGATTACAAATTAGGAAGTTGAGATGTGTTTTTTAAGGCATAATGCTATAAATACGGCAGGTTTTACAACATTTTATAGCTACATTTTATATCGTGGCACATCTACACAAATTAAGAGGATAAAGCGGTAGCCGAGTGATTGAAGTGTTGGATTGCTGATCAGAGGGGTATGGGTTCAAATCCCAGCACTATCAACCTGCCCTTTCTGGGCCCATTTGAAAGGCCCCTAACCCTCAACAGCTCAGTTTCAGAAAATTTTAACCTAAGATAGAACCTGTTATAATGCATATTACAACAACTGTAAGCTTTTAATCAGTGATGCATCAGTGTGCTTCAGATTTCATTATTTTGCAACTGAATCGAGAGAAATTTATCCGAATTATGAGGAAAATCTTTGATTAACAGAAGTCCAGCAACACTGTAAAAGATAAGACACTTTACCAAACATCCACATTAATGCCTCCACCACAAACTGTTGCCACAAAGGGTGTCTGGGACGTCAATTTATGTTGTAGCGTAACATTATTCCTACACCAAAGCTATAAGACCCAAACCCTGTTCCAGCATTACAATACCCCTGTGCACAAATCCTCTGATCTCCATGAAGACAAGCTGCGCTTTTTAATTGGTGGAAGAACCCTCATGTCCTGTACACAGTCCTGACTCTGACTCAACCCCTATAAATTAAACACCTTTGGGATGACCTACAACCCCAGACCCTGAACCCCAGACCTCCTCACCTCAACATTACTGTCTGAGCTCATTAATACTGTCGTAGCTGAATGAAATCCACGTGGTCACATGACACAATCTAGTTAAAAAAAATTAAAAAAAAACCCTGCACAGAAGTCTGGAGGTTATTTAGGAGACGGAAAGTGACTTTTAAGACTTCATAGGCTCAAATATCTGATGCCTACACAAGTTGAAATGCTTTTCAAGCCTTTGACTGTCTGGATGCTTAAAATAACAACCTGTGATTGGTTGCTTGAAATGTCAGTCAGACGTCCTCTTAGCCAAAGAAAGCTGCTGTAGATTCCAGACCTCAGCTTTGGTTGGGTATTTGAGACTATGTGGGTTTTGATGTTTGCATTCCCACCCATGTTTATGGAGTCATTTGGATTTAAGGTGGCATTAAAGGACATTTTAACATAAAATTTAAGGTGCCTCCAAACTCCACCAGAAGTCAGTTTTTCCAACAGGAATTTCCTAGTGATATTTGCAAATATTTCAGTCTTTCTGTTTGTAGAACAAAAGATTTGGTTACAACCACATTTTCAGGTTGCTGTTATCATGACTAGACGGAAATCCTTTTGAATTGGCGAATTTTTTTTTTCGAACGATTTCTAAAGTGAAGCAAGTTCCTCAATCACCTCGTTTGAACAAACCAGGTACGCTTTTATCTCCGTTGACTCAGGAAACACAGAAAAACACACACAGCACAGACATCTACATGATCAGGACCGCAGCGGGGGGAAATCACCCGTTCTCAGTCAGCATCTGATCTTTAAGGTGGTGTACCACAGGTAGACCTGGCTGGGGTAAAAACAACCTGCTCTGAATAACGATGCAGAAACGATAGAAACATTCCTCAGCATCGGTTTTCGTAAAGGTCGGCGAGTGGGTGGGGAGTTCCTATGACTCAACAGATAGCTTTGCTTTGACACATCAGCTGCCTTCCTTCGCTTTTCCAGTCAACTAGATCACAGTGCTTTCCGATGCAGGAGTCCCCATGTGATCCGCCGCCGCTCTATCCAAACTACAATACAGCAGGGTTAAAGATATTACAGAAACAGTAGCTAGAGAAATAAATGGAAACATCTCAAGATGAGACCAAATCTGAACCATTCAGATCTGAGAAAAGGGAACTAGCAAGCTAGCTAACTGCTGTTTTCACATCCTAAAAGTAAACCTAGTGATGCGAGGATTACTTGATCTCGAGAACTTTTTATTGAACTTATGATTAAATAGAATCAGTGATGTTGGAGTGTGATTTGGTCCAATATGAGGCACAGTCAGGGTTTGTGTAAGCAACATACACCTTTTTTTATTCGCCGAGTCCAGAGGGGTCAAACTTAGTTCCTGGTGGGCCGGTGTCCTACAGGGTTTAGCTTTAACCCTGATTTGTATGCACCTGATCCAGCTAATCCTGTCTTTAAGGCTCTTTTTTTTAATAAAAAAAATCATGTTTTGTGGTTTGGAATTAGGTTGAAAGTAAACATTGCAGCACACCGGCCCTCTGGGAAGCCCTTTGAACCCTGAACTAGTGTTTACTTCCTGTTAATAAAGACATGATATCAAGTCTATAGTAGAGTTTTCTTTTATCTGGTTTTCTTTTTAACGACCTAAAAATAATTCCATAAATGTTCGCTTACTTGATCTTCTTGCGCTCTTTGTTGTCAAACACCTCATTCAGGTTGACGGTTTTCTGGCCCAGAAATTTGTCTATCCCGACCAGAGACCTGTGCATGACGATGAGACACAGCTCATAGACCTCAGGGTTGCCCTCCACCAGCAGGCCCGGTAGCTCGAACGAAGCCTCCTCTTTCCACATAGGACTCAGTGTCTTCTCCGCCACCGAAGTGGAGTATTTTTCCTTCCCCAGCTGAATGATGGTATAGGCGTCGTTGGTGCCGTTCTTGCCCTTGGGCTGTAGCTCTGCGGCTTGGAGCACCGTCACTTGGACGTGTGTAGGGAACCATTTCTGAGACTGCTCAGCCAGGGACATTGTGGAGTGGTATTTTAAAACGGTGTTTAGAACAGGACTAAATACTGTGCAAGGTTTCACAGATCACGGGGTCATGGCTGGATTATGAGTGTTACATAATTTAGACTAGTGATGTTATTGAAAAGCCAAACTTTACCAGTGGAAATGGAATAAACAGCTCCTGTGTCATGGACATGGTTCCTCATTTAGGCCATCTCAGCATAAGCATCTCCACCTCTCTGCATCACCCACTTAAAGCAGCAACCTGACAAAGAACCCAAATCATTAGTGAGAATTCCACAATATTATATTCAATAAATGACATCAGACATGTATTTTATGTCTTAATAAAACTGATTTACATAAGTGATCATCACAGCCTGTCAATACAGCAACACAGCCCACGACTCGCTTTTCTTTACCTTTAAATCATTATTTCCACACGGTGATGATAGTCAAACACGGTAATTTCTACGTAATTTCCTCCTTCTACAAACCGGTATTTTACACACCACGGAGTGTTTTTAATTCTCTTACAACAATTTAACTCACAGCCAAATAACGAGACAGTCCGAAACACAAGGCGTTATCATTCTCCACCCATATTTGTGCAAATCCCTCCCCTCCGCGCTGGGATTGGCTAGAAGTAATCCGTCCTGTTCTGACACAATGAGTCGCTAAAAGGAATTGTCCAATCAGAGAACTGCAACGACGAACTAACAGAACTAACGCCAAAGGCGGAATTGACACGAATACAGGTAGGGATGTAAAAATACGCCACAAATCTGGACTACTCGATTTCCTGGTTCCGCATTTCCGTTTATGTCGTCATGAGTTCAAACTCCTCCTCCTCCGTTGCTGTGGAAACTAATATTCTTCTCGACTGGATTAAATTGTCTAAAATTATACATTTAGATGTTTATTCCCAGATGAGCCATAGGATAAAAATGAAAAAATGTAAAATGATTATAATATTTAAAAATATAATATAATAAAATATATAATATAAAAATATATGACCAAAAAAATCTAGACTGATTAAATGTAACTAGTTTATAACATTTATCAAACACCTTCACCCAGAGTAACTTACATTTCTAAGAGTTAGGGGCCTCACTTAAGGGTCCCGCAGTGGCAGCTTGATACGGGGGATTTGGGATTTGAACTCACAACCTTACGATTAGTAAACAAATATCATAACCACTGGTCTAACATTTAACACGCTAAAGATTTCCAGGTTAATCTTCGTATTGAAAGAGAACGGAAGAGAGAACGGATGCTTTAAAAGTATTGGCACCCGTCTAGTTATTATAACACTAGAAGTGTTTTCCTGTAGAGGATCTCAAACATAAGGTAGAACATGTGCACGGCGCTTTTTATCTGAGACCAAGGGTTTTTAATAAACCTCAAATCCGGAGGCTGATAACGGAATAGCAAATCGTTTCTTTTATTTCCCCCTGATTTCTCTTTTTTTCCAGCCAGTACATTAATGGAAGACCTTTCGATGGCCGAGGGTTTAATCTTATTCTTGTTTTAATCTTTATTTAAAGCTTATTATCAGACACATACACAGATACACACGTATACACACACACACACGCGCACTGGTCAGTATAGTGGCTGCCTCTGACAAAATCTCATGCTCTGCTCAAGCAGGGACACTGAGGTGTAGATAAGTTCTTCATTTGAATAAGCATATAGACCAACACACGCACACACACACCATCCACTCGACACGTTCACGTTAACCAAACACACATGCTCTCCCATTTTCTTTGGTTACGCCGTGACGTGTGTACATGCCAGAGTCAGAGGCACGAGCTGGGCCCATTCATCATGCCTAGATTATAACTCTTATCTGGAGTGGATCTGCACAAGAAAATGGCCTCACCGCCGTGAAATATGAGGTCGTATAAAATGTGTTTCGGACAGTTTAAAACGAGAAGGAGGAGGAGGAGTCGTCCTCTGCAGCGCTCTGAGTCAAAGTCTCGTCTCGAAGCACTGCCCAACAGCTGGAGGAACGTCTGTGTGGAAAAAAAAGAGGCTACTATGAGATATGGATGAGGAAGATGAATGAAACCAGGCGGAAAAAAGGAACACATATCTGTTGCAGGGTTATGATGTGGAGGACGTGAGTAACTATGTTTAAATTACGTTAACTCAACTGGGGAATGTTTTAACACAAAAAGATTTACAAGTTTAATCCAAGCCCATTTAGTCCAATAAAATTCAATCCCATCCCATGCAATTCAATACAATCTAATCCAATCCAATCTAATTCCACCCATTGACTCCTAACTCATCCTATCCCATCCCACCCCATCCCATCCCATCCCAAGTAACCCAATCTCATTCGGTTTTATCTAATGCAATCCCACTCAACCCAATCCCAGCTAATTAAATCCAATCTCATTACACCGAATCCCATTCTATCCAACGCGATTCCATCTAATCCCATCCAATGCAATTTAATCTAATCCCATCTCATTGATTCTCATTCAACCCCATCCCATCCAATCCCAACCTAAATAATCTAATGTCATTTAATTTTATCCAGTCTAATGAAATTTCATCCAATTCAATCCAAACCCATGCAATCCAATCCCACTGTGTTCTATTCAATCCAAGCAAATCCAATCTCATCACACCCAATTTAATTCTATTTAACAAAATCCAATCTAATCCCACCTAATGCAATTTAATCTAATCCCATCTCATTCAAACCAATCCAATCCCATATAATCAAATCGAATCCAATCCCAAACCAAGTAATCCCATCTCAATTTTTATCCAATCCTATTCAGTTAAATCCAATCCCACTCACCTTATTTAATTTAACATACATTTTAATTTATCTTAACAAATCTAGTCTGATCACTTCTAATCCAAGACAATCCCATTTAATTCAATCTAATAAAATACAATTTAATCCTATTCAGTGCAATCTCACTCACAACCCACCATATCCTATCCTATCCTATCCAATCCAATCCAATCCAATCCAATCCAATCCAATCCAATCCAATCCAATCAATTGACCTATCATCCAATTTTTTATCCTTTTTTATAATTTTTTATTTTTTAGCAGATTTACCTTGGCAGTGCAGAGAACCAATCACACAATCTTCTGATCAGCAGTCCAGAGCTATAAAGGTCATGACCCGTCTTCCTTATTTAACCATTTCTCAAACATATGTATGTCCTAGTTTTAAAAAAAATAATAATTTGTTTCTTTGCATCTGGAGTGAAATCTGCTTTCTTTCATTGTTCCCCACTAATGTGTGAGTGTATTTAAAAAAAAGGAGCAATGGAATCATATCTAATGTACGGCCACGCTTCACTTTTTAATAAAAACAATGTCGGCCCCTCATAAACCCTTCCAAATACAACACGAACCTGTGCAACTGAAACATCTCCGCTCGCTCACACACCTGGTTCTGCTTTACTCCAAACTAGATCGTTCGTGTTACATTTATTAAAGACTTTTATGCTTTTCTGGCTGCAAGATTGGTCCATCTGTTCGCGCCGGACGATATATTCTCCGTCCAAGTGCACAGCAAGAGTGCAGCAGAGAGAGACGGGATACAGCACTAACGTCCCGAAACCGAGAGATTGATTTATAAGGCGGCGTGTTTTAGCCAGTTTAGATCTTAGATGAAAATATAATTAAAAAGTAACAAAAAAAAAAAGAACAAGAAGAAGAAAGAGAAGAAGAGAAAGGGAGGGGGAAGCACACAAATCACAGAGAGTTTAGGCTGGATGGAATGCACAGGCAAGGCTGATATATGGAACTGCAGATGTGCGAGTGGCTTGTGAAAGGTGAGTCGTCTGGAGCACCAGTTTGATGTTTTATTTGAATATTACTTAACCCACATGTTCTGATCACTGCCTGGCAACCGAGAGTCTCGTTTTAGCAAATCAGTGCTAAAAATAGTCTAATCTTACTGTACATCATACACATTTTGTTTATGGACAGAGGCACAAGTTCCTAATGGCAGGTGTGTGTGGGTACTGTAGACTATACATGCTTTAAACTATAAACAGAAGATATAGTCATACTGTACACCATACACACTAGATATTCAGATTGTACACTATACAAGTTGTAATATGTACACACTAGATATTCAAACTGCACACTATACATGCTATACCCTATACATACTAGATATTCAAACTGCACACTATACATGCTATACCCTATACATACTGTACTGATATTCATACTGTACACTATACATGTTGTACACTGTACACACTAGATATTTAAACTATACACTATACATGCTGTAAACAATACACACTATATATTTATACGGTACACTATACATGTTGTAAACTATACACAATAGATATTTATACTGTACACTATACATACTGTACAGTATACACACTAGATATTCATACTGCACACTATACATGCTGTACACGATACACACTAGATATTTAGACTGTACACTATAAATGTTGTACACTATACACACAAGATATTCATACTGTACACTATACATGCTGTAAACTATACACGCTAAATATTCATACTGTACACTATACATGCTGTAAACTATACACACTATATTTTATACTGTACACTATACATGCTGTACACTATACATGTTGTACACTATATTTATACTGTACACTATACATAGTAGATATTCATACTGTACACTATACACACTAGATATAAGTACTGTACATTATTCACACTAGATACACACACTCTATACATTGTGTGCTTGTATTCTGCATACTAGCTATAAGTACTGTATCCTGTACATTCTAGATATACATATTGTGAGCACATTATTTATACTAGCTGTACATATAAATCCTTTACACACACACAGTCAATCATTAGTTTTTTCTGGGCTAGCAATAATTAAATTCCGGTTGGTTAGTTTAAGCTAAATGGCAAGGTTTGACTGTATGTTTATCATGTACAGTAAAAGACAGAAGTTTAGTTCATTGTAATAACCTCAGACGCCATGATAAATAACCTATAGCAATATTTTGCGAGCAAGACAGCACAAGGCCATGCAGGTGTAAAATACTCCAAGTTAAAATCAAATAAAATGAAGGAGCATAATGAAAAGTCCCAATCAAATTGAGGAAAGCCACACCAACGCATGGAGGACTCAGGGGATTCACCTGCTAATTTTGCCTGCTATAAACTGCCTGTAGACGCCTCAAATTAATGCAACATCTGAGCGCTGCCAAAGTGGGTGTATCTCATTTGCTGTGATTGCATGTGTTTACACTATAATTGCCCAGATTGGTCATGCGATTTGTGGATCCAGCTGTTTTAATCACTCTCATTTATTTAATTTGTTTGTTGGATCATGTGCCCGCGTGTCCACACCGGCATACAAAGCAGCAGCAAATGACAGGCTACACTGCTCGCTAGGTAAAATTCTGATGTTTAGCCATTATGATTCTCAAGCATCCTAAATGTTTTCGTTGTGACTCTGACCAGGATACTGACTATAAATAAACGACAAAGCTGACTATGGATTGTTAAATGTCCTCTGATTTTGGATTTTTATTATATTTTTTTTATAGGGTAGACACATTAGATCCACAGCAAACTAACCAAGACACCAAACACTTCCTAGTTTTGCCTAGCCAGACCTTCAGACTGATGCCAAAACACCTGGAAAATTTGACCGCTTTGAATGGCTACGGCCTGCCTAAGAGGACATATGACTGACAGGTAAAGCAACCAATGACGTTTTGTTTTGTACCGCGTCAAAACTCTTGACCATCTATTTAACAGAATCCAGCATTTAATCGATCTTGATTAATGCTTAATGATCAAACAGCTTACTTCTCCAAACAGACAGCTTTGGGTTAGCAACACACAAATATTGTACACTTTATCCAATCAGAGGACACCTTCAAAACTACTGAAGTGTCAAAGCTAAGTGTGCCAGTGGTCTGTGAACGTCTAAGAAGAAACACTTCCTGCCAGGGTTAAGTAGTAAATTGTGTAATGACTTATAAATGACTTCTTGTTCTTGTCTTTAAGAAATAAGACCATGACAACAGGAGCTCCTGGAAAACGAGAGTGTAAAGAGTTTTACCAGTGTCTCTCGACATTGTGAGAGATTATGAAAAAGCAATAAAAACAATGTTTTTCCAGGCAACATCAGCCATATCTACTGTAATGATCTTCTTGATCATTTTTCAAAATATATTCCTATTTATTATTTATGGTCTTCCAGGGCCAAGTTTCTGACATAAACCTTCAGCGACCAGGTAAAAGCAGCCTTCATCCCTAACTTTTTTTAGTCTTTAGATAAGACAGCTGACAAATATTCATACTTTGAAACAGTAATTAAAGACTTTATTTTGAAATAACTTTTGATTTCACTTTTATTATTTTAGTTATTGGTTTTAAATTATACTTCTTTTTATTAGTTTCTGTTTTTATTTTTATTCTATTTCTTATTACTGCATCCTACTTTTACTCTTTATGATTTATTATACCAGAATTTTTTTAAATTACATTTTATGCATTAAAGGTGTTTTTGACTAAAAATAGACTTGAACGATCTATTTAATAGAATATTTAATTATACAAAGATGATAGAATTTAATGAATTATTTAATATGATAAATTTTATTGTTGCTGTGGTTAAAACAGTCCAGTTTAATAAAATGTAAAAATGTTGTACCCAAAAAGAAATCTTTAAAAAAAAAGCACATCAGCACATACAAAAACCTGACTTTCGTTTTCAGACGTATGTGTTCAGGAATGTTTAAAATCTATAATATACACAGCCAGCTGTTTGCACTGGGTTGCACACATCCACTTTATGTAAGACTTTTATTTGACATTTATTCTTTAGTCTTTAGCTTTTTACTGTTCTTCGGTTATGTGTTTGTGTTGTTTTGTGTAGCACCAGGATCCTGGAGAAACATTGTTTCATTTCACTACTGCTATATATGGTTGAAATGACACTGAAACTTTTTGAACTTGAACTTGAACCTGAAAATTAGGATACCGTATTGTCTGGAAGCAGCTACATAACCGTCTCCTGAAGCCCACATCAAACTTTTACAGTCTGTACGAGCCCAGACCTGTGTGCGTTTTATCTCTCTGTGCCACAGAGACAGTTTGCGTGTGCCACATGTTGCGATGCTGAAAGATTGACAGCACTGAGCTCAACTCTTCCTTCCTTCAGAAGGAGGAGTCGGGGTTGGGGTTGTGGGGAGGGGGGATGTGGGGTTGATGGCACAGGTGTTTCCTTCTGCAGTTTAAAGGAAATCTCTGTCTATCTCAACATGCAAGAAGGGGAAAGACCCACATGTGTGTGCCCCGCAGCTCTCTCTCTCTCTCTCTCTCTCTCTCTCTCTCTCTCTCTCTCTTTCTCCATCTCTGTGTCTGTAACTGTTCAGTGAAGGTATGCAGTCTTCAGATGCATGCTAATGTGCCCGGGGGAAAAAAGAAAAAAATGAATGAACGAAAGCAGAAAAGAGAGAAAGAGGCTGCTTTAATTTTAATGTGATTAAGGATACCTTAGAAATGAACAGGGAACGATTACAGGTTTATAAATACTGATGATGTACTAATGCGATGAGGTATAAGTGAGTAAAGGTTTACTGATGCAGCTTTATTTCTTTTACTCTATAGAAAAAGCTTTTTTTTGTGCTTAAAGATGACAAGTTAAGTCACAGTAACCATACCAACTCTCTCTTACTGATACCAGCTTGGACTAAGTTATCATTAGGGTAAAAATTGAAGCCTTCGTCACTTTTATACAGCATAATATTTCACAAAAATTTGTCCAGCTAAAAAAAACTTTATTTATTCACCCCCACATTTTGTCCTGGAACTAAAAAAACATTGAAAATTGCATCATAAATGTAAACATTTGGCAAAATAAGTTACAAAAACAGCTGCAAAGCACGGAATCCAGGTTGTGTAGACGTCATCTTTAATCGCCGTATTTATAATATACCGATTTTACAAGCTTTTAACTGATTTACAGTGAATAAACATGATAACATAATCGACTCGAACTGAAAATGTGCGTAACTCCGGTGTCGAGCAAGCCAATCAGCTTACTGCCACGCTCGTTGTATCAAACAATGGAGGAAAGCATTTTGTAGCCGTCTGCAGGCACCCAGAAATGTAATGTATGTTTGACGAATAGACAGACTGCCACACAAAACTTCCCATAATTAATCTAGTACAAGAGACACAATACGCATCTTCACCTCACGTTTGATATGAATAAAGAATTATTGTCACATTTTATGGTCGAGTTCTTAAATTGTTGCCTATAGTCTCTGAATTCGTCTCGCACACATAGATCACGGTTTTGTTTGTCTGTTTGCACTCACATCTAACTTCACTTTCATATTGTGACACTAACTAACACTAACGTCTCGTTTGTCTTCATGATGATGTCAGATTATACTGTATACAGACTTTTCTATTAAATAAGCACAAATCAGTTTACTGTAGTTGTATCGCTGAAATTATTATTGAATTTAATAGGATAAGGGGGCAATACTTATGCAAGGTGTGACACAGTGTGTTAGATTACAGCTATAAATATATTAGACACCGAAAACATTCATACAACTTAGCAACTGGAAGTGCTGGAGCTGGTCTTGTTCAGAAGCCCAACAGTGGTAACTTGCTGGTGCTGGGAATCAAACCCACATCTTCCAGACAGCAGTTCAACACCCTAACCACTGAGCTACCACCTCTCTAACACTAGCATATGCCAGGCGACCTTATCCAGAGCAGCATACATTTATGTCCTTTTTTTCGTCACACTACAGCACTACAGGGTTAAAAGACTTGCTTAGGGCCCGGTGGTGGCAGCCTGGTGGAGCTGGGAATCGAGCTACCACCTCCTGGGAACTCAATGGCAGGGCAACAGAGATTTGCAACTGTTTGGTTTGATTAGGTGACTATTTCTACAGTGACTATTATAAGATTCGGGCGACTCACGTAATCTCATACGGCGAGATCGAGAAGGTTATTAGCCCTAACAGACAAACCTGATCTTACAGCACGTTTCACAGGCTACAACATTCCACTGGAACTTTACAATATGTAATTTGTGTCTTGAATGTGCAGTCGGGCGTTTTTTTATGAACTGGTGCCCTCTAGCATTCCTGCTCTCCAGCTGGATCAACTGCAGAGTCTTTACTAGTGATTTATACACTATTATACACATTTTTACCAAACAAAATGCAGTAAGTGTGTTTTTTTTGTAGCCGTTATACAAGTCTTATGTATTAATACCTTAATAAAGAAAAAAATTAAATTAAATTTTACTTTAAAAAGCATCTTTTCCCAGACATACATAATAAAACAAATATTCAATTTTGATATTCAATATTCAATTCAATATTATTAAATAAATAAGATCATATAAATGTCTAATAAAAAGTATTATTTTCTGCTAGTAATATTTTTATATTTTTGTGTTAACCCTATTTTTACTGCCTATTAATTATGATTTAGTGTGAATTAGTTATAATAACAACAACAATTATTATTATTATTATTATTATTATTATCGTTTATTATTTCGTATTTGTATGAATGGCCTTCAGTGTGATTGACTCCTCTATCCTTAATTCTGATTGGTCAGAGAGTGACTTATTCTTACATCATACTCTATCCTTAAATATATGCCTTTTTTCTAAATGTTTCACGCAGAGATTTCTATAAGGTTACAGTCCTATATAATTATTCGACAGTTTCAGGGAGTCTTTCATGTCGGTGGACACAGGACAGAAGGGTTAGTTTGTCTTGTATACTTTAGGAGAGAAATATAAAGAGAATGCTGGTGGGGAAAATGACTGCTGTGATGGAAAAGATTGAATTCAAGGTGCAACAGGATCACATGTAAGAATGAATAATTAGGTTTTGTAAATAAATCAATAATCGATGATGAAATTTTTAACTAAGAAGCTAACATAGGAGGAAAAATACTTCTAGGATTTAAAAGCCTGCTCGTCTTTAAGTTACACATTGTACAGTATGCACTAGAATCAATTAAGTAATCAACAAACAAACAAACGAACAAACAATTAAATAAAAGGGGGTCTAAAAAACACACTCTTAGCAAAACTCAAACCCTGTCCCAAATATATTTAGGTTTGTTGCCATGGTTACCTTTAAACGCACTTCTGAGGCACATTTTCATCCACCCGAGCTAAAACTTAACCACGGCTGATCCTCTAGCGAGGTTTAAAAAAGGCAACAAATAAGAACAGGCCTCACACACACACACATCATTTTTAAGCATCTACACCTTTAACTAATACAATTATCTTTATATTTATTATTAGATTCGTTTCTATTCAAATGAATTTGTCATTTATTTCATTTTTTTGTCTTTCTTTATCTGAATCCTGGACTAAATAATTAGGATTATTATTATTATATTTTACTGCAAACTGGCTAAGGTGAGGAATTAAGAAGTTAAGAAGAACATTTCCATGATTTCCACAGTGTATTTACTGGCGAGGGTCTTAAGCTATATTACATGCCAGGGGAAAAGTGTCGGAGGAAAAGCGGCAATACATCCAAAGTGATGAAGTGTTTAAAAATGTGTGAGAAGCAGCCTCAGTGCAAGCGTGCACTCCTGGATCATTAAGTCAGCTCGGCTTCAAAGTGCAAACGCAGGCCTGAAAAAAAAAAAAAGCCTATTACCGACCCCGGCAAAGCTGAACACGCCACTAAACGCCACGCCGCTTTCATGTCTCCTTTCAGCGATAACGCCATATCCGTTTAAGATGTAAACAGCTCCTATTGAGTGAATAAATTAAATAAACACGCTGCATAAATATAAACAGACGCTCCTGGAGGTAATCATATAAACGGAGAAAAGACACCCACGTGGAAAGCTGGGAGGATGGGAGGAAGAGCTGACACAGGAGCTGCTTCGGTTACATTTCAAAAAAATAGTCACAAAGATGCACTGGCTGCTAATCTACAGAAAATCCGCCATAGGGGAGCTCCTGTTAGCAAACTGCAGAATTATACTGAAAAGATTTATTTCTTTATTAGTTTATTTAACCCAAATGTGGTTTTGGGACTGTGGGAAGTGATGCTATTAATTATTTTTTAGCTCCAGATTCATAGACCTCAAGATTCATTTTTTTAGAACTTAAAATAGAAGATATTTTAATACCACTTATAGTGTCAAACATGATTAATAGCGAATATTAACCATAAATCACATCTATATGGCTTGTAAATGAGATAAACACATGTTTTTTTCCTATTTGTTTTAGCTGGATAGATTCAAAACCCAATAATGTAATTGGTAGGAAATAACATAAACACCACATGAGAATTAGGGAAAAATATTATAATTTGCATGTTGAGGTTTGTTAGTGACACCACAATGTGTGTGTCTTTTGTTGTCTCAGTAGCTTTACAAGAGAGAGAATAGTACTGAAAGTACTGTAAGGATCTTTGTTTTTATGTAACGATAAATGGATAAAAAACATTATTATTTAATAAAACATGATATAAGCAGAATGATTCATAATTAAAAAGATGATGTCATAGGAAAATGATCAACTTTAAGGTAACTCAGTTATTTTTAGTTTAGTATTTTCTTTTGTCTGTTTTGTAGCTCCGACGCGCAAATGTATCAGCACACAACGTAATTATTAAAAGCCGTGCACTTTTTTTTTAAAATAAAAACTTAAAAATAAAAATGATTGCACTTTGAAATGAGCTATTAGACTTTACAGATTAGACACTAAAAAAAGTTTATTGGTTTTTATATATTTTTTATATTTTTTACATTTGAATTAATTGATTTACTTGTAGCTGCTTTATGTCAGCAGGTTATAATTCACGGCTGTTTTTGTAATCTTTTTGTAAAAGTTTTTTGTAAATTCATTTTCTTTTCTTTTTTTCTCTTTTTTTATTTCTTTCACACATATCCTGGATAATGTTTTTTTTTATGTAGCTACATGTGTCTAATTATTATCTTTTCAAAATAAACAGGAGTAAAAGAAAAATAAAATTAAAAACATTTTAAATGTTAAACTTTTATATATAGTTTTATATATACTATATATACTATTTTTTATATATATACATGGCTAATTTTTTTTAAATAATCCTGAAGAATTTTTTTATGTGTATGCAACTGCGATGCCTCGTTAAAAACTTTAATAATTGAGGTAAATTCCTCATTCATCAATAATACTTTGTTTAATAATAATTTATAATTATAAAGGACTTTAGACACAAAGTTGATTTCTTTATGCACTGATTTCTACCCTATCTCTATTTACTCTATTCAATGACACACGCCTGTTCAATGAATCCGATCTCTACACGCGTAACTCACCCTGGTGCATCCCTAAGATTCAGCTATATCACTATTAATATCTCTCCTTATACAGTTGATCCCATCCTGTCGTGTGTGTGTGTGTGTGTGTATGTATCAGAACCCTGAGCCTAAATAGAAATAAAAATGTGTTTCTGTTTCCGGAATATATAAATGATAGAGCGATATGTACGGTACTGGCAACGTTTAGCTAAACTGATGACCTTTATGAGCACCGGGTGCCAAAGTTCACGAGCCTGGGGCTCAACACGCTTCCTCGCAGGGGTGTGCGGAGCTGATAAGAGCCGACTCAACCTTCTTCTCACATCACACACGCACATACACACACACACACACATACACATGTTCTATTATGTAAATCTCTTTTTGCTAAAACAAAGTACAGTAAAAAATAGACGTAAAGAGTAGACATAGTGGTCTAAAGCATAGAAATGAATATACCATTAGTACATCATTATATATAATCACAATTAAACATAAATACAAATAACAATTATTAAATATTATTAATGATACTGATGAAATCAAACTGTGATTTTTTTCCCCCGTAATTAACCATCACAGAAGAATTTCCCTGGGCATCCATATGGAACCCTGAGGATGTAAACTTGGTCAATAGAACTGAAATATGGTTCTATGTGGAAGCCTTGGCAAACAATAAAGCTTTGCTATTAGCATCAGGGCTGTGTAAAAATATTGATCCATCTAACTATCGCAATATTTTTTGTCATAAAACAAACATGGTGGAAAAAATACGTAAGTTTTTGGCTTTGTTTTTGTTGTATTTTTATTGTATTTTTGTTTAACAAAAATGACACCATTAGTACATCTAAGGATGCAATGTATTGCAGTAGGTATAGTACGATGTATTGTATCGTATGACTGTTGTTAATACACAGCCCTAATTAGCATCATTAAATAAGTTGAAAGACAAGGATTAAAATGGATGCTATTACTTTCTGGAGTTAAATATATATAATCAAAAGTTTACGAAGAATATAAAATAATCAAAAAGCTTAAAATAATAAAAGACTTTATTAAGAGGGACTAAGAGTTTTGCTGTGATCAATATTATAAAACATATTGTTTTTTTAACATCATTTTTTATTGTTGAAATAAATGTATTTAGCATGAATTGCTACTACTAATAGTAATTACAATAAAAATAATAGTCACTTAAAAAAGAATTGCCTAACATGTGCACACGCATTAACCCACAGTATTAACTGTTAGTTAAGTTTCTAACCGTGTGTGAGTGCTGAAGTGGGTGTTTAATATATAATTCTTATGATGATGTTTATTAAGTTTACGATCATTTTAAAAGTGACATTTTTTATCTTCTGCGTTTGGAATTTTTGTAAATATTCAAGCGTTAAAGTTTGCTAGGACAAGCTAGAGAGTTTTTGGGATGCCAAATCTACTTATCTAAACTTATTCCGTTTTTTAGCACTAACGAAGGGAATGCAAACAAAATCTCCTGGCTCTATGATCATGGATGTGATGACATCATTGCTGTGCTTGATGTAAAGTTAATAGATATTTTACCCAACTTAAAAACACAAATACGAATCCAACTTAATATTTGTAGTCGATTTTTCTTGGTTAAAAAAGGTTTTTCTGAAGAAATTTTTAAGCCAGATAGACTTTAAAAAGACTTTTTTTATGTAAAAAAAGTTAGGCTTCATAAAGGTACGTCTACATATTCCACCAGTTCCAACTGTTTTTGGACAAGGTATATTTTGCCCTGAAGGATAATCAATCACTTTGATTGATTGATTGAATCACACATGTATTTCCAGCTTTAAGGATCTTTCCATAGATAGAAGTGTTAAATAAACTTTAAATAGTTCACTGCAATCCTTAGAGCACAAAATGTTATGTATTGTCTGTAATCAAGATCAATGTATGCATTTATATATTCCACATAACCAGATAGAAATCAGAACTTTGACCTCGCCCACTATCACGTTCCACTTTCTATCATTTTTGCCTAAAAGTGAAGTAAAATTTTCCAAGCTGGTTGCGTTAAACAAAAAAAAAATGGTCAAAATAGAGCGAGTCGTTGTTTTGCTGCTCTTTAGCCCTGTAGGCCATCACGACTTTTAGCACACTGTAGTAGTAGTAGTAAAAGTCCACTCAATGCAGGTGTCCCAAGGGTCCGAGCAGCGAGGGGTCAGAGAGCCGAAGCTTTGCTTTACTGTCACCATCACTCTTCTACCAGACGTGTTAGAAAGGAGGGGAAAAAAATAAAAGGCGCTCGGTCCTATTTGAGCAAAGGAACACTAATGCGCTTACCAGATGTTCCTCCTGATGGATCTGCGCTCTGGATTATGCGCTTTGCCTCTTGCACTCTCGGCGTAGAGGCAGTTTGTAACCTGGACAGATGGGAAGTGACATCGCATGATGACATCGCAGGAAACCGTCCAGCGTCGCCTAATTAAAATCACGTGTTACGTATTTTCGGTCTCGCGGCTACACGAAAGGGCATCTTTTATTTGTCTTTGGGGTGGAAAATGTGATATTGTCAAGATTTGTTTTTTTCTGTAGTACAAAAGGTTATGTAGATTGGAGACATTACACAGCTTGGACATTTTTGATTGACAAAGTGACCTTTAAGGTGTGTGTGGTGTGGAAGGGAAAAAAAATTACAAAGCATTCAAATGGGGAAGATTTGCTTATATTAAATGCCATGTTGTTAGAATATTTGAGGCTAAAGTGGATTTCATATATTATGAGATCGATAAAACACACACACACACAAACAATCTCAAATTTTTTTGGACAGTCGGATATTTGGCATTACGTTTGCAGTGTGTGTATGAATATAAATGTGAATACGAGGATCACAGAGCAAGAAGTCAACAGTTGTTAAGGTCACATGTTGACAGAATGCATTTGAATTACTTTCAAACATACGGCGTTCGCTGTCAAGCCCATTTTTTTTCGCTCACTGGGGGTTTTGCAAGTAGAATCCTCAGTGTTTTAATATTTGACAAATCATTTAATTATTCCACCCACTCGCTGAACGGATTAGACCGATTCTGACAGCGAACGTAGCACAGAAACACTTCAAGACCAAAGAAAAGAAAGCGCTATACATTAAAGCCAGCACTTGGCTGAGGTGTGCAGAGGGTCGATCCCGAACGCTTAATCCGTGCGACGTGTAGGCGGCGTGATTAACGTTCCTACAGCTGAAACGCTGCAAAAATAAAGGACAAATCGCTTTGAAACTGTGAATACTGCAGGCATGTGAAACTATGAAAGTATGAATAATTGGCAGAGAATGATGTGCTAGCTTGGATTAGCAACTCCAAATGCAGTTTATGACTAATTGTGTTAAGTGAAAATAAACTGTCACTTTTGTTCCAGGGATAATTAGGCTTTTAATGTTTGCCGTAGTGATTGTGGTCCTTTTTTTTTTTTTTTTTTTTTTTTTTTTTAAGTGAGCCCTCTAGCTTTCCCAAAGGGAAATGAGCTCTGTGTGTAAGGGTGTGCGTGTAAGGAAGAGGCTAGACGAAGACGTCTGAAGGACTTTTATTAGTGTAGAACTCTTTGTAGTGGAGAATAAGCCATGCAGGCTTTCGATTTGTTAATTGCGCTGCTTTCGGAGACTCTGTTCAGCAAGAAAATGGGAAGGAAGTTAATAGCGGTGAATGTGAGACGCTGTTATTCAGCTTTTTGAATCCTCTGCAAATGAAGCATATTGGTTTAATGGATACGAATACACGCAACAGGGACAGATTTTAGGTAAATAAAGCATGATTACAATTAGGGCTGTTTTTTTATTTAACAATTTAGGAAACATTAAATATTTTATTAACAAATATTTTAGCATTAAAAAATAGATTTTTTGGAGGGGGGGGCGGTTTAATGAGCAAATTGTTTAGCATTGAGTCTGTTAGCATAGAATTAATATTTGTTAGCTAGCATAAAGAAATAGAACCTTACTGTTTACATTTTGAATGAACACTTTTTTAAATTATTTTCAACATCTGCATGAGTAACAATATCGTTGTAAATAAATACAACAGAAGAAGAAAATGCAGTTTTCATTGGTAATCTTGGACGATGCAACTTCCTGTTAAGCACGTGACAGGATGTCATGTTTAAAAATGACATCATCAGGGTAAACTGACGTTAAAGAGTTTTTCAATTTTGTTGTGAAGTTGTACGTCATGACACAATACCAACATGGCGTATTTACTGTACGATGTCAGTAGGTATGATCACATATCTACTAAATAGTACACAATTTTGGACACAGACAGTCAGTGTTCAGAATAAAGGAGTTCAGTCTTTGTGGGAAGACACCAAGGCTTCATCTGAAATTGCATACTTCTATACTATAGGGTAGGCAAAACTAAGTATGCAAAATCCTTAGTATGTGAATTACAGATGCACCCTTGTCTAACCTGCGGAAGAGACGACTCCTAAGATGTGGAAGTGGTGGAAAGCGTTGACGCGTCACTTTACAAGTGCTTTAAGGAGCTGTAATTACTTACAATATTGTTCCTTGTAGTTAAAATAAACTTGTTTAACATCCTTCAAGTTAAACATCATCCAACTATGATTTCACGCTGCTGTGACGCCGTATGTCATGTGACAATATTACAGTTCGGGATGTAGTACATCCTTAATTTCATTCATACTAGATATAAACATACTATATAGATCAAACTTTTTTTTAACAGTCGGTAAGTACGTACTTAGTTAAATGTAGTACATCATTAAGTAGTATGCCATTTTGGATGAAGCCCGTGTAAAAAGGAACTAATGTATCTCTTAGAAGTAAAAAAAAAAAGTGAAAACTGTCAGTGTATTAAAGGAACAGCACACTTGCTGGAAAGTATACAACGCCAGAACACTTATCAGAAGTCCTTATTGCATCCATATTAATAACTCCTAGCGTTTTTAAATAATATTATTTTTCTGGAAAATCTGACGGCTGTTTCACTGGGCATGAGATTATCTCAGTTTCTTTTTACGCTCTCGTGGTGGTGCCAGGGCACGGGGGTAATTGGAATCAGTTATTCAAAACATCTCTAAATGTGATTTAAATGGCGAGGATTTATTAGCATAGAAGGAAACCATTAAAACGGAGCCGGGAGAGGGGAATTCCGATTCGGGAGTGAAGTTGCAGGGGGTTGGGAGGGTTGACAAGAGTGATGAAGGGGAAGGGAAGGGAAGAGAAAGGGAAGGGGAGGGGAGGAGAGAGCAAGGGGGACAAGAGAAAGCAATTATTGGATGTAAAGGCCATGACCAGAGCTCCCGCCGTCACTGAGAAATCAAATCTGTCAGCAATTAGAAGGATCTCAGGGGGCCGGACAGGCCTTAGCACTGGACAATAGGGGTGCTGAGACAGAGGAGAGGAGAAAAGGGCCCGGGGGCAATTATAAGAGATGATAGAGTAGCTTTATTTATCCAAACAGCAGGTTACTCTCACATTCAACCCCTTTTGTCACTTGTTGCCCCTGTGAATGGAGCACCACTTCAACCGATGGGTGTTCCACCTGACCCGTATTGTCCCAGCAGCTAGTTTCTGTAGTGGGCATGCTTTTCAGCCAGCTCCATCTCATTCTCCAGCACTCACCCTCAAGAGCCCATCTCCCCGCTTCACATCTGAAGCTATTTATTCGGGGGAAAAAAGACGAAGAGATGGCGAGGGAACTTCTCCCCGACGTGAACTCGGTATCAAAGGGCAGAGGCTTTTTGAATGGGTCAAAAGGTCCTCGTTGGAGAACAGAGGATGAGGGGAAAGGATTAAAGGTCGGGAGTGTTTAGTCTTCGTATAGGTGGCACAGAAAAGGAGTAGTTACACCATGACGTGATGCGGTGGAAGTTTTTTTTTCGCTCTAAAGTGGAAGTCTCAAGCCAGCTTTTTTTCTTTTTTTTGACGGTTGCCATATGATTTATTTCCCACTTCATTATCCTCGGTAGCAGGTGAGGTGAAAGAAGGTTTTTTTGTGAGGACGTGCGGATTTGAATGCATCCCTTTCAGGAGTCGGTAACTCTTGACCAGGTCTTTTTGTGAACTTAATTAGTTCTCTAACCACTGATTTACGAGCACATCCACAAGGAAACATGTTTGTCGTTTGTTTCGAATTCCAATGAGCTAAAACACACAATGAATCAATTCCTTCAGCCTTTCAATAGCTTTAAGAAGCGACCTATTTTCATTCCAAATAATATTCATTTCTTTAATTCAGTCCAATCTGGAATGTATTTTATTGTTTACAAAGAATTTAGGTCAGTTTTATTAAAGTTATGAAACTTATTTCCAGGCAAGAAAACTTCAGGACAGCTTTTGAAGTATGGGTTGTAGTCTCAGCCTGATGATAGTCATTAATTGTTCAATTACATGCAGTGCATTTGTAATGAAATCAAAGAGAAATTTTCATTAAGAGCTAAAATAAAAAGAAATTCAGCACTGATGCCAACTGACATAAAAATGTGCTCTATATAAAATGCTGACAAGCCTACAAAAATGTAGAATTAAACTTTTAATAATTTTGCTTCTTTTATGATAACAAGCAAGTCGGATAACGGAGCCATTGTCCGTTCTGAGTTTTGCAGGCATGTGTTAATTCCTTTCAATGCAAACACAATTATAAAGCGGAAATGTGACTGATATTTCCTTTAAAAGGAATTAAACAGTGGTAAACTAAAAGTTCTGGGTTAAGATTTAAAGAAAATTAAGTAATGTTCACAGTACGAGCTGAAGAGCAGGAAACCTTAAACAGTCTTGGATATTTATTATACTATAAATCAACATTTTTATATTATATACTAAATACATTTTTTTTAAATGTATACTGCATTAAAATTTGCATATTAATATTATATTATATTATTTTATTACTATATTATTATATTACTATATTATATTATATTATATTATATTATATTATATTATATTATCTATATTATACTATATTATATATATTTATACTATATTATACTATATTTATATATTTATACATTTTATATTATTATTACTAATTATATTTATATACTATACTATATTATATTATATTATATTATATTATATTATATTATTTATACTATATTATACTATATTTTATTATATTATACTATTTTTACTATATACTATATTTATATTATACTATATTATACTATATTATATTTATTATATTATTTTATAATTATATTATATTATATTATATTATATTATCAGATTATTTTACAGAGAGAAATCCAGATAATCGATCCCTATTTCAATTCAGTCTATTTTTAATCTAGAATTATTGCACTCTTTTTATGTTCTTTCATCTCTGTTATTTCTGCTATGGCTTTCACATCACGATCCTGACTAACCCAGTAATAACGCTCAATTTGCTTATTCTGTACACGCTACAGAACTGCGAGCTTCTTCTCCCCTTGCAGGCGGAATCACGTGTGTCGAGAGCTGCAACAAACACAAACGGAATGTCCGACGAGACCACGTGAGTCTTTAAACAAGGTCCAGATGTTAAGGGAAAATGAAATCCAATAAATTATTATTCGCTCGATTATCAGGGCCCATCTTAAAACTAAAAGCTAAAAAAAAGCATGAGCACATCACTCACGGTGTGATTACAGGCCTACATATTTTTCGAGAGGGTGCCACTTGTAATGTGGTTTTACAGACTGGACCCACAGTAAAGGCACTAATTAAGTCAAAGCAAGCACGACTGCATGCCTCAGCCCGGGCACTGAGACATCGGGCCATTTCTCACACATACCAACATGTGCTTTCGGGCTACCGCATGGAATCCTCGGCCATAACAGCCATGCTTGCCTGCTTCGCTTCGCTGTGCTACGCTACGCCCACTAAAGCTTTATGAACACACAGTGAAGTGATTTACAATCTTTTACATCGGTCCTTATGATCTGTCGGTATTAGCTCAACGTTACACAGGATAAAAAAAAGAACAATTTCTTTTCAGTGATATGATTTTACAGCATGTGAGAGGATGAAAATTATGATAATGAAAAAAAGGTAAATAAATAAATAAAATTTATTTAGGGTAAATCTGAGTGACAGAAACAAGACTAGAGTATGTTTATGCCCTATTCCTGCTGGTACTAAGCGAGAGAAAGAAAGAAAGAAAGAAAGAAAGAAGGAAGAAGAAGAGAAGAAATAAGAAGAAAAAAAGAAAGAAAAGAAGGAGGAAGAAAGAAAGAAGAAAGGAAAAGAAAGAAAGAGAAAAGAAAGGTAAGGAAGGAAGAAAAGAAAGAAAAGAAAAGAAAAAGAAAGAAAGAAAGAAGAAGGAAGGAAGAAAAGAAAGAAAGAAAGAAAGAAAGAAAGAAAGAAAGAAAGAAAGAAAGAAAGAAAGAAAAAAAAAAAAGAAAGAAAAGGAAAACAGAAAGAAAGAAAAAAGAAAGAAAGTAAATGCAGGTTGTGTACTGTTATTGTGCGGATAAAGTAATTATTCTGTTATAATAAATGAAGACAGCATGTCTTCCATCACCAGTTAACTGGAAAAGGTCATTAGAGTTCACACTTTGCGAAAATGCAAAAAAAAACAGGAGGAACTTTTATAAATAAGGAGCCAAACTGACACACATTCATCAAACTGAAAGAAGAATCTGCAAAAAAAACAATGTGCACCTGCTCAAGCAACAATTAGCAAACAAAGTCAGAGTGAAGAAGATTCGTAACTTTCTCAGGGACAACAATATTAAACAAAATGCACAGCAGACGTAACAAAGGCCCTAAAGCACCCTGTCAGTGCCACAGGTTAAATAATACTAAGCAGGTGGAAAGTTAATGAACAACTAATTCTTCCTGGACAAAAAAAGCCAGAGACGCTCTTATTTCGACCTCATCTTTACATAAACCTTAGATCGGTTTAAAAGGTCTTTAAAATATGCATTAATACTAGAGGTTACAATATCGAGAAACTAACATGAAAGAGTTCGTAATATAAACTCTGATACACTGGTACCTTGACTTACGAGTGTCCCAACTAACGGGTTTTTCAAGATACAAGCCGTCTCTCTGCTTCGTGTTACGGGCCAGCTTCAGATACCCCACTGCTAGTGTTTTTTTTCCATCACTAACAAATATATTTAATTATCACCAACCCATATGACATCTATAGGCGTTAAAAAAAAAATAATCTGTTTTTAAAACACAGTAAACGCCGTCCCGTAACATCCGTCCAGCATCTCGTGTCTCACTCGATAGCAAGTGGAGTCGTCTGATCTCCAAGCTAAATGTGGTACATTATACTTATAAAAACCAGTTTATTGCAGTACATTTCTATTGTATTGTATTCTATTGTATTGTAGTTGTTTTTTTATGATTTTTTTTTTATTATTTAAAAAAACATGTAATCTAAAAAAAAAATTGCGGTATTTTTTTTTCGGGACCAGGAACGAATTAAAGGCATTTTAATTGATTTCAATGGGGGACATACGACTAATTTGAGTTACGAGCTCCGTCACGGAAACAAATTATACTCGTAAGTCAAGACACCACTGTGTGTATATATATATATATAAAAAAATAAAAAATATATATATATATATATATATAAACCTTGCTACTGTATATACAGGATATAACAAATTATTTTGGTGAATTAAATTTCATTTCAAAGTCAAATGACAGGAAGTCCTATATTGCACTAATAAAACATTAAATATTAATGAGTAGATTATAAGTATTAATAATTTTCTTTTCTCTCTCTCTGTCTCTCTCTGTCTCTCTGTCTGTCTCTCTCTGTCTCTCTCTCTCTCTGTGTATTTGTGTTTATTTTATTATAAATGATGATATTTTGTGTGGTAATTAGATTATCACTCTGTTACTGTTACTGTACATTAGAGAAGTGACAAAAGAAAAAGGGTGGAAATAGTTATTTCTCCTTACTGTATATATTTATATATAATGTATAAATCTACAGGAAGTCATGGGACTGAAGTGTAAAAGTAAAAATGTGATAAAAAAAGAAGGAAAAAAAAGCAGAGGTGGGCACAGGTGGTGGAGGCCCCTTTCTCACCCTGTCTACAGGTGTTTATTAGCACATAGGAGCTGCCATATGTCCCAGCATGCACCACAGCCTGAGGGCATCCAATCAGCCTTTACCCATAATCATCTGCAACCCCAGCAGCCTGTTTCTCTCTCTCTCTCTCTCTCTCTCTCTCTCTCTCTCTCTCTCTCTCTCTCTCTCTGTTTAATGTAGGGACATTTTGCAAATGTTTTCTGTTTTTTTTTCTCTTTAACAGGTTTTCCTCCTCCGAGAGATGAAATGGAGAGATAGAGGGTAAGAGAGACAGCAGGGAAGAAAAAGAGAGAGATACCATAACACACTCCTTTTCTTCAGATGATTTAAAGCTCTGATACTCCGATATATTCATGGTGAATGTGTTTGTAACAGATCTTACATGCCTTTCTTTTCCCCTCTCAGAGTGTGTTTCGCACCTGGTCGGACTGAGAGAAAGGCATTGTCATTTAAAAAGCATCACACACACACTCAAACACACACACTCTCTTACTGACAGAGAGGGGGGGTAAGGAAGGGCCTACAGGGGTATTTCAGGGCAACGGTGTTTGAAGCGGGCATATGGGCCGCTGCATTTGCATTTATTGCCCTTCAGATTACGTATGTTAACTCGCACTAAACACCTCGCGCGGTTAGGGCTAATTTGATGAGGTCATGCTGTGACCCCCCGCAGTGCACCTCCACCCCATGTTCTGTAAGTGAAAGCAGCTGGTGTAGAATAAGCAAGAATCGGACGTTTACAAACACACGCACACACACACATACACACACACACATACACACACATAAACTATCCAAATTACAAATGTACAAGTAAAGCAATATAAGTATAAAATAAATTAAAGAGTGTGTATTTCAGTAACAGTAATGCTCAAATTACTAATTACTAATACTAATTAATTAGCAAACATCAAGTTATTTTTATTATTTAAAAACATTTAAACTATTCAAAAATCATTTTAATGACTAATAAGTAAAGCAAACGGGGTTTTGTTTCTAGATCTATCTATCTATCTATCTATCTATCTATCTGTCTGTCTGTCTGTCTGTCTGTCTAGCGACCCATCAGAGCTATTAAAAATATTGTTTTAAATGACTAGAAATGGTGGCTGTAAACGTTTGACAACACATACAGGATCATATAAGTGTCGATTATTTATATTATAGATTTAGATATGATATCGGTACGAAAGCGCCGTGGAATCGGAGCGTTTACTCACTTCTAGATTCCACCCTCATCTCTTCTAGAAATTCACACACTCGTTACCTTTGTATTCACAATCACATAAGAAAGATATACACACATACAAATACCCCTGCACACACACACATGACATGAAAGCTGCTCTGCTGCTATTGGAGTGAAAGCTTTGAGGGCTGTGTAGTGAGTGAAGCTCTCCATTGAGCCGGTCCAGACTGAAAGGCTTGGTTTAGCTAACCTCCAAGGCCACGGCAGCCTCTGGAGAGCCTCTCTGCCATCTGAAGCAGGGGTGAAAAAGCAGTCCTCCTTTAACGACGCCCTCACGGCTTTTTTGATCAGCTCACGGGTTACGTTCGAAAAACCCTGGCCTTTTTTCATGCAAAGTAGACGCTCGTCCAAAGCCGCTTGCTCGAAAAAATCTCTTTTGGCGACGGGGTTCTAACTCAGCCTGGGAAAAGCTGCACAAGCCAAAGAGTCGAGAAAAGAGTGCACTTTCCCAAAGTGCTGAAAAGCAACTCCAGTCCAGGTGTGCTAAGCAGCAAAAAAACACCTCTTTCTGCCCCGGCGTACAAAAAGGTGTGGGAAGGTGTATTATATTTATTATATTCGGATTATAAAATATAAAAAGTGTATTAAATGAAAGAAATATCAGGAAGAATTTCTGGATAAAAATATCATCCATCTTAAAAAAAAGATTTGGTTTCTTAATTTTTTTTTTTATTAACCAAACTTGTGTTTAAGATGAACTTAAACTCTGAATGAAATCGGAAAACGTCAGATTATTATAACAAGAACACTTGAATAACGCCGTATGGGCACACAACGGACAACAGGCACACGGCAATAAAACCCGCCACCAACCGAGAAATTCGCTTCACCTTTTCAGAATTCCTGGTGGAAGCTTTGCTACTTGTTCGAGGGTCGTTTGAGTGAAACTGGTAGTCGCATGATATGTTGCTCTGTGTTAGTCGTCTTCCAGAATTTTTTTTATTTGTTTCTACAAACAATATAGCTCTTATAAATGATACCATTAGGTACTTGCTATAAGTGCTAATTTTTTTTTTCTGTTTTATTGCTCGCGCACGCGCAGATCCGCACTTTCACTAATTTAAATTCAGAATTAATTCTAAATTTTTGGGAATCGATTAAGAATCGTTAGAGAAAGAATCTCGATGCAACAATAAATCTATTTTTTCCCCACCCTATTACTGACTGTCGCTATTGCCTTATTAACTGTCTTTGGATGAAGCTCAGAGTTTGTTCTGGTGAAGTTCTTGAGTGCTGTGTGGGTGTGTTGGCTCTACCGAAGTGTTTAATTACCCACTGCGCTGGAGAACGTGCTGATGGAGATTGTGGAGAGGAAAAGGAGGAGCCAAAATGAAAGTTCACACAGGCTGAAGGTCATGTACTACCACAATGGCACCGCTAATCCTCGCCACAATTTCAGCCAGTCGCTCTGAGAAACAGAATGTTGGGCCCGAGCCTCCTCTTCCTCGCCCCCTCAGGCTGGATAATCTACCAATTAACAGCAATTGTGATCGAAGGGTTTTAATATGCTGTTCTGTAGACCATTTAATTTTTCCTCTTCTCTGGTAGAACTGTGATTATCCCCCCTCTCTTTGGTTTTTCCCCATTTTAAAATAAAAGACCTCGGGGCTTAATTTGGCATTAAGGGACGTCGGATACAGACTGCCAGCCAAGAGATTGTTTTGCCCGAGATGCCGAGAAAGAGTGAGGGAGAACGGCTGAAAGGAGAAAATCATTTTAAACGAGGGCGAGTGTGAAGGACTTGCTCAAACAGGCCCAGCGCTTGCCAATGTAACATATTAGCAGAAAATTTGGGATTGTGTTTCCAAAACATCAGCGTTACGTTCTGGATATCTGACCTCTTGTAGGCCGCTGGTTTATTCAGTCAGACTTAATAACGGGCTTTATCTTCTCCACATACTGCTGAAAAACACAAAACTGTTATACATACAAGAAACCAGAGAGCAAATAAAAATAAATAAATGAATCAAAACCATGGGAAGCTGCATTGATGAGAAGTTTCTGCGTGTGTATTGACCAGCTTTTTTTAATTCTGACTTTCATCTTCATTCCGGCTTGTTCATTCAAGATCTAGATCTTAAACCAGATTTTTTTAAAGCTACTCTGCAACAAATAAACGAAACCAAATCGAATCGCTAATGAACAACAGTAGATAAGCATCCCATCCAGGGGTTCCTTCCCGGAGCTCTGGACTCACCCTGAAAGGAGTAAAATGGTTACTGAAGTGTACTAATTATGTACCGCCCATTCAAATGTTGCCCCTTTGAGACAACCTTATATTTACAGTATATATCATGATCTTTCTAAATCATCTTCCTTGAGCTAGCGTTTTTAGCTAACAAACACACAAACATTAGTTTACACAGTGTCAACTGATACAAAGAAGACGTCAATTTATTTGAGCGATAATAATAAATGCTAATGGGCCGTGGGGGTGTATATAGAAGGCTTTATACTTGGATTCTAATAACTTTGATGAGTAAACCTTTTTATTTGCATTAATAAACTAATATTCTATATCAACATGGTTCTATAGCTTAAGGTGTGCCATCACTTTTGGATTATTTTTGTGAATGACTTTTTTTAAAAAAGAAATAAATACTATACAATGTACTGTACTTTAAATACTAGACATTATTTTTTTCTGCTAAAATAGATTAAAGAAGAAAAATGAGAAGCAAAAGCAGAGAAAGAAGAACTCTCTTAACTGTTCAATAGAAAATAGCAACTGTTATCCTGTACTTTTACTGGTTCTATAGAGAACCCTCAGGTTTGTGTACTTGGCTGATAAAATAAAAATGTTTTTATGTAGAAATCATCTTTATATTTATTTCTAAAATGGTTCTATAGCTCAAGGTTCCATAGAAGGAGTGATCAAGCTAGCTTTTATGCTACTCACAGACATCAGAGAAAGACACTGATGTTGAAGATCTGCATGAACCGACAAGATCGTCAAAAGTTCCAGCAACGCGGTTTTTCCACGACACTGACAGATCTCGCTTTAGTATCATTCCTGCAGTATGTAACTGCAGACCACGCTTTGTTTCTGGTTAGTATCAGACATTCAATCGTCTGCTCCGACCCCATAATTCAGTTTTTATACTTGTTACACACCTCACATGTTTAAGCTGTAAAAACAGGTGGAGTTCCCAAACCACCTTCTGCTTCTACTGGCCCCATAGGGAATGTCACTCATTTCTAAAGTTACAGGTTCTTTTTTTTCTAGCGAGCCTCACGTCGCTGCTTGCAACAGACAGCTCTTAACTAACACCTCTGCAATTACAGACACTAAAATGATAATAATTAGTTGGTAGACTATGTGGGAATTTCCGTAGGGAAAACCTTGCTGATTTTTACCCTATCATTTGGTATAAAAGGTTCGACCTGTGCAAAAAGAGTGTGTGGCACTAAACTTTCTTTTTTTGTTTTTTTTGGTTTACTGTACTGGATATATTGGGTTCGTCACCGCTGCCAAGAAGTAATTAATTAATATTTTTATTTGTCTTAAAAACTTTACTATATGTTTTTAAAAAAATCTAAAACTATTACTAAAGTTTGTATTTACTCAGTTTTTAAATAAATCTTACTTTAAAAAAATGTCTTCTTCCTTATTTTTCCTTTCAAAATAAAATTAATTTACAACTTTCTCTATTAAAATTGAAATCCAAGCGCTTATACACTTTTACAGAAAAAAATCTTGTTGCCCTCTTTGCGCATTAATTACACTTCCGTAATACGCCGATGATGTGCTAACCAAGCCGAGCTGAACAATGGCCCTCATTTCAATATCTTAATGGGAAAAGAAACCATCGGCGAGTGTGACGGCGAGAGAACGGATCCCATTTGCTATAGTCCCTTTGAAGTCGACTGTCCAGACCGAGCAGGCCCGAGGCGGCCTTCAGAAAACTTTCTCGCATGCTGGAGATGCTGTTTTCACAGGAAACCTTCCGATTCCCTGGGTTTTAACAGTCGGACGCGAATGTTAGCATATCAAAAAAGCATATTTTTGTTTATTAGAATAAAATACTGCTTGGCTAAAAGGTCAAGTGGGAAACTGGGATTACTTTTTGGTTATCAATGCTGAAATTTGACCTAATCCGACTCTGTTTTCACTCATAACTGTTCTTTGCCCAAACCACAAATTACAACAGCAGTCATCTGTATTTAAGATTTCCATTAATTGACCACATAAAAACTTTGATTTCATTCTTGGGAACTAAACAAACTCAGCTTGCTTCAACTTTGGACCATATCCACACCTGTGAAGCTGGAATTATCTAATGTTTTGCTGCTATGTTTGTCTCAGGGAGCTAAAAAGTAGCCAAAAGTGGGGTTAGAGGTCGCCATTGGTGCTTGCCTTTATAGTGCTAATTTAGAGTCAAGCTGTAGCGCCTGAAGGCCTTGACCACAGCTGGCTCGCTCGGCATCTCTATGGGTGTGTGCGTGTGTGTATCCTGCTGAGGTAAAAACAATCCGTTGGCTGTTCTCACTAAACTGCTGGGTGACCTTGCCCTTGGGCCATGTTGGCTAAGGCAGCTGTCCGTTACCCACAATCCTTTTCTGCAGGTGCACATAGGAGGGGGCAGCGAAAGGAAACTTTCACATGTTTGTTTACGTCCCAGTGAAAACAGCAAGGGGACCGGGTCTGCCTCTGTTCCAATCTCTACAATCTGACCTGAGCTGCGAAAACAACGCTCTGATCCCTTTTTCCAATGGCTAATTCCTTCTTACCAGGGTTCATCTCCCGGTCCTAATAAAACAGCAAAAGGCAGTGTGCACGCTTCGGATTAGGGTTATCTACCGGCTGGAACGTGAAGGCCAGAGCTTTGAGTTTTCCAATAAAGGGTCTAACATACGTCTTACATAATGAATCCACAATTTAAGATGAGATTCTGATATTTTAACTTATTAATTTTTTAGAACTTATGACAAGACTGATGGTTTCTTTGGAGTTCCTCTTTCAACAGTGCTTAGATTGCTAAAATGGGTTGATGTTGGGTTCTTCATGAATGATTCTTTCAGTAGGAGAAACCGAAGAACTACTGGAGTCACAGTTTGGGATAAACGAAAGAAAGAAAGAAAGAAAGAAAGAAAGAAAGAAAGAAAGAAAGAAAGAAAGAAAGAAAGGGAAAGAAGCCCTTGATGAATCTTGGAGTAAAGTCTTCTAGTATGTAGTAAGAACTAATTTTGGAAAGAGCATAGAACATTCTAGAATTGTTTAGTTTTATTAGTTTCACTGTGGAAAATGAAAGGTTTAGTGCAGTTACTGAATAAGACGCTTACAAGGCAAGATGTTTTCTTTTACAAATTGTGAAGAACGTTGCGAATATTTTCGGTAAAAACAACAGTCCTTAGTGATGCTTAGTGACTTTTTCTAAAAAACATAAAAAATAACATAACGAACCGTTTTGTTTAAACAAATCCACTGAATCCACCCTTTCTTGCAAAGCATAAGAGATCTCTGTAAGACAAGGGGGATATTCTTTTAACCGTCGCACTTCCACTGAGAGCCAGTCTCTTTCTTTTTTTCTCCACTTCCTTCATTTAGTTTGGATAAACACGGCCAACCTGGAGTCCACCTGCTTTGGGGTGGCTGAGAAATTGACTTTTCCTGAAAAGTTCCACGACCTTTGCCATCGTGACAGAAGCGTCCTGTGTGGCCGGCCGCCATTTAACCCCCTAATTGTTACAAGGCAGCTTCTGGCACTCTAATACTTTGCTTCCGGAAATCGTTCTTACACAATCAAATAAACGCCCATGTGCAGGATTCGACGTTGCTGAATTAAAACTGTACAAAAGTTATAGCACCCTTAGGTTCCAAACTCAATGTGGACAAATTTTCTGAAGGTTTCCCATCAGAAAGAGCTATAGGAATCCAGGAACCATTCAAGGAACCTCTAAAGAACCGTTTATCTAACAGCTTACAGCCAACAACAAGGTGTACAACAAGGTTTTGTAACCTGATCAGTGAAATAGTCGTTCTACTTAAAGACCCGGTGTTTCATTTGCCTACGAATTTTTACGCTTGCCGTTTATCACAGCATTCACCTGAAATCTTAAACAACCTGGAAGGAAGTTGTACATCAGTCGCTCGACGCTCGAGACGGTCCGTCTGTCCAGATGATTTGCGGATACGTTATTAGCCTACGGCGCTGCAGAGTTTTTTCCCCTGGAGGGCCGTCTTGTTTTCCTTTTTCTCTTTTCTTCACCGCCGTGACGAGTTCTTTTTCTAGAACTGGGTTTCCTGCTATATATTATTTCACCACTAAAAAACATTATTGTACAAATACAGATAGCAAATACATTTCAGTGATGGATTCGGCCTGAAAATATTGCAAGCTAGCGGTGTTAATGGCTTTTCTTTTCCTGAATTGTGTGCTTCCTGAAGCCGAACGTTAAAAAATCAGCACCGGATTTAAGGAAGTGTTCATGTGTGGAAATATGTACAGTCAAATCCTGGTTAGATTTTTATTTACACAGACATAAACGGGTTAGTGGGTTGTTCTTGGAAATTTTGTGACACTTCTTTAAACTTTAATTATTTCTCTTTTTTTGTTGAAATCTGAAGTATTTAAGCAACAAAAAGTGGAATTGTTTTATACTTTTCTTTTAATATTTGTTTTATAAATCTTTCACAGCTATTGCTATCTATTCAGTAAAATTCTACTGTATAAAACAATACCCATGTGTGTGTATATATATATTTATACACGTGTGTTTGTGTGTATATATATATATATATATATATATATATATATATATATATATATATATATATATATATATATGTGGACATGGGACATGGACATAGACATTATTATTACTATTATTATTATTATTATTATTAATCAAAATCCATATATATATATATATATACTATATATATATCATCAGGATTTTGATTAATAATAATAGAGGACAATTTTTAGGATATAGACATTATTATTATTACTATTATTAGTCAAAATCCTTTCATATATAAATCTATATATATATCTATAACAATATATATATATATAAAATATAAATCTTTATATTAATAAGGTTATTTTTGTGTATTTTTGTGCATACATGTATTACATTTTACTGTACATGGCATCACATTTTCTTTTCGCAGATCTGATTCAAAAGGAGAGAGAAAGGAAAAGAGAGAGAGAGAGAGAGAGAGAGAGAGAAAGGAGGCAGAGTGAAGCCACACTTAGCTTGACTAACCACACTCCTTCAGATGAGAAGGGACTCCTGCAGACCGGATTAAAGAGAAGGTAAAATTATATTTTCGTCCTTTCACTTTGTTTCTCACTCTCTTTTCTTCCTCATCTTTCCAACCTGACACCCCTGGCCCTGTCCCTCTCGCGCTCTCTCACACTCTTTCTCGCCATTCTCGACCTTAAACTCAGGTGTTATCTTTCAAGCAGGGGGTCTCCAAAGGCTTAAGGATTTGGTGATGCAATGAACGACTCCGAGCACGAGTTTAAAGTGGAAGCGCATTCGGCTGGAGAGCAACTTCTAAAGAGCCTCCAAGGTCAGACCGTGTGGGAACGGAACGGAGCAGGAAGCGGAGAGAGCGTATCAAAGGCCGCTTACTTTTTTTCCCCCCCTATCTCCCCCTTTTCCTCATCAAGGCCACAAACTTGCTTTGAGTGAATGCTATCACCAGCACACGCTATCACATATCCTCTCAGTGCTGATGGAAGCCCGGTAATGTATATCAGACTTAATTGGGGTCTTAAATGCATTTATGGACTCGTCCGGCTTGATTATTTTTTTAAACCATTTACTCTGGGATGAATAAAGGGATGGAAATATTTTCTGCTGGGATGAATAGATATACAGCAAGTAAAAAATTCCTATAAAATAATGAAATAACAATAAAAGTCATTAATTATTTGTTGTTACAATAAAAAAAAAAAATAAAGCTTTAAAAATATAGCCCTGTTTTTATTTTTTGATATCTGTAACACATTTTTAGGTTTTATATATTTTTATGCTTGGATTCTTTATTGGGCAACTTTATTTTAGATTTATGAAGCAAACTAAAATGAAGTGTTAATTGTTTTATAATATAACTGATCATATCATAACTGGCCTACTTAACAGACTAAACTATTATTTATTTTATCATAAGAAGAAGTAGTTTATATCCTTGTTGGAACATTTAGAAGGGTTTTTTTTTTACTATAAAACTTCTACTATTTACTTCTGTGTGTGTGTTTTTACTTTAAATAAAAAAAATTATAGTATTCAACACAAAGAATAAACAGCTTGTGAACATTTTTACTGCAAACCAAGACAATAAATAACAGTAATTAGCAAACAGATGCAGGCCGAGTGTGTTAAACTGCATCATTAGACTCTATAACGGCAGAGAGAAACAAACGCTTTACATTTATTTCTCTGCTTTTTTTTTTATTTAGTCAATGTTTTAATTTTTTGTGTAGTTATTGTTCTACACATCTAAAATTATAATCAGCACATAAACTTTTTAAAAAGTTTAAAATCCTTTTTTTTTCTTGGAATAAAAACAAATTTATCAAGTTACTCATTTTCAAAACTTCCAATTTCTACCTTTCATTTTTTTTTAAGAATTTTCCATAAATAATCAGCAATAAAAATATTTTTTTCCTTTTAATTTAATTTGAACTATTTATTTGTTTGCTTGTGGTTTTTTTAAACCCAGCTGCAATTTACTACAATAAATCTACAGTACGAGAAAAAGGACAAAAGAGACAGACAGCAAACAAGAGAGAAAGATAACAAATAAGAGAGAAAGAGGGAGAGATATAAATAGTGAAAGTAAAAGAGAATGAAAAAAAGGAATACAGAGAAAGAGAGGACAAAAGCAGAGAAAGACAAGATGAGAAAAAGAGAGAGCAAAGGAGAAAGGATAAGAAAAAGAGAGATATTGCAAAGGAAAAAGGAGAGACAGAGAAAGAAAGGAGATAAAAGAAAAAGAGGATAAAAGAGTAAAAGAGAGAGGAGCCGAAAAAGACAGGGTGATTAACAGAGAGAGAGAAGAATAATAGAAAGAAAGACAGGACGAGAGTAAAAGACATATTGCAAGAGAGAGAGAAAGAGAGAGCAAAAGAGGATAAAAGAAAAAGAGATGGAACAAAAGAGAGAAAGGGAAGGTGTGAGTGTGATGGGATTTAAACTCAGACTGTGCTGCATGTTATTTACACATCAGCCGCTCAGTCTATTACATCTTCATCCAGGCCTGAGGAATCGCGGCCCCGGCGTGTTTACCCTCCACTCCCGCACGCTGATGGAGGGAATCTGGAGGGAAAGAATCGGAGCTTCTACCCGACGTGGGGCGACACGGGTTATTTGGCAGCGGATGAAAGGTCAAATAAGCGATGGAGGTGGATTTATAGACGTCCATATCGATCTGCCACTTACAATCGTTGCAACTAAGCAAATGTTTGATCTTTATTTATTTTATTTTTTTACTCCACATAGTCGAAAGCAGATTTTTTTTTTCCTCAACAAAATCTATTTGATCACTTACAGTAAGATTGTGGAGTGTGTGTGTGTGTGTGTGTGTGTGTGTGAGGGAGAGTGTTTATATCCAGTATTGCCCCGAGGAGGCTGAACTCTCAGTGGCTTAGTGCTGAGGAATGAACCCTTCATGACCCTTTAGCAGGTGGGAGAAAAAAATTCCTTCATAAACTCAATTCTTCTTAAATTGAAGCACATCAGACAGTTTTACTCAACGACGTTATATGACTAATGGAAAGAAAAGCGGGGATTTTTTATCATTAACTTATAATATAGTATATATATATAATATATATATATTATATATATATATATATATATATATATATATATATATATATATAATATCGTAAAATAATATCTTTTTTATTCTGTTCTTAAAACAGAAAATTTCTCAGAAAGTTGTATAGTAATTATTAATTTTTTCAACCTTTTTAAAGGTCAGAAATAAACAAATGTAACTTATAGATCCTATTTTTTAAGCAGAGAAGTTGAATTCTTACAAACAAACAAAAAAACATTAAAAAAAATGATGAAAATAATACTACAAAAAAAACCCTAAAAGACATCCTGTGTGTTTTTTCTTTTTACCTAAAAAATATATATTTGATTTATTTAGTTAGTTTGATTATGCATTCGTAAAGGTACTTTCTATTAAAAAAATACAAAAGTCGATTCTTTTTTTTATTATCTGTAGTCTGCGCTGTTTTTTACCTTAAAGTATCTTGAAGTAAATCATTCATTAAAATCTCCAACCCTCACCTTTCTCCCCATATTTCCAACCTTGTCTCTTCTCTGCACTCCTCCACACATTTTCCTTTCTGATCTCTCTGTTTGCAGAACCGTCTGAGAACCACTTCTACCTAAAGTGATATTAGTGTTAGATAATAAAGAGAAAGAAAAGAACAAATAAACACAACATTTACTTATCTACTATTACATTCGTAGGTGTTCTATCTTTTAATTATTTATTTATGATAAGACTTTTTTTGGGAACTTTTCGTTCGAAAGCCTGGAGTTTTGTCTGTACTAGCGTAATTTTCATTAACAGTAATTAATGATTATAACTATTGATAAAGCTAGTAATAAACGTGTTATAACAAACATTCCGGATTATTTGTTAACGGTTACACTCTATGATAAATACGTTTACATTTCTAACTTTGGACCAAAAGAAATCCTTAAAAGTTTGTAAGGGAAAAAATAATACTGCGAAAAATACCTGCCAAGATGTTAGTTTGAAAAAAATATTCAATTATTAAACACACAAACAAGGTTACGATGCAGTTTTTTGGCGTAAAGAATGACTTTTTATGTTGTGTGTGAAACATCGGGCAGTAATGGTGCTGTTCGATTCTGACACACACTCACACACACTTAGGAGCGAGAGAGAGAGAGAGAGAGAGAGAGAGAGAGAGAGAATCTCTTCATGGTTATTATACACCATCTAGTGGTTAGTGAGGGTTAGAGGGCTTCAGGTGAGGGTAAAAAGGTTGAAGAACTGAAAACGTTGCACCGGTTTTTAAAATAATTCAGCATTACTGTCTCAAAGTTCCAATAGTGCATAAAGAAATAAATACTTTTATTGTGATGATTATTTATGCTTTGGAAGTTCATGCTGCAAACGAGGTTGTTTTAGTTGCCAGATATTTTTACCTCATCGAAGCATGTGAAAGTAAACGGTGCCAATATCACTGAAATAGTTAGACATTATAATTAACTCAAATAGTTTCAGATAAAAGATAATAGCTAAAATAGCTAAAGCTGAAACTGGTGAAAACCCTCAAATAAATCAAAACTGATCAAATCGACTGCATTCATTTCGAAGGCTACGTCGAGAAGCTTTTTCTGACGACCTAAAGAAAAGTCTGACTCGGTAAAACCCAGAAACTTTTAGTCAGAAAAATAATCCTATAGAGATAAGACATTATTATTTTTTATATAGAGATTTAAATAAATAACATACATTTTTACTTTTTTTAACAAATAGTTAATTTTTTTTAGTTAAAGAAAATATTTTAAAAATATTAATTTAATTTATTATATTTTTC